>OZ010583.1:4051277-4578777 GCA_963932145.1 Acanthosepion lycidas | reverse complement strand
ACAAGAACTCCTACAGAAGGCAGTGAAGGAAAGCAAGAAGAAAGGACTAAATATTAATTGAAAGAAGACATAAAAGTTAGTCTAGCCCAATTGTAAGGTTTAACAATGATAGAAAAAAAAGTGCCTGTTTGCTTTGAAAATCAACAATCAAAATTATGGCTTTTGAACACCTTTCTATGAAATTTGTGTGAAATATACAATTATCTCAGCTACTAATCATGCTCTCAACATATATAGGATGTGCAGGGGGTGCAAAGTTTAATGGCATAGAACAGAGTTCAAATTCCAGTTGAATTTGTCACATTTACTTTTGAAGAAATAACCTCAGGAAAGGTATGAATTGATCTCTTTGTCATAAATAGCAGGGCAGACTGGGCTCTTTAGCCTTGGTTGGCAATCAGGCTAGGAGAAGGAAAACTCTGAATTCAGAACCTGTTGAGAGCTGTTTAGGAGCCTTATGACACACTATCAGCAACAGGTCTCTGTATTCAGTTTTTTTTTTTTTTTTTTTAAGTATAGATAAAGAATGCCAGACATATTAAAAAAAAAGTAACTTATTTAGATGGAAAATTTGCAAGAGTACAGTTATTGAGTCTTATGAAAATATAAATCTGTGCCCTGGACTTTTTCAAATATCTCCATTTCTGAAAGAATTATTCCTTTCCCAAGCCAATATACATGACTATAGAAATGTTAAAAAAATTAAAAGAAAATGGTTAAATTCCTAACTTCCAGTTATTTAAAATATATAATAAATAAGTTTATACCATACTAAAATAATTAAAGTATTAACTGCATAAAAAAATTCAGCAACAACATCATTTACTTCCTTTCATTTATTAAACATTAAATTATGTCATTTAGCATCTTCCATAATTTACCTTGACTTTCCAGTTAGCCTGATAAATATTTATAAGCATTTCTTAAATTTAAAAATTTTTGACAAACTCAGATTTTTACTTCTGTTTATAAATACTTGTTACAAAATAAAATCCTTACATTTGCCTTCATAAAGTCCATCAAAGCATCAAATGTGTCAGCTAAGATAAGTTTTCTTTTTGTTTTTATTCATATTGTCCTTTT
This sequence comes from Acanthosepion lycidas, assembly GCA_963932145.1. Classification (NCBI taxonomy): domain Eukaryota; kingdom Metazoa; phylum Mollusca; class Cephalopoda; order Sepiida; family Sepiidae; genus Acanthosepion; species Acanthosepion lycidas. The sequence goes on along the minus strand of OZ010583.1, from coordinate 4,577,694 downwards.
ACAGATATATATTAGTTATATCTGAAATTTTACACACACATGCACACAGACACTCACACACATACATCATCATCATCATCATCATCCTTTGACCTCCCTATGATTGGTTGGAACTCCATTGACAATCTCTTTAGTTCTGTATTGCTGTCCCCAGATCCCTGATGTCCAACCCTGAGTCTTGAGTTATTGTGTCTGGGAAAGTAAATTTTCATGAGAAGACACTTCCAGAAGGATACCATAGTAAGGAGTAAGGATGAGATGTCTTTCCTGTTCGCTCAATGGCAATGGCTGGCAAACTATAGTCTCAGATTGGTCTCAATTCTCCATAGATTCTGTTAAATGTTGCATGGGATCTCCAACTGATCTGGATTTATTTTAGTAGATTTGTATATGCTATATCCAGTCATCATTCAAGATGAGCAAATAATGCTTAAGTTTCTGATCCATACAGTAGGACTGGTTCAATGAATGTTCAAAAAGTTTGGACTTTTAAGGAGGATGAAAGTTTTGAGCACAAATTTTGTGAAGTTTGTTACACGCATCACATGCAAGAGCTTTGTAGATATTGAAGTCCTTTTGGGAATCTATGATGTAAGATCCAAGATATTTAAAGTCCTCAACTCTTTTGATGGATGTATTATTGATGGACTTCAACTCAGATGGTTCAGAGGAGGTTGTGATATATTATGTCTTACTCACATTGCAATAGAGATCTACTTGGTTTGCTGCTTTTGCAAGTGATTGCAGCAAGGATTCTGCATCCTTGATACATTGAGAAATTAATGTAAGATCATAGACAAATTCAAGATCAGTCAGGTATTATGGAGGGTACTGATTGCTCTTGTGAGCTTTCAAAAGGAGTCCTTTTTCCTCCATGTTTTTGAGAGAAATACACAGAACATAGTCCAGAACAAATATAAACAAAAAAGGAGCAAGTGTGTTACCTTAGAGAACTTCTACTTTAACTTCATACATAAATAGATGTATGACAAAAATATAGTTTCAAGGTAAGCTATATTTATGGGTAAAAGTGCTCAAATACTGAACAAAAAACAAATGTCCCTTAAATGGCAATTGCTTGGAAAACAATGTAATATACCAAGCAACTGTCAAATCAGCAGATAAGAAATAAAAAATATACAGAGGTGCAACTATTTTATCTTTTTTAAAAATTTATATGACATAAAGATGAATAAAAAAATAAATAAAAAATAAGAATAAAAAAAATGAATATAAATTAAAAATAAATAAAAAGAAGTTGAAACTGAATTAAAATTAGTTAAAATCTAATTTATATAACAATCAAGTATTCAGCTGCTTAATGTGAATCATGTTTTTGTCTTGATAATGTAAAATTTGTTCTTGTGAAATAAAATTCTTTTTCTGATGATGCCAGATAATTGGTGAAACATTGTAAAGTTAAAAGAAATTTTCCAAGTTTTCTTATAAATGTCAAATGTATATTTTTGTAATGTCTTCGCTTAAAAAAAGACAAGTTTAAAAATAGTACTATTTTTAAATTTATCTTCCTTTCACTATCAATGCCAGGTAGCAGTGTCTTTAATATGAAAATGGTAAACTGTTCCAAGATGTTAACAATGAAAGCAAAAAAACAACACTTTAAAAGGGTACAAAAATAATAATTAGAAAATATATAACAATTTATATGTGAAAACACGTTAATAATAAAAGATTCAGTCTTGTTTTCAAGGGTGTGTGTGTGTGGGGGGGGGTAAACCAGTGAAGGATGGGCAGGTAGTGTTATGGCTATCAGGTTGGAATATGAAACTAACAAGCTGTTCAAATTCCAATCATTCATTCACTTTCACACAAATACCCTTGGGATTGGGAAAGGTATGAATCTATCTCTTCTATCTGTAGTTATGGGTTAAACAGACTGAACTCCCTAGCTGTGGTTGGCAACCAGTCTAGGAGAGGGCCATTTTGAAGGATTATAGAAGTCACAATTAACTACAATGTGAAGTTGTGAACTCCATGATCTTGATTGAGGTGAATGAGGTGGTGGCGAGATGAGGTGGTGACTTGCAGATAAGACAATTTGGAAAACTATTTCTACTATTGTCTTATATATATTTACTATTCACAGAGATTCTCATCCAACTTTACTCCTTCACTCACTTACACACAAGCACAAACAAAGAAATTTAGTTATTACTTTAAGGACTAACAAAAAAAAAAAAAAAAACTTTTCATTTTATAAATTACAAGCTGAAGGTGTTATGAAGTAAAAATATAATTTTGTTAATTTCCATTGACAACTTTTAAAACCAATTTGAACATTTATTCCCAGATTTTGAGGTATTAACAAGAAAAATCCAGTAAGAGATTTTTTTTATTTTTTTTCTATGTTATTTATAGCTAAAGTTCTTCAATACATCTTGAATGATTTCAGCAGCTCAACAAGGAATTCATTTTGCACCAATCCAACAGAAATAAAAACAAAAAGCATTTTCCTTTTGGACACTTGATATTGAAGACCAGAGAGAAATTTCTTATAAATCAAGCACACCTTTCTGTAATAGGAGTCAATATTACTCTACAAATCTATGTCTGAAAATATATCTTGCTTAAGTGACAGTGGCTTTAGGCATCAAGAGACAAATAGAGGATAAATTTAGATATCACTTCATTTTAGCCAGAAACAAACATTCATTCAAATCCATTTTATCCAGAGAGCAACTGAACAGAATTGGAAGCCATCTTGAATTGTGAGGCTTCTTCAGTTAACTGCAGTTTTCTTTCCCAACAGCGAAAGCATTTATGGCAAGAACACATACACTTCACCAATTTATTTATGTAGTTTCCAGGATAAGCAAAATGTTTTTTAAAGAAAAAAAATGTAGAAGAAATTGAGGAAAGAAATAGAGTTAAAGTTGCCATTTCAGTTTTTGATATCCAAAGGAGTAAAGATGTTACTTGGTTACTTGAGATGCAGAAAGTTAATAAGTAACAGTTTGTACCAATCCTACCTGGCATATTCCCATGACAACCAACAGCAACTAGGCAGACACTCCAAGAGAATCCACTTCCAAAATTTAACACTTCTTTTTTCTCCCCTTGCTCCCTTTGCACAGTTAGAGAAAATTTTCTCTTCCTGGATTCATTCTTCACTAAGAATACAAAAAAGACCACTTGCTGGTTTTCTTACCTTTCTACATAAAATCAATTCAAAACGTGCTTCTAATCTAAACAGTGTTCACCATATCAGATTCTTTTGCATGTTTGTCGTGCTACTTTCAATGACCTTCTTACTATATTTGCTGTTCACTAAGATAAATTCACAGTCTATTGACATAAGCCAACAATCAGATTTATAAACTATATATATTAGGTAAGGTAAAAGTTGCATTGGTATATAATCCAAGTGGATCCTAGTAATATGAAAATATCAGAACTTTTCCATAAAAAAGAGCTCAATACATTTTATTTATACAAAGCAATAATCAAACAAATCCTTTTACCTCATATGCGGATTAGGGTATATTTTATATGAATATATAAATATGTATATTTTATATGAATATATAAATATGTATATTTTATATGAATATATAGTATTGCATATTGAATGCTGGTGTTAATAAAATAGTGTTTGATATAGAATAGCAAATCTATAAATTATGTATTAATACTAAATATACATTTTGTTTCCTCACTATTTTTTCATATAAATATTTTATCGAGCATAGTGATATGTAGATAGATACAAAATAATACTTGGTGTATTTTTGTAAATCTGGTAATATATATATATCCGTATAAGTGCATTTGTAGATATGCCAATGATATTTGTGTCTACATTTCTATTATTTTTATAATTACTTACATATACATATTTATAAATCTATTTTTGAAGTTGGAGGCGGCATATAACTTGGGTGGATGTGTGTTTGTGTACATTTCTTTATATGTGAATATATTATTTCATTTTTTTTTTCTCCATTTATTTATACTTATTTTTATTACAATTTTTTTTATGCAAACTTTGTAAATAATAATGATTGATTCACTATTACTATAGTCTCGTATATATATATATCAAAATTAAATTATATAACAGTCAGATATCAATCAGCAGCTGAAGATAACATTATGCATGAAACACATTTGTGTGCTAACGGTGAGGAAAAATGTGTATTTAATATATATATATATATATATATATATATATATATATATATATATATATATTCTGTTTATAAATTATTTTTATAGATACAAATATTTAAATTAAATACTGTGTTTATAATAAACAGTATTAACAAGATTTATTGGCCTGAATGTCTGAGAAATTTCATAGAAACTGTGTCCTCAGACAGGAATTGAACCTGTATCTTACATGGAACCATTATATAATCTGATGTGCTATACCATTTAACTACAGAGGAAGTGTGTGGTCAGCAAAGTCAAATTACTATTTTTAAACTACAAATTTCCCATGATTTCTCACAAATGCTCTTATGGATGCTGGATTGGATATGCCAGTGATGAAGTCTAAGTAGATTGTTTGTCTGGATTGATTACTGCACATTGTTGAGAAGTTTTAGGAACTGGTCATTTTAAATTAAATTATTTATTTTATTTTTCTTATGCATTAGACATTTGTCCAGATATTTATTGTATATGATTTGCAGGGTATAAATCACCTTGGAAGAGTGGTTGATTTCTATGTGAGCTGTGTAGAGTAGAACCTGTGTTATTACATAATTTGGAAAGAGTGTATTGTTTAGAACCCCCCCCCCTTTAAGAGCAAGGTTACATGGTTGGAAAGAGGCAGATATGGTCATTACTACCTAAATTACAATAGCTGCCACCCCATCAACCTAAAAATATCAATAATCTACAGCTATTGTTTATGCATAAAATCTCTTCACAAAATGTGGATTACAAAGAATACATAGGACAACTATTCATTTACTTTCTTAATAGGAATTATCCACTTAAAACTATCAAAAAGGCAATTACTAAGGCTTCCAAACAAAATAGAAATACATATATATGAGCAAAGAGACTGAGACGACAATTAACAATATTTATAAATAGCTGTCACTTTCACTACCAAAAATAAAAGCAATAAGAATCTATTTCACAGTAAAGGAGATGCAGATTTTAATAAAATATTATAGTGGCAAAGGAGAAAACCAAGTCATATCTCGGAAAAGAGTTTGTGTTCTTTTTGCTGTCTGTTGAAAAAGAAAATCACAATCAAGATTGGGTTGACTTTAGTAAGCCTCAAAATATTGTAATTGTTTGCACTTCTCTACCAGTGGTGACTAATCACTATCTTTCTCACTTCAATAAAAGAACTCTACTTTGGACCACAGAACTGTTTTAGCTCTTGTGGATGATGAGATAGTTGCATGTTGCAATGTGAAATTTTGACCTTTTAGTGTCTTGGAATTATGACCTTGGAATTATAATTTTTGTATCTGAATCTCTCTCTTTATGGCTATTTTAAATCAAATATACATAACAAAAAGTGTGTTTTTTAAAACAGCTATATATATATATATATATATATATATATATATATATATATATATATATATTAATAAATTTTAAAATAATTTTAATAGCATGTGTTCACATGTGTTTTTTAAAAATTACCATCACAACGATCACAGTTACAGTAAATTTGTCTTTGTAATTCTCCCCTAGGGATGATCTTAGAGTAGACTGAAAATACTTGGGCAAGAAAAAACTATGATGAATTTCATCTTAACATTAAGAATCTGATGAGAGAACTGGAAAGAATTATTATAAAAATAGACATATGTCTATATTATTCAATTATTGTTTGAATATATATATATATATATATATATATATATATATACACACATACATATACACACACATATATATATATATATTATAAATTAACTGATTTAAAATATGTTTTTTTTCACTACACAATATATATCTTACTGTTCTTTATATATATATATATATATATATATATATATATATATATATATATATATATAGATAGATAGATAGATAGATGGCCTAATAAAAGATGTACATTTTTTAAATCAATTAAATGAGCCTTGATTTGTCATGATGGCTTCATCTGGCCTAATTGTTAAAGCGTACTTAGCTTAAAAGTGGTTTCTCTAATGGAAAAGAGGAATAGAATTTTGATTCCTATCAAGAGGCATATTCTTTTTTGGCAGGACTCTTTTGGCTGCCAGCTGACATTAATAAAAAGAAAGAAAAAAAAGCAGAAGACAAGGATATCTACATAAACACAAAATATAATATTTATAGTAATAAGAAATATATATTTGGAAATATTTTACCAAATTTCTTTTCATCTTAAAAATGCAGCACCACTATTTTTTTGCTAAATTTCTTAAAAGGTTTTCATATTCTTGAAGCTTGTTTCAGTTTTATGAGTAAAACTTAATGATCAGTTTGTAATATTCAGGGATCAATGTTCAAGGTCTTAGTTTTATTTTCAATCAGGAAATCATTATAGTGTAGAATGATTTCTATAAAGAAATTTATTAGTTACATTGGACTATTGTCCTCATCATTTTGTCATATTCATAGCGTTTCGGTAGCACTTCAGTATTGAACTCACAACTCTTTGAATCCAACCAACACTTTTATCCACTTGACAGTTGTATGTTCAATAGCTGGCTGCTGCAGTGATGAACGAAAACGTGGGAAGTTGAGTTAAAGGGAGATAACTGAAGCATCTGAAGGAAACATGGCATGTGGAACTAGAATGATCTACCCTGGTGAATGGAATAAAGAGTTAAGTTTCAAATTCCAAAATGTCATGAATATGGCAATAAAGATGAAGACAACAGGCTGAAAAATGTAAACAAAGTAAATAATTAAAATTACAATACATCATCTCGGATATATAGACAGAACAAATTTATGATGCAAAATAATATGACTTGCTTTCCAAATCGAAACATTCATTAAACACAAAATGTTTTTGAAAAACTAGAACTTTGCACTTGCATAATATGATGGGTGCTGCAAAAGTTCAACCCATTTCCCAAAATTTGACCAAATATCAGAATGGGGGGGGTCAAATGTCAGGCTGAGAAAAGCAGTTCTTACATTTCTTAGTCATGTTTAGAAATGATAAACATAACTTTTATCAAGCTTTGCTACAGAATAAATGAATATCTAAAATGAAATTGACTTAGCCCCAACTTATTATTTGGCAAATGTATGTAATTACGTGACCAATAAATATTGGTACAGTTAAGTTTTAGTTTAACCAATGAAAAGTGAAATTGTGTTAACTTCCCATGAATCCTTAAGAAAGAGAAAATAATGAAGATTGGCTGAAATTTCTGAGACACAGAACAAGGAAAGAAGCTAAGGAGAAAATCTAACATTCATAGGACATATCAAAGATATATTAAGCAGTAGAAAGTAGAAAGTAATATTGCTGAGAGCAACAAAAGACAAGAAACTGTGGAGAGCCATGATCGCTAATATCCTGAAGGGACACAGTACATAAAGATTGAAGAAGATAGATAAAAAGCCAAAAATAGATTAAATATGTTTTCATGTGCTGGTAGTTTTAATTCCATTGACGATGTATTTGACAAGCCTTTTTCTATCTAAATATTTTCAATGGATCATGAGAAAGAAGAAATCTGGTCAAAAAATAAGAAATTAAATTTTTAAAATAGTTCAACTAAAGAGTTGCTGAGCACTGTTTTTTTTATGAAAATTTTGGCCTGTTGATTGCCTGAAAGAAGTTCACTGGTGAATATAGCGAGTTTAAACTCTCTTGAAATTAATTCATTCAGCATCTGAGAAATCTGGCAAATTAGAAGCATTGCTTTTTAGTCGACTGCAAAATTTCTATTCGAAACTAAATTTATATTTTTAATTAATCGATAGTTGATTTTATTACTGATTGAATCAGCATGAAGATATTTAAAGATTGATTGATTTGGCAATTGTGGCTTGAAATGTTTTGCTGTGTGAAGCTAAATTCAGAGCAAAGAAGGTGAAAATGGGGAGGAAGTAAATTAAGGAAGAGGTACTATGAGAGAATGTAAATACAAAAATTGGTTTGAAAATAAATGAAGATTAAATCAGGTAATGAAAATGACAGTCAGACTTTGAAAATTATTACTCTCCATCCCTATTTACCTTACAGCATGATGGAGTTAAGTGAGGTACAACTACTGTACAATGTTTGGTTAAATATTAGTTAAACAGATATATCAAATTTGCATATGGAGACGTAGGGGATATATTAGCCAATATTGTGGAAAGTGTGTCTTATGAAATATGTTATTTTTTGGTGGCTTTGAAAATTGATTTTATGATTTTACAAGTCTCTGAATTTTCTACAAATTCAGTAAATTATATTTTCTTAGATCAAGGATTAAAAATGTCTTCAAGTGAATGAATCCTCTTGGTCTTAAAAAAACAACTCTCCATCAGATCTTATTGAGTGGTGCTATAGAATCACAAAGAACATTAGTAAATAACAAAAACCACATCACTTGAAAACTTCCAAGAGCGGCAACAACTGAAATGGTTAGCACATGTAGATAAAAGGGAAAATAATGATATAGTCAAGATGTTGACTTTTCACACTAAACAAAAAAGTAGAAGGTATTGATAAGTAAATGTAGACTTTTAAAAATAATTCTAATACATTATTAAATCAAAATAAGAAATCTTGATATCTTTGTAATTTCTAATCTTTCAATGCTTGACTCAGTGAAAAAATTGTTTCAAGAAATGCTGTAATTGGCAAGGAATGACACTAACTCAGTTCTGGGAAGAGCAGGAGAGGTCAAATATGAATGTTGAGGATTTTACAAACATTCATCAGCTGAAAATCTGTGCAGAATAAGAAGGAGCACTTGAACTTTATGAGGTTGAATGTGTAATAGACTATCAAATACAAAGGAGTACTTCAACTGTAAGGGGTTGAATGTGGAAAAGACCATTAAATGGCTGAATCCTTGAATTAAAATAATTTGATAGTGTTTATTTTATAATTCTACTTGTTCCTCTGTTGGTAAGTAAGCACATGCATTATGGCCTATCATTGCCTCAAATAAATAATGAACCATTCTGTTTTGATTGAGAGAAAAGACAGAAAAAAAATAATATGAGAAGCTGTTTGGGTTTAATAGGAAAAGACAACATGTAAAAATTAAGAAAGAGAAAACAGAGAGGAGCCAATAACGCTCTCATACATTTAACGTCTGCTTCAGGGAAATGAAAAAACTTGTCAATTTCTAATCTTTTCATTTGTTAAAATTATTAAGCTCAAATAGAGGGTGTGACAGAAATACGTCCTGCACATACCTCCCATATAATGGTAAGACATTAGCTATATGAAAACACCATTGCCACTAATGTCTTACCATTATGCGTGGAGGTATTTTTGCCACTCCCTGTATTGAACATTACAATTTAGGAATTTTCACATGTATTTTATAGTTGTGGAATTTGCAAAGAGTTAATTCAATCATTAACTACAATGAACTATGATTCATCAGTAAATTCAAATGGAAAAATTGTCAAATTTTTATGGCTACTGATAATTTATATCTAATCAAATAGAAAAGTTATAAAGATAGCAAATATTAAAAAGTTCCTTTTTGATGTTGGTTCCTTCCAGGATTCTTTCAAATATCATTTTCATATTGCTCCAACCCATCAAACTGGTTTTGTTTCGTTTATTTTGGTTTACAGCATATCAACCCTAATAGGTTATTTAATGCTGACAGGATTTTTATGATATGTTTGTATGAATAGGATATGTATTCTTTGTAAGAAATCATTTTTGTAAAAAGGGTTTTTTTGAAAGTCAAATTTATTGCTGGTAATATTTTTTTTCACAAATATATTGCTGATATTTTTCCTATAAAAATCTATGTTTACACTTTCATAGTGTCTTGATACCAGTCTGGGGGGTTAACTATTTGCCCGTAGCTGGGACCTTATCAGGTACTAACACTTTGGATGATGGTGGACCTGGAAACAGCAACAATTAAGAGGTGGTTCCACACTCTCTGATGCCACAGATTATAAATAAAGTGATTGTCTTTTTGTGCTTTGTGAATAATAAATTCCTCAAAATTCAGGCAGATCAGTTCACTAAGAAGCGACAAATGGAAACAAATCCGGGCACTGGGAAGGCATTATTTGACATGGCCATATTCCGTGTAGTTACATGACAACCAACACAAAGAAGAATGTCAATAGATAACTGGAGTAAGAAAAGGTGCAGCCATACCCCATTTTGATTTGAGTTTCATGTTAAACAGAAGAACAACCATAAAAGTACTGAAGCATTTAACTTGGATCAAACAGACTTCATTCATCACCTGAGAATCAGGGATTTTCTAAAATGACAGCTTTAGCAAGAACTTTAAATAAATAAATGGATTTATTTGGGACAATTCTTTTTATATTATGCACATTACAAGACAAATGAATTTTATAAATAGATTTGCATTATATTTCATTGTACAATGCAAAGTATTGAAATATTCACAGTTTTACATTTAATGGTATTACTCAGGTACAACAAATGGTTTGTCATCTATTGTTACAATTTGATCGAGTTGATTGCATTGTTGAAAATTAGGTTACATTTATCCACATAGTTGTATAACAATTGAAGAATTTGTCTCTTTGTCATATATATATATATACATATATATTAATGCATGCTTTATTAAATAATATAGAGAAGTTTTGTCTATTAATTTTGAGTAAATTCCTTTCATATTGTTGAATAAGCTTTTTAGCATTACCACTGAAACACAAAAGAAAATCACAATATATATATATATATATATATATATATATATATATATACACACACACATACATACATATATATATATATATATATATACACACACACACACATACATATATATATATATATATATATATATATGTATATGTACATATCAGGTCATCCCATAAGTTCTTTCCGAATTTTAACTTTTTGTTAAAATGAACAAAATTTAAAGAGTATTTTATAATGTCTAATGAAGCTGAACATTATTTTTTATGTTTAGATGCATTTAAACTGATCAAATTTTATTTCAGAGAACAAGAAAATTAAATTTTGTTTGATTAAAACCCTGCTAACATGGAAGTACCCAAGAATCATTTGAGGCACATAATGCTTTATGAATTCAAGAAAGGAAACTCAGCAACTGAAGCAGCTAGAAATATTCACTCAGTTTATGGAGAGGAATGGTGAATGAAAGAACTTGCAGAAGATGATTTGCAAAATTTAGAGGTGGAGATTTCACCCTTGAAGATGAAGATCAAACCAGACGTCCAGTTGAGTTTGATGAAAAGCTTCTTGAAGCAGCCCTTGAAGAAAATCCTGCTTTATTAGTTGAGGAATTGGCAGTGATTCTCAGTTCAAACCATACAACTGTTCATCATCATCTTCAACAACTTGGAAAAGTTCCTTAACTTGGAAAATGCGTGCCTCATGAATTGTCTGAAAACAACCTCAAATCCCGAGTTGACATCTGCCCTTCTCTCCATTCTTGCCAACTTGTTTCACCTTTTTTGGATATACTTGTGACTGGCGATGAAAAATGGATCTTTTATCAAAATGTTAAGTGTCGTAGACGGTGGCTTGGTAAAGGGGAAGGACCCCAGCCGAGAAGGGAACTTCATCGGCAAAAGGTTCTTCTTTCAATCTGGTGGGATCACCAAGGAATAATCCACTTTGAATTCTTACCACCTAATGCAACAATTAATGCTCAAATATACTGTCAGCAATTAGAGCATTTGAACCAAGCTTTGAGGAAAAAAAGACCTGCTCTAGTGAATCAAAAAGAGGTGATGTTTCATCAGGACAATGCGCGGGCCCCACACAGCAAGAATCACGTCACAAAAGATTGAAGAACTTGGTTGGGAGAAAATTCCTCATCCACCTTATTCTCCCGATCTTGCCCCTTCAGACTACCATTTGTTTTGTAGTTTACAGAATCATTTGGAAGAAACAGCTTTTGTAACACAGGAAGAGGTTAAAACTGACATTTGTGAGTTCTTTGAATCAAAGCCAAAAGAATTTTACAGTAATGGAATTAGTAAGCTTGTTAATAGATGGAAGGAAGTCATAGATAATCAGGGAAAATACATTGTTGATTGAATCTGTAATTAAATGTAACATTTGGTTATTTGTTTTCTTTATTCAAAATTCGGACAGAACTTATGGGATGACCTGTTATATATATATATATATATATATATATATATATATAAAATAGTGCAGTGTATATAATATTATAAAGAAGTAATCATACAAAGAATTAATCAGTAAAGTTAATGTAATTAATGACAAAATCACTTTGCTAACAGATTTAATAAAGCATTAACTTATTAACCACTCATAGAATGATGCAATCCTTATGTTTAAAGACCAAACAGGCAAAGTAAATCCACTAAGGAATCATTGAAATATTTCTTTGGCCTGTGTTGCAGGCACCCACTATTTTAAGTTCTAAGTAGGAAAATTTAAATATCTGGGAAATGTTTAACAGAAAATGCAAAATGTGACACTGAAATAGCAAAAGACACCTTCCATAAAGCCAAGCAATATATTCAGAAACAGGGAAATGTTGTTACAAGGTGAGTGTTGAACTGTCATATAATATCAGTCCTCTTATATGACAGTGAAAGTTGTACAATTCTATCACAGTCGAAGATGAGACTTGGAGCAACAGAAATATGGTTGTACATAAATATGGATGAGAATACCATGAATTGAACACATGAGTAAGAAGGAAATTTTAAGGAAAATATATACAAAAATTACATTTCTATTCAGAGTTAGAGAGAGAGAAAGATTGAAATTTCTAAGACACATCATGAAGAAAGAAGAATGTGAGAATTTAATACTCACAGGAAATATTGAAGGCAAGCGGGTTAGAGAGAAACAATGACTAACCCTGCCTAATGAGATTGTGTAAATGGATGGCAGAACAAGGAGTAGAAGATATGGTGAAAATTCAAGCCTTACTAAGAGCTAAAAAGGGTAGGAAGTTGTGGACAGACATGATGGCCATGTCCTGAAGGGACATGGCTCATAAAAGAAGAATATTTTCTTAAGCAATTGAACATCTCCAAGTTTTACCAGATGTTAATATTTGTGAATAATTGCTTTTACATATTTTACTGAATTTGTTGAAGGGTAACATAGTCTGGAATGTGGCAAGACCAACAGATGTTTAGTATTTTTCTGAGGCAGCCTTGATGGAAACCTTCTTGTCTGTACCTACAATAGGGATGCACATATCACATGAAGATAGGACACCTGAAATAACACAGGTATAGTATCTTAATCCTAAATGAAAGGCTTTCATTGAGACCAAGCATGGCTCAAAAAAGTCAGTAGCTTTCTGTAGGCAGAGATTAATTTCATCCTCTAAAGTCTTATGAGGATTTCAAGTCCTCTCAAGCCGATAGAAGCTTTTCAACAGTTTATCTTCAAAGATTTTAGGTAGCATATAGCATTTCTCTAGAGTTGATTGAAATGCAACCATTTGCAAGAAAGCATTAGCAACTGCATATCCTCCGAGGAATGTGTGACCATGTCATTGCCATTAGCATACAGGAGATCTTGAATTATTACTTAAAATGACTAAGATTGAAAGCCTTATCCATGGTGCAAATATCAAATTACTATACCAAAAACTCAGCATGCAAAGCATCAATCACTGAGAAATAGAATGAGAACAAAGTTCGACTAAGTAGATCTTTCTCTGCTTAACATTGTTCATGTCTTTCAAAGGATCAGTTAGACTGTCATGAACCTGAGTTTTCATGTCCTGAAGAAAAGGATTGATACAAAATAATCCAGACACTTTAATTTTCTCTGAATTACCTAAACAGCATCTGTCTACACATAGCACAGTGGATAAAGGTATTAGTTAGATCCAATGACATGACCCAAAGAGTGTGAGTTCAATACCTGGTTAAGGCAGTGGAGAACTTGGAGAGGGGAATTAAAAAGAGATAACTGATAATTGACATCCATTAAACATGGCACATGGAACTAGAACAGTCTACCCCAGTGAGCGAAATAAAGGGTTCAGTTCGACATTCCAACCACCTGAAGAAGGCCCGAACATACAATGGCCGAAATGTTGTAATAAATATGGCGATAAAGATGAGGACAACAGTCTGAATAATGTAAATATAGTGTATCTAAATAGCCTTCTGCATTAAAGGCTTGAGTAAAATGAACAAAGATTCAATACAAATCCTGCTTTTATTTGACACACTTTTCTTTTAGCTATCGGGCAATAAATGCCTTGAACTGACACTGTGATTCACATAGGACAGTGTTAATTATTATTATTACTATGTGTGTGTGTGTGTATGTGTAATATGGCTGGCCACTTGTTTATGAAGATAAATATCTCAACACTATAAATATGCATTTGTTGCTGCTACTAATCCATGAGCTTTGCAATCACTAGACCCTCATGAGCAGGTAGAATTGACTGCCACATAGTTATAATGCAGAGTCTATGTTTACACACACACACACACACACAAGGAAGCAATAAAAATCTGAACGAGATAGGTTAACATCTAGACAGACCAGACGTTGAAAGTTATGACACCATTGATAAAACTATTATTGGTGTCAATAAATTCTTTCTTCGAGCAAAATGCAAGTTTTTCCATTTCACCAGTCATTACCCAATACTAGTTTGATATATAAATTTGTATCTCATATCTTACACACACACACACACACATTTTTCATATATATATTTAGGTGGCATATCTTCATTCAAGCATGTTTCATTGAATAATATAAACATTATGTCTATTTTTATAATAATCCTATTTCTCTAATTATCTTCTTGATGTAAATTTGAAATTTATCAAGAAAGGCATCATAGTTTTTGCTAACAGTTTTTGATTACAGTTACTTTGCAATTCACCCCTGAGGATGATCTTGGAGAAGATTGAAAGTACTTGGGTTAACAAAAACTACGGCACCTTCTTTGATAAATTTTACCTTCAAGAAACTAATTAGTTACAAGGACCTCAGTAGATTTCATCTCTACTGAAAAGGAAAAAAAAGAGGGGAAAGAGATAATGTCTCATTAAAAAAATCCTTTAATTGGTTAAGTTACATGTGTATTTGCATATTGTTTAAAGATTCCAGTTTATATGTAAGTAAAGAGTGCTTAATACTGGTGTCTTTGTTTTGGCCTGAAGATTGCTTGAGGTTGGAAACTGAGAAATTCAGTTTTGAGTCCGATGTCTACACACACACACACTATATATATATATATATATATATATATATATATATATATATATATATATATATATGTATGTATGTATATATATATATAAAAATTGTGCTCAAGCATGAAACAGACTGTCACATTTTGGTGTTGACCTTAGTGCCCACTCATATATATATTCAGAATAACCTCAAGATTGTGCTCAAACATAAAACACAATGCCACCTCTGAGTGTTGACCTTAGCATTCACTTTTATATTTATATCCACTCTATCTCTGGTATTGAGCACATTTACTGATAAATATAGTATATCTTAAAACTATATATATATATATATATATATATATATATATGTGTGTGTGTGTGTGTGTGTATATTGCCAAACTCTGTCAAAGGCTTTAGAGATGTGTCCAAAGTTACAGTCCATGCTTCACCATTTTTATGTAGAACATTACAAACTCATTCCATACGTCAGAAGTTGACTTGGAGAAATTAAATCCATATTGTTTGAGTGAAAATGTGAGATGATGAACCAATTCAGCATTAATTAGGGCCTCTAGGAGTTTCCCAAAAAGAGGTAGAAGTCTAACAGGTCAATAGTTGCAAGGGTCAGATTGTTCACCTGAGTTCTTAAAAACTGGAAGAACAAATAATGAAATCCATCATGGAGCAAAATAGGAGGCATTTATTATATAGTTTAGTGAGAAGAGAAGCCAGTTTGGAAAGAGACTTCTTCTTAATGACTATTATATGGATATCATTGGTTCCATATGCATTGTGGGAATCTAGGTTAGAGATGATAACAGAAACCATGGAAAGGTTATATGCATATCACACAACAGAGACGCTTTACCAGCAGATGTTAACACCTCAAATTGCTTGAAGAGGGGAGCAAGAGAGACCTTACACATGTTTAATTCTTGATTACAGAGCTGCCAGTAATCACAAGAGCCAAAGTTGTTAGATGCAATGTGGTGCTTCATTCTCCTGGCAAACAGGGACTTAGCTCCTTTGAGAACTTGTTTACATTTATTACAAGCAGCAACGAATAGGTGCCAGTTATGATGAGAGCTGTCATGGTGGTATAGCCAAAAATAGTGGGTCCTGCATGCTATTGTGGTATGAACCATGGAGAGGATTGAGACATCACCTGGTATTTCCAAGAAGGGATGAAAAGTCCATGCTAGAGTTGACCTAAGAAGAAAGCCCAGTGGCACAATTCTCAATTGGAAGATTAAGGATGTCAATCCAAGGGATGTCACAAACAAAATCATAGAGTAAGTCCCAATCAGCATGCTTGTAATGGAAAGATATATATATATATATATCTATATATATATATATATATATATATATATAATGTGAAGAAATATAGTCTTAAGGTGTGCTATATTTAAGTGCTCAATATCAGAGACAGAGCATGTGCAAATATAAAAGTGAACATTGAAGTCAACACTTAGAGGCGACAGTCTGTTTCATGCTAGATGCAATTGTCAGGCCACCTGGTGATTGCGTCTAGCATGAAACAGACTGTCACCTCTAAGTGTTGATTTCAATGTTCACTTTTACACACACACACACACATATATATATATCCCACAAAATGTTCTTAAAAACCACTAAACTAATTGAGTTTCTTTTTTTACCAGATTTTCAGATAAAACATTTAGCCATCTTGACACCATGTGTCATAACACTGAAAAACCCTTTGATTTATTCATCTAGAAAGAGAAAAGGTTCAAATCTTTTGTGTCTGCCTCACTGTCAAATAAGCAATGGTGAGAGGAAAAATTAATTCAAGCCTTCAGTAATGGTACCAATATTCATAATCTGGCTTCCAACTTCAAAGGCCATTGAAGAACCATCCAGAGAATGGTGAATAAGTTTAAAAAAGTGGGAACCGTAGAGAGGAAAACTGGATCAGGAGGTCAGAACAGGAAGAATCATCATTTCAACTTAAATCTAAATACATTCTTATTGTTCAAAGTAGAGTCCAATAGTGTTATAAAACCTCAGATAATTCCAGTAAGATATCTTTAATCATTTTTAAGATATAACAGTTCAATGCTTAATCTAACAAATGGGCAATTTTGCTGTTACACCCAGTATATATATATATATATATATATATATATATATATATATATATATCCACACTAGCTTAAAAGACACCCTATTGAGTGGCATTTAAGCTAGTTCTTGCAGAGGGCTCTTGATTGGGCCTTTATCACAATAGGTAGGACAGTGTTGATGCACATTGGTCCTTACTTTCCATACAAACAATTATTTTTATTTCATGGATGACTTTTGCTGGATTTCAAAATTAATTTTGATTATTCCCAAATTTATTTGCAGATTACAAAAATTGTTAATGCACAAGAAAATTTGTTGCAAAAAATTCCATAAAATATCACCAAAAACAATGACAGTAATGAAAACTTGGGAATCTAAAGTTTCAGGATTGTGGGTCTGAATCTTTATGACATTAAATTTGGGTTATATGAAGAATGAAGTGTTAATTTGAAACTACAAGAGGCACAAAAAAGTTTTTTTTTTAAATTTCTATAGATAAGGTTAAGTTTAAGAATACAAGTTCCAACTTAAAAATACTCTTCCAAAGATAAATTATACTTAAAAATAAGATATATTTAATAAATTAAAAATAAGTTATATTTAGATAATTTATATTAAAATTACTTAAGACTATATTTTAAACAAATTATATTTAATAAAAAGACGGTTATATTAAAGAATGAAAAATATTTAAAAATAAAAATATAATAAAATAAATTATACATTAGAAAAAAATGTAACTTTAAAGTTAAATAAAAAACAAGTTATATAAAAAAAAAACTAAAAATACAAAGTTATACTTAAAAAAACTTAAAACATATTGATAAAGAGGTGTAAGTGATAAAAAGAAAGAGAATTCTTAGAACAGGAGGCATTTATAAGATATAATTAATATGGTGTAAAAATGAAAATATAGAAATTAGAATTTGCTTATATTTGACATTAGAAGAGTTAGAGAAATATAGTAGCTAACAAAGCAAAATCTATATTATGAAAATTTGAATTTATTTTTATGTCAACATTTTAAAACTAATTCATTCCTTTCATTCAATAGTTTGCTTTGATTGTTGTATTTTATTATTTTTTCTTCTAAACACAAGTTACACCTATCTCTAAAACTATCAGGACTATGTGTGGAACCTATAATCTTCCAATCTATTTGTGGGTTCAGATCTTTCTCCTTAAATTCCCAATAATTTTTTTTGAAAGAGCTATCATTTTCCTATTGAAGATCTTAGAGTTTTTTTTAATGAAAATGTTTATTTATTAACTTTAGAAAATCCTGTTCGATGTTAATATTTGACAGTTTGCAAATGGATGATTTTTCTTTTTCTGTGTCTACATCAATTTAGATATGTATTTACTTTTGGGAGTTAGATAATTTATTTTTAAAACAACTTTTATGGAGAGCATTTTCATACAATTCTTTATTTTTATTTTTAAAGATGTTTATGTTGGACAATAATTGACTAATCCTAGTGCCAACAGTGGTCGGTATGTCTCACAATGGCATTGGGGTGGTTAGAGTTAACATTAATATAGGTGGGGGTTTCATTCTCTTTATGGTATGGTTTAAATGTTTTATTATTGAGGTTAAGGGTGATATCTAGATTATTAACTATTTTAAAGTTAGAAAAAATCTCAATCTTAAACCTGAGTCATTTAAAGGCCCTAATGATTTTCTTTTGTCTCTTCACAGGCCTATATAGAGATGATGGATTCATTTTCATCCTCAATATTAATGGTCCACTAACTAGCTCTTTTTGTGGATCAGTTTTAATATTTTATATTACTAGGATCCACTTAGATTATATACCAATGGATTTATTACTTTTACTATATATATATATATATATATATATATATAGGCACATGGCTGAGTGGTTAGAATGTTCACTTTCTGACCATGAGACCCGGCTCTGAATCTCACCATGTTCAGTTTGTCAGGAAGGAGACTTCCTGATGTTATTGGAATGGATCGAGGTCGATCCCAGTGTGTGGCACCTTTGGAAAGTGCCTGAAAACCATGCCACGGGTTGACCCAAGCCTTGTGAGTGAAATTGGTCAGATGGAACTATTGAGGGCTGCATATAGCACAAAGCCACAAGTCATCATGGCAGAAGGTTTGCACATCCTGGCCTTGTTCAAATTCTTGATCATGCTAGATAACACACTCTCTCCTAGAAACTGTAACTAAGGTCTACTCAGTAGAGTTGCAGTATAAACCACAGGTGGGTTCTGTGGATGTTAAGCAAGCACAAATGTGCCTGAGCAAGCGTTTGCAGTAGGGATTGGCTAGTCACCCTAGTATACAGGTATTCTTGAATACAAGTGGCTAGCTATTATATATCTCCAGACATGCACAAATGATGCACCCATCTTGCATAAAAATAATATCTCACAAGTTGAGATTCACATGATATATTGCTCTCATAAATATTAGTATATCCTGAAAATGTTACCAATATCAATGTTGATCAATATCAGTTTTATTCTGAAAATATTATTGACTAACAATGTAACATCTAGCATTGTGCATAAAGGTAAAGACAAGACAGAGAGATGAATGACGGAAATAAAAAGGAAATCTGAGAATTTTCTTTTCAGAGAAGAAGCACATTTATGGCTAAACTGTAAGAAATTTCTGAGTTGGCAGCAAAGATTGATCTTTATTAGTTCACAATTTCGAAAATAGCATTTTGGATAGAACATCGGAAGTGTCTCAATCAAGAAAATCATTTCTTTATTGATAAAAATCTTCAAAATTTCCTGAGAAACAGAGAATGGATAAGAGTTTATGACATATTGATTTCAATTCATGGTGTAGGATGTGATAAAGTATGAATAAACTCCCCAAGGAGGCTCACAGCAATTGATTCACAGAGTAAATATAAAAAAGCCTGGATTTATGGTATAGAATCAGCAAAAAAACCTGAGAGAAGATTTGATTACAATGAACAATCATTGAAATTGAATGTGGAGAAAGAACTAATTGAAAAAAGTTAATTAGTTTTAAGAAAAAATGAATTATGGGGGAGGAGTTCTTCAAGAATTGAATCTGAATATTAATTAAGAGTTAATAATATAACAGGGAATGACAATGTAGCCACCTGCTAGCTTCACCAAGTAGAGGCCTGCTTTGTGATTCAAATAATTGTGATTTCCATGAACTCAGGGGTCATTATCTAAGCCCTTGTAAAGGGGAAAATGTAATTGAAAAGAAAAACAAACATTTAACCTTGTAGCAAAGATTTATTTTTTTAATGCAATTTGACTGCTGCCAAATAAGGTGTGGTTTGACCATTTCTTTTATAATCAAGTAATTCCAAGAGGAGATAACTATAGTTACCTTCCACCACAATAATCTCATATCCTCATACATTTCTATTACAACCAGGAGTGGGGAGGTTGACTGAATCTCTTGTACACATAAAATTGCTGTTGATTTAATTCTGGACTTTGCCAATTATAGTCAGCCAGTAGTTGCGCACTTTCTCTGAATATAGACTCTACATTCTTGGAAGGATTTATGAGACTTTGCACTGCAGACTCTCAAGTGGATGGCTACATATTTACCTGTCATATGTTGTTGTTTTTTTCACATTTTCACATAGGTGCAGCTGGGTCAACCATGCGATCACATGTCAGGTGCATGGACTTACATGAAGCGCAGATCTGTACCTGGTAGTCAGGAGGTCATCTTTCAGGTCAATCTGCTGGTGGGACATTAAGTGCAATGTCTATTCTGGCATCATGTAAGGTTAGCCCAATATATATTGGGGTCATTGTGGATCAACCTCTCTCAAAACAAACGTTCATCATTGACAATGACTTTGATTCAGGCCATTTGGTACTTCCTCATATAAATCGCATAATATAAAAACTGCAAATGATGATTTTTCAAGACACAAACTCCTCAAGTGGAATATTATCAACATTTTATCTCCCATTTGACCTTGTATGGGATTAAGGAAAGACAAGTTAATCTCTTTAGGTAAAGTCTTAAATTAACTGGACATTCTTCAATCTATAGTATAATGACTGGATGGATGTTTATAGGTGTTTTTATCTATTAAAGTAACTCAGAAAAAATGACACATCCTAACATGATTTTTCTGGTAGAACATTTTTATCATGCTAGAATTATTTTTGAATATGCTGACATGTGTTGAAATCCTCAAAGTATTTTTCCAAACAAATCAGCTTATACAAATTTCATCAACAGGTTTGCGAAATTGAAGAAAACATAGAGATTGTATATCTCAAAAAATGTTAGCAATAACCTCAACAATACTAAATACTGTAAGAAATATTTCAGTTTTCATATAAAATCTTAAAAGATATGAAAAAAAAATATTGCATTTCTATTATATAAACAATGTTATTTTAATCATAAAATTGCTTTTAAAATAGTGGGGTACTTTGTATGTTAAATAATCAAATAATAATTAATTTAAAATTAATGAAAACTGATTGTACTAAACTATGCACCCTAATAAGTCCAACTGTACTTTGTATCCACTTATCTGTTTGTACTTCTCCCCATAATTTGGTTTTGATCAGTCAATGTATGGCTATTTTAGAGGATGTGACAGACAGATACTAACAGAAACCAC
This sequence comes from Acanthosepion lycidas, assembly GCA_963932145.1. NCBI lineage: Eukaryota > Metazoa > Mollusca > Cephalopoda > Sepiida > Sepiidae > Acanthosepion > Acanthosepion lycidas. Next base: position 4,555,729 of record OZ010583.1, on the reverse strand, counting down.
AGAATATTATATATAGATTGTTGAAAAGTTGAACAATAAACCAATTTCCAATCTAAGTTGCAACTTGATAGTGTGTAACCAGCATTTATTCTTGCGCCTATAGTAATGGTTCAGTTTTTGTTATCTTCCTTTGTATGTTTATTATATAAAAGCTGAAAAGAAAATCAGATCAACAATGAAAGAGAAAAAAAAAATGAAAACATTACTAATTGTTCCATAATATATCTTTATTTTTTTATGTTTTAATTGCATGTTTTTAAAAAGTAATAGTTTTATTTTATAAAATAAATTTAGTATTTTATGGTTAACATTATTTCATGCAAAAATGATAAATCTTTTTGTTTTTCTTTTCTGACATAAACATTTCTACACACTTTATAACAAAAAATAAATTTTCTTGATTTTACGTATGCATGTTCAAAAATTCTTCAACACCAGGAATTAAATTTGTAAGTTTACCATTAAATTGGAATTAGGTTAATTAATTCATTTAAAATATTTACAACAGAAAATATGTAAGTAAGAAGTTTCTTGACATTAATTTTGATGACTGATTTTAAGAAAGTCTTTGTGAAGGAAAAGAAAAACAGAGTAACAAATGGGAAAAATATACCAAACCACTTCCTTCAGGTCATCAATGTTATCAGAATAACCGATTGACCTTGAAATATTAAAGGTAACCGATTGTCCTCAGAATATTAAAGGTAACCGATTGGCCTCAGAGACAAACTGCCATTTCCACTCTTATTGAAATCATAGAACAGCAGCAGCTGTGTTAGCTTCAGTATTAATGTTAAAAAAAGGCTGGGCAAGTGAAATTGTTTTATCTAGTTTTTTTTTTTTTTTTTTTTTTTAGATAGTATTGTTCTAAAGCTGGCAAAATCCAACAAATATTTCACTGGAACTATTCACTATATTTCAAACATCTTAAAATTGCTTTAAGTTCCTCTGTTATTACAAAGCAAAGAAATCCAATAACACTAAATGATTCTTCTGGCTGCAGCTGTTGTTTACCTGCAATGAGATAAGCTTACTTCTTTTGTTCTGTTTTCAAATTGAGCTTACTGTTGATGTTTATATATATATATATATATATATATATATATATATATATATATATATATATATTTATATTTGAAAATATTTTTCTACTGCAAGGAACACAGAACTGTTTTATTTCAAGTGTCAACTTGCAGCAGCTGCAACATTTGCATGCACGAACATAAGAGAATGCATCATGCTGAACAAAAGAGTGTTTGAACAGAATGTGTGAAGATGCAGTAGAAGCAAGTAACATTAGTTATTGCTAACAGAATCATGAATATTGGGGAAGTGAAAATTCCATTAACAAAAAGACTTTTTTTATTGTCAGGCAGTATAAGTTGATTATGCACATCTCTGGGTAGCCAAAGCACAGACATGTTGGTCAGGCATGTGGGCATGTTGAGGAAAGGGTGTGGCCTAATGGCATTAAAACAGTAATAAAATGACCACAAGAGAATCAATGTCAGTGTCAAGGAATTACTTCCCTGGTCATGTAGCATTGAGAATATTTGAGATGTTTCTATAGACTAACATGAAAGGATTGGCTGCTCAGAGTGGAATTAAGTGAAAAGTAGCAGACAGCAATTCTAGTCAGATATCCAGGGAGGTAGAACAGTGGGTCTGCATTTATATTGGTCAGCCGCTATAGTAAAAAGGGCATAGTTAAAGAGAGAGCCGACTTTCTCTCAAGTGGTCAGCTATGTGAAAAAGGAACAAGAGAACTAGCTGAGCACAGACAACTAATCAATCAAATAATCAATAAACACATACTTCTCAGAGCCCCACACCAAAATTGAAGCTTATAGTCAACTCAGTCAAATCATTTTTTTTCAGCTTTAAATGCTATATTTATCTCATTTGTCATTTTTTAAAAAAACTAACATTTTTGTATTTTTCAAAAAGAAATTATCAACAGTTGTCATCATTCTCTTCTTTAAATCTTTTTGTCCGAAAGTACAAACATCTAATTCAACATTTTGCCCAATCATTAACTTCCTTCTAAATCTTGAATTGGCAAAAGATATTAATGATTGTTTTTGTGGCAGAGTTTAACATTTATATTCACAAAATAAAAAAGTTTACCAAAAGGATAGTTTTTATCCTTACTACAAACTATCTCAGCAATAGATATTGGTTTAAAAAGCTATTTCTAGAATTAATAATTAAAACCCAAACTTTTGAAACTGGATTTATGTATTCTTGATTTTTGTCATGAATTGACAACAAAAGTATTAAGCACTATTCTTGTAAACAGTGTAATAAATAGTGTTTAACATTTTTGTTGTCAATTTTTGAGAGAAAAGTATAAATCTAGATGTGTACAACCTATTTTTACAATATAATGTATAGACAAATGAATGGTAAAGCTATGGGCAACCCTTGTTGGGTTCTATGAACAAAAATCATTTTCTATGGTCGGCTAATCAAAATGTTATTTACAATATGTAAATAACATGTTTTGTGTGTTTAATGATGAATTGGCAGCAGAACTTTTTCATAGAAATTTGGACAGTTTGCATCCTTTTCTGTAATTTACAACTGAACAAGAGAGCGACTGGTCCCTATCATTTTTGGATGTCTCTGTACTTGACTTAATTCCAAGTTTATTACATCAATGTACCGTAAGCCAATATTTTCAAGTTTCTATACTCAATGGGACTCCTTCTGTCCCAGGAGGTATAATATCAACTTAATGAAAATCTTAGTCTATTGGACTCTTATGATCGGTTCACCTAATATTATGTTAGGGAAAGATTTAAAATTTATTTGAGAGATATTTTGTGATATTGGCTATCCTTTGCACATTGTGCAATCTAACGTAAGTGTAATGGTTGCACAATTTCATAGATTCAAAATTTGGGAGCTGAAAAATTTCCTGTTTATTTAAGACAATTCAGGATTGGTGAGACTGGTGCGATTTTTGCTAAGCAAATCTTGTTCAGTCTTTCAAAATGCTAACAAGTGATGTTCTTGTCTCAGCCAATCTGTCTGTAAGGACTGCATGCTTATCTCACACAATTATTTTTTTTTAATGTCAGTGGATGCTTAATATATAGGAAGGACAACTCAAATCTTGGTGACAAGAATTTCACTGCATGTTCCAGCATTTATCAAGAGAGGTCAGTTGATTGACAATTTGCATAAGTCTTTTGCTTCTGGGTTTGCAATTACAGAGCACATAATAAATAATCTCCAGTGTGCTGCAGCATATCAGGAGTTTTTAATAAGGGAGGAACAAAATTGATCACCTCCCCACCCCACTATTTGTTTTTCCTCTTTTTTTGTTCTTCTCTGTTTAACTTATAGTTTTAAGATATGTATAGATTTTACTGAATTTATGCATTGTGAACAAATGTAAGAAATATTTAGAAAGTAGAGTTTTTTTTCAAAATTATTATTAGTTTTACTTGTAGTTATGCATTTTTCTTAATTGGAATCATTTTTATAAATTTATGAATAAAAACATTTATTTTCTTAATTATTTCTTTATGATATGTTGAATAATGAATATGAGTAGTGTATGTAGTTGGTTCACATATTTTTATAAACTTGTAAATATAAAATTCTTCTTGTAAATAAACATTCTAATAAAACAGTGTTGAATAATTTTGTTGTCAATTCTTGAGAAAAAGGAGAAAGCATTAATCCAGTTTTATGTATGGGTTTTCTTAAAAGTCTAAACTTAGCTTTTCAAAAAAAAAAAAAAAAAAATGCTGTGGGAGTACACAGTAATAGTGGTGTCAAAGGAAAAACTCTATTTTTTGTGGGAACATTTGTTAAACTTTGTTGACTTTTATCTTCTATATTCACACCTTCATCATTATTTTTAACAATATTTGACCAGATATAATTTTTTCATGAAATATTAAGACAGTGTGGGAATTAAACAAGATAAGGGAGATAACACACTACTACATTTTTAAATATTCTTGTTGAATGTACATATTTCTGTAATGAATTGTAAGTAATAATCACCAATTATTGATATCAACTGAAATAAGTGTTTTTTTTTTACTCATTCTTTTGTTGCTGCAACATTGTTTCAGTCAATGTATTCAACAACCTACTTCATGTCTACAATCCGTATAACGGATACTTTCAATGATTTTGCAGGGCATTCATTTTTTACTGTTGTTGTGGCCATAAGCCATTACTGCTTTCATTCCAATTCCAGATAATATTTTCTAATAGGAAAGGTTTATCTTGAGTCCTATTTCTTGGAACATATTGTAGAAGGATGTTGCTTTTCTGTTCAAGATCATCCTTATCCCAACTATAAATACCTATGTCATCACCATAGCTGCTCCTCTTTATCATCATTGGGAAAGAAAGCAGGATTGTTGTCTGCTCTTGGAATGTGATATCTGTGTTTGTAAATTAGCAGGGTATAATCTAGGAAAAGATTAAACCAAAAAAAGACCCAAAGAAAGGATTAACAGGAGCTCCTTGTTGTACTCCTGACAATGTTTGAAATGTTTCTGTATTTGGGTCCTTGCCAGACATGTAAGATTTTGTAGATTGATACATTCAGTAAATTCAGAGCTTGGAAGGCAGTTTCAATTGGATGAGAAAAGGAAGTCACTATTAATGTAGTCATATCAGTGGCGTAACTAGGAAAAGGGCAATCTGCCCTGGGGAGCACTTTTGGTCTGTGGTGTATTTTCAGAAAAAAAAACAAACAATAGCATAATTTCAATAATTTTTGCAAATAGGAAGAAGGTAGGATTCAAATGAAACCAATTTGCCTTTGATATGGCTGGATCAAAGCCAACCAGCCAGCAATAAAAAAAATTGTCACCAAAAAACACTGTCACCTGGTGGGGATAAACCCCACTTACAAGATTTGAGCAAAAGGCATGAAAAAAGTATAAGAAAGTGCTTGGGTTTCAACCAAACACAAATGTGCCTGAGTAGGTGTCTGCACCAGGGATTAGTTAACCACCCTAGTATACAAGCATCCTCAGATACAAGTGGCAAGTCATTATATATATATATATATATTAAAATAATATGAAAGAAAAGTAAGATTTATAATCCGGTGTTCTTAGCCGTTATTTTTATTTTTAAAAAAACAGTGCTCGATACAAAATAATACAGCAAAATATTATAATTATTTTCTTTTTAAAAATATGATTCTATCACAACAGAGAAAATTTCCTTATTTCAAAACTATAATTTTTCATGTATGCACAAAGGACATGGGGCATTTAATGGCCTAAAAACTCTAGCTTTTCTTATTAATTTCCATTTTACTGTTGGTGTTTTATATAAAAACTGAAAATGGACACCATAGAAAAAATAGAAATAGAAAAATCATTTGGTATGCACCCCCATACAACCAAATGGTAAGAAATAAGTTAGGACAAAACTTCCTTGCATTAATTGATAAACATTTTCCAAGAGAAAATAAACTTAGTACAATTTTTAATAAAAATACCCTAAAATTAAGTTACAGTTGTACTGAAAACTTAGAGACGATAAAGAAACATAATGATAATATCTTAAACAAACACTTATACAAAAAATATAGATGCCAAAATAAGAAGAAATGAAGATAAAGAAAAATTATGTAACTGTAGAAATCCTCGAAACTGTCCTCTTAATAATAAATGCCATATTGAATCAATAATTTATCAATGCAATATTTCATCTACTGAAGATCCAGAAATAATAAAATTCTACATTGGATGTGCATGAAATGAATTCAAAAGAAGATGGAGCCAACATCAAATGTTCTTTAATAATAATAAATACAGAAATCAAATGTCCCTATCTAAATATTTCTGGCACTTAAAAGAAACCAATAAAACACCAACAGTAAAATGGAAATTAATAAGAAAAGCTAGAGTTTGTAGGTCATTAAATGACCCATGTCCTTTGTGCATACATGAAAAATTATACATTAAGTTTCTGAAAAATAAAAATTTACTAAATCAAAGAAATGAAATACCTATTTTTTGTATGCACGATCAAATATTTTGATAACTAATAATTCATTTTAATTAAAAAAAATAATAATAAAGAATAGAGATGAAATATATGTTTCTTATATTTGATCTTTAATTAGTAATTAAATTCTAATGTATTAATTTGTAAAAATACCATATGGTCTATTAGTTAGAAGGTTGTATCATACTTTAAATCTATTAGAATAAAATTCAATTAATAAAATTTAAGTATTAATATGTCTTGCACGTATTTAAATGACCCTTTTAGAAAGTCTTTGTGTATAAAAATATGAATTAAGTGGATGGATGAAAGAAAATGCCAAAATTTTTTTTTTTTTTTTATCATTGGAAACCCAGACGACTCACTGAAGAATGGAAGTAGACATTTTGCTAGCAGACACCCCCACCCCCACCTAAACATAACCTGACTTTGTAAGTAATATATATTGGATACATAAGCTGTTTAGGGAAATTAAAACCCAATCCCTGCTTAATTAAAATAGATTTTCCTTAACCTTAACAACTCATAATATCAATATTGTATACGCTTATAAATTAAGTAGATTTTTTGAAAGTTTATTTCTATCATCACTTGATGATGGAATGAGACTTTGGATTTTGAGTTTCATTTTAGTAATTAAATTTATAAATTTAGTTTCAGTTTTGAAACATGGAAATTTTCTGTGTCGCAATGGAATCATATTTTTAAAAAGAAAATAATTATATATCTGAATACAAGGTCGGTAGAAATGGAATAAAATTTCAGTAACCAAAAACACTATTTTTTAAAAAGTGCTCAATACAAAGTAGAGCAACTAATATTTATTTATAGCATAAGTATGTTATAACATCACTACAAAAAGAGACATTTTCTGGTGTCTTATCAAGTGATGAAAAAACTTTTTATTTTACAATCACTTTTTACATCACTTGACAAGACACTAGAAGGAAGATTTAATTATATATCAGGGAAAGAAAGTAGAAAGGTAAGAAATGATTGGCAGAAAATTTATGTTTTATTTGTTGAAATCACATACCAGGATTGAGGAATCAATTTTAGTGTTATGTGGTTAAAATTACATGTTGGTTGCCTTCCTTTGATGTAAAGGACTTCTTAGATTTAACTGTTTTTTTTTGTTTTTTTGCAGTTGCAGTAACAAAGTACTGTGGTTTTGTTAACCAAAATGTGAAAGAAATTGGAAAGGATACCACAGATGTGTACCAGATCCTCACATATGACACTTTGCTAGGAGACAGTCTTCTCTTGAAAAATATAGATAAATCACATAGATATGTTTAATGCGCATTAAATGTATCTGATCTGACCTTGGAGATAACAAAAAACATGAAGGGCATCTGAAAAATCACTTCCTCAATAGAATATTCCCCCCCCCCACTCACAAAAAAAAATCAATCAATAATGTTTCCAAATACAATAGAGATATTTCTTCTAACTAGAAAACAAATGAGACAAATTCTAATATTCCCATGGATTTTATTTTAATTACAACATTCACAAAATATCTATTCTTACAAAATGATTTCCAGTACCTAAAACTTGACTATATAATTAATAAAATATTTACTGAAATCATACTTAACATCAGGCAACAACTTCAAACTTTACAATCACTCCTTACATCATCTAGAGTACCTAAACCTTCCAATCGCCAGGGCAATGTAACATGTAATAAACCCCAATGTTAAGTTTGCAAACATATCACAATAGCATTTTTACTTCACCTGAAACGCACATAGTAATCTGACATCCTCCCTTGACTTATAGCAGTTTAAATATATCTAATTTCCTGCAATAAATGTAACAAAGACAATTACATTGGTAAGAGAATTACTTTTTCAGTTTAATACCTACAAGAAACCTCTCAGAGATAACAAGATCAATTTCACTTTAGTTGCACAGTTCTACTAATCCGACAACCGATAATGTTAGATGCATCCTTTCAACATTTTTGCTTAGCTGCCAACAAAATTGCCGAAAATTTGAGTTACAATTCATTTTTAAATAAATTGCTATGTTCTTGGCTTAAACAAAATTTTAGGCATACTCAGTGAATATAATTTTCACAAAAAGCCAACTACAAAACCCTCAGAATCCTAATCATGGCAGAAATAACAACTAGATGAAAAAGTGTGAGATATAATCAGTAAAATAAATCACTCAGACATGCATTCAAAGACATTGATGAATACAAATATCTTGCAACTCTGTTATGTAGTGATGGAAAAAGATTAGGAAATCATGTAGAAAAAATAAAGGCCAATTACGTTACACCTCTCCATAACAAAAGGTTAAAACAATACAGACTAACTCATGAATAAGACTGCACCCTTGTAGTGAAATAGAACCAAGGAATTTTAACCTACCTCTGATTAGAGGCCATGATGTCTCGCCTGCTTGGTAAGAGCCACCATTTGCAATTTAGGTAAAGTGCATACATCATTCTAGTGCTTTTAAAACTATCACTAATTTGCATGTGTTGCCAAAAACTTGAATAAAAAATGAGTGTGACAGACAAGCTGGAAGAAGGATCTACAGAACTTGTGCTGGACAGAGCCTTGTTGTGACTATCAACTACAATCCACTATTCAAGTATCAATTTTCCAGTAACAGTCATGAGCCTTACAACAAATCTACACATTTGCATTACAAATTTCTTTAAACATTTTTTTTTTTCAAAATAAGAGTTCAACTTCATTTTTCATTGAGAAACAAAACAGGCATGTCCAAAACTTCTGATTCTAAACATTTTTTCTCATCATGCATCTGTCTTGTTTAATGGCCTAAATAAATATAGGGTGTGGCAGAAATACCTCCCACGTAATGGTAAGACAGTAGCTAGATGAAGACATCATTGCCAATAATATCTTTTATGTGGGAGGTATTTCTGCTACACTGTACAATAAATATTATTATTAACTTCTTTCAATTTTATCCATCAGCCTCTGCTATATCTACATTCTATAAGAAGCATACTTTCTCTACTAGTAAATATTTCACACTTAATGATACTCTGAAGCATTTAGCATTTTCAATAATCAAAGAGATGAAGAACTAAGTTAGCAAACAAAAATAAATGGAAGATGACCTAACCCAACTTTTAGAGCATGTGTTGAATTCTGACATTCTCATTTTTCTTTCAGATTTATTGAGCACACATTAACATGGCAGCTTCAATCTGATACAGGAAATCAAAAGAAATGCCATATTTGCGGTACTATCAATTAACTACAGAACCTGACCATATGATTTGATGTACTCGCACTGTTGTACATCAAGTCCTCAGGATCATGATCAGTGATAGACATTTTATACTGTTTGACATCCTCCAGCAAGTCATCCATATCAATACTACCACATACATCAAATTAGTAGACATAATAATCCATTGCTGGATTAAAGGGGGTACCGTTCCTGCCTCACATGGCCAACATTAGATGTGAATGGCTGACCAAGACATTTCATGAATGTCACCTTGGGATGTAGACAAATTTCCTGTACATCTAAGTCTCATCAAGAGTGAGACTGAACAGTGGCTCCACAATACAAAGGACTTATTGAAGGCCGCAATCTTGATGTGACGACCGACAAGAACAACCTGATCTGCGCATGTTTGAGGCTCTCTTTAAAGGTTGACTAACTATTTTCTGTTTTTCTCAATGTCTATGAATATTGTCAACAGGTTCTTCTTATTGAATATTTTGGTTTTCCTTCATCATTTGTCCTCATTTATCTGATTCATCTTATTTATTTTGTGTGTAAGTTTTCTTAAAGTGTGCAAAGAGTCTCTTCTTCTATGTGTCTTGTACCTTCAGGACTTTGGCAATCATAGCCCTCCACAATTTCCTATCCTTTGTAACTCTTTGGGTCTAAATAGAAGTATCTGGGATCTGAGGCAAAATTCACAGACATTTTGTTCCAAGGTAAATGTGTGAATCCAAACATAATCCCAGTTATTATTTAGACATATAAAAACAGTTTTAAAGTTTTAACTTGATTTCTAAGTTTCGTTTTTCATTATCCGGCCCTTTTAGTTCTTGTAACATCAAATGTATGCTCGAGGAAAGCTGACAAGTAAACTAACTTTTCTTGTCTATGATGGATTTTGTATCAGGAAGAAGAATTGAATGGAAGCGAGATTCATTTACAGGAATGGTTCTTGTGTTGCAGGAGACAAGAATTTTAACCTGCAGTCTCACATTTAAAGGAAATAATGGATGAAAGGGTGCTAAAGTTTTCATTCATTTAATATTTTTAATCTCCTCGAAGCAACAGAAATCTGGTTCTACAGAAGGATGCTGAGAATACCATGGACTGAACATGCGAGCAACAACAAAGTTTTAGAGAAAATGGAAACAAAAAGGACATTTATACTTAACATTAGAAAGAGACAGTTAAAGTTTCTAGGGCATATGGAAAGATGGCTTGTAAATTTTGACAATCACAGGACATATTGAAGGCAAGGTGGACAGAGGAAAACATCATATAACATGCCTAAAGAGCTTTTATAAATGGTTGGCAAAACAGGCTTCAGGAGTGATAATAAAAAGATAAAATTTACTAAGAGCTACAAAAGAGAGGAAATTGGGGAGAGACATGATCACTGGCATCCTGAAGGTATATGGCTCATTAAAGAAGTTGGGAGTACTCAATGAACAAGTTCAATCAATCTAGACATGTTAGTGCCATTTTAAATTCTAGTCTGCCATACATTTTTCACCTTTGTCTATTTTATTCTCTCTCAATCATGAAACAGTAAAGTACTTTTGTGATGAATAATAAATGAATTCAACTCTTTTTTTCCACTTCTTGCATACAGCTCAGCTTGCAATTGTCAAGTGCTAGCTAAACACTTACATCTTTGTACAATCAAGCTTCATCATTAAAAGACACCAATAATCAATAATTGGATCTATAATTAATCTTGTGTCACTAGAAGTGTTTTTCTCACTTTAGACTTACAGCCACATCATGTTGAAACACTGGTTCCTGTATGATCATCAAAGTTAAGTAACATTGACACTGGCCAGTACCTAGGAGGGGGGGGGTGAACACTTGGGGATACCAGGTGCTACAGGCTTGGATGTGCAGGTGGTATAATGGATAATGGCTTGGAATTGCTAATCATAGAGCTGAGTTACAATTCCAGTTTTGTTTGTTATATTCATTTATGTGCAAGTACCATTGAGAAAGGTATGAATCCACTTCTTTTCCCCTCAATTAATTAGTAAAACTTGCATCACTAGACCATCATTATTTAAAAAAAAAAATTCTTGTAATCTCTACATATTTTCTGGCTTTAAATAACTTGCAAAGGGTTGATAAGCCATAAAAAACAAATCAATCAATAAATGAAATACTGATTAGCTACACAGGCATGTCTTTTAGATTTATTTACATTCTCTGGAATTTAAATGTATAGAAACTATCATGGCCACAAAGTGAAGGGTCAGTTTATACGTTGATTGTAGAATTGAAAATCAACTTTAGATCGACACTATAATTTCCTGTTTGTTTAGAAAATTTTGATTAGGTATGAATACACTTCTTCTCCCTCCAGCTATGGGTAAATTAGTAAGATTTGTATTACTAAATAATTACCACAAGAAAAAAAAAATCAAAAATAATTCTTTAAATAACCATCTTTAAATAAACTGCAAAGGGTTGATAAGCCATAGAAAATGAAGCAACCAACTTTCTGCATTATTGAATATCTATATCAACTTATGTGAATGTTGTGACTGTTGAAATAGAACCACAAATGCAGTTCCACAGCAATCTCACCTCTCATCAGTTATGTGTTTCCATTCTTCTAAAATTCAATTTCATTTCACCTATTTTCTAGGGGTCTCATTCAATTGTTTTCACAACAATCAAAATTTTCTTCTGAAAGAATATCAGTAACGCCTACACTAATTAAAAAGAAATCAATCTTATTTAAAAGGTGCTTTTATTTTCCCCCTTCACTGATTTACTGCTGATGAGAATTAATTAAGTAGAAGGTGTTGCATCAAAACTTTCTGATTTACCAAAATTTAAAAATATTTGAGTTATTTTGCAAATATGGCTAAGAAATTGTAGTAATTTAAAATCTATTACTGGTGCCAGGCTAATGTTGCTTTTGTCTATTAATTAAAGAACAAAAGAAGCTCTTCATAATTGACTTTTAATTTAGTCTTTTCAGGGGTGGAGATCATCGATGAGATGAAGAAGTCAATTCAAAATTTTATCTTCAAATTTCTTTATGCAACATGTCCTTTCAGAAAGCGAATGATCATGACACTTCATAGTTTTGTGTCTTCTGTTGATGTCGACAAAACTTGTTTCTTTAAATCACAAATATCTCCAAATCAAGTTCTGATTCATTGAAGAATTTTCAAATTTACAACTAAATAGATAAAGTGAGTAATTTTTCTGGAATCTTTACCTGTTCATTTATAAAAATGTCTTCAGTGACTTGAGTATTTATTCTCTTGTGTAATTTGCTCTAAAAAGAAGTTTTTAGAATTCAATGTATAAGGAAAGGATTTTTTCAAGTCAACGACTATAAGTAAATGCTAAGGTATCAGCATTAAGTTGAATTTTAGAAATATGCATATGCAATATGCAGCATAACTGAGAAGGAAACAGAGAAAAGTGTTTTTCTTAGTAATACATTTATGGGAATGCAATGCTTAATATATATATATATATATATATATATTTAAACAAGGTGTATTTTAGCAGCAATAATTCTCTCAAACATATTTGGTTAAATAATATGGACAAGTTCTATCTATCAATTTCTTATTTAATTTTTCAAATTTCTGAATATATATGTATATCAACAACTATATTAAAGAAATTGTAAGACAAAATGGGAAAAGTTTATTTGTGACACATTTCATTCATTAGGACTTTATTGGACTGGGTTTGTTGACATTCTTATGATTGCACATGTGCATGAATGAAAGGTGCTGGTAGTTTAAAAATTTTTTGAATTTTTAAAAAATTTTTTCTTCTTGCAAACTATCCAAATTCATCTATATTCTTTTTCTTTTTCTGTCCATCATTTAAATATCCCACATTGCAGTAACAGAAAATTTGCCAAGCAAATTAAATTATTTAAAACCATTAACCACATCGTGAAAAATAATAATTCACCTGCAAGAGAACCAATATTATTTATGAATTTTCATTTCCATTAAGGAACTGTGTTCTTGATCAATTCAAATTTGTAAATAATTATATTGGATAAACTACAACATGCCTAACAAGAAGACACATGTTACTTCTCTCTGACCATAGCTCAATTTGGTCTCATTTAAATACACATGGAGACCTACCAAACTTTATCCATAACATACTCATTGATAATACAAATATAATACCACCATCCACATGTATAAAAAGGCTAAAAATAATGGAAGCATTATTAATAAAAAAAGAAAAAGGCAACACTTAATAATGACTAAGAACAATATGCTGACTGTGATTGGAAAATAACTCTAGACAGATTCATAAAACAATCCATATATTCAGTTAAAAGTAAAATAAAATTCATCCTTGATAATAGCTAAAAGTATAGTTGAAAGTGCTTGGAAAACATTCAGACAATTTTTATATAATTTATGTCCTGAAAAGAAAAATTATATGAACACATGAGAAATTATATAAAAAAATTCAACGACTTCACCTTGTCAGTCATTTCCAATTTTTTTTTCCCAAAATTTCGCTTGAGGAGGAAAAAGAGCTTGATACTTTTTTAGTTCAATTTAATTTTAATAATTATATTGAAGTTTTTGGCTCTTGTTTTTCAAACATAAGAACTCTTGTGTAGCAAAGGAATCATATTTAAAAAAAAAATAATTATAATATATATATATATATATATATATATATATATATATATATATGGTTGGATAGATGTGAGCTTGTGATCCTGGGTTTCACGCTTTAGCGATCGTCAGACAAACTGATTCATTTTTTTTTAAATTTTAGTTTTATGTAGATTGCGTGTATTGGTGTTATTGTGGAAGTGGTGGGGGAAACTTTGTCGTTTTTTCATCGTACTGACGCAAACATCGATGTATGCAGACACATATACATACTTATTCGTCCATCGGGACTCATACATATATAAACATATGTGGGCAGTTTTAGATATGACATATGTATGTATACGGGTGGTGTTGTGTCTATACATATGCATTTGTATGTTGAAATTTAAAGATTGGAAGTGTGGAGGAAATGTCTCGTGAATGTATACATGTCATATATATATATATTTTTTTTTTCGCTGAATAATATTTCCTCGTGTGTATGTATATACGTGTGGTGGGGTTTGTGTGAAATTATGATAGGTAAAAAATCATTTCTACCAATTTACAATAACTAGCTAATTATATTATCATTGCCTACTAATCATTTCTACCAATTTACAATAACTATTAGCTAATTAATTATATTATCATTGCCTCCAATCCCTTGCAACATTACTATCACATATAGACCTGTTATTAAATCAAACTACCCTCTCACCCAGCATATTAAATATTAAAACATCACCATTAAAATAACCTAATAAGGATTACAAATTTCTACCTGTTACATATACACAGTCAAAAACAAACAAATAACCAGCTTTTAATATAACAAATAAACCGTCATTTTTTTCAAAATTTAAAAATAGGTATAAATAATAATAATTTTTACCTATCATAATTTCACACAAACCCCACCACACGTATATACATACAGGCGAGGAAATATTATTCAGCGGAAAAAAAAAAAAATATGACATGTATACATTCACAAGACACATCACGAGACATTTCTGCCACACTTCGAATATTTAAATTTCAACATACAAATGCGTATATAGACACAACACCACCCGTATACATACATATGTCACATCCGAAACTGCCCACATATGTTTATATATGTATAAGTCCCGACGGACGACGAAGTATGTATATGTGTCTGCATACATCGATGTTTGCATCAGTACGATGAAAAAACGACAAAGTTTCCCCCACCAATTCCACAATAACACCAATACACGCAATCTACATAAAACCAAAATTTAAAAAAAAATTAATCAGTTTGCCTGACGATCGCTAAAGTGTGAAACCCAGGGTCACAATCTCACATCTATCCAACCATATATGTTAGCACTATCTCTAATATTGAGTTCTTTCTAATAAGTACCGCGCATATAATATATAAATAATTATACATATATATATATATATATATATAGATATTTATATTTATATACGCACACTTTTCACATATATATATATATATATATATATATATATATATTAAGACATGTCTCATTGAATAATTTAGACAAGTTTTGTCTACTTATTCCAATAGTATACTCTCATAATATTCAAGGACAAGATATTTTAAACTATCTACTGTAAACATTTTAAAATATTTTTCCAGTATTCATAATTAATTTTATTAAAGGTTGGTTTAAATTTTTTAATATAGATAGCTTCAAGAATGTTTAGTTTATTATTTTCATGGAAAAGTATAAATGCATTTTCAGCAAGAATTTTCCTAAATTATGAATGTAGACAGGCATGCTATTGTAAATGTTGTGATATGTTCGATGAATCATTCAAATGAAAACTCAACCATTGTGACAACATAGTAGTAGTATAACCAACACATATATTTCTTTTTCTGTTGCCGATACAATCTCCCAAGTGATATTTAAATTCATATACAATGTTGTTTTTCTGCAACATTTTAATTGGTGGGGAGGAGTCATTATGAATGATTAAATTGGATATATTGAATTTAGTATAGTATATAATTAACTTTATTTTCTTACTATGATCGTTGGTGGATATATTAGTATTTATGATTTTTTTTGGGATATTTTTGTCTTGTTTATAATTAGAATGTATTTAGTTGCGATTACTATGTTTATGGTTAACTGAAGACGTTTTATACTCTATTTGCTTTGTATTAAAATTTCTAATAGAACATCTTAATTTTTCAACAATATAATTAGGGAAGTTATTATTAATAAGAGTTTGTTTTATATTTTTTAGTTCACTGTAGAAAATCTGTTTTGTGGATGAATTAATTTTGCATGGTTCATTAGGGTTTTTATAATTGCTATTTCATAGCAACTATGACATTCACTCTTATAGTTATGAGTTCACAAATTGATGCTAGTAGGTTTTTATATGGAGAAATAATGAATCTATTAGTGTTTATCAATATATCTAGGAAAGGAATTTTAATACTATTATTAAGTTCATATGTAAATTTAGGGACAGAATTATTTTGGAATTGTTTTTGGAGTTTCCTCCATATTCTTGACTGATGATATATTTGAAATATTTTATTTTGAAGTATTTTAAACAACGATACAAAGAAGCTTGTCCATGAATATGAGAGGATCCTACTGAAAATAAGTAGACAAAACTTGTCTAAATCATTCAACGAGATGTTTTAATGAAAACATGCTGCCAAAATATACACTATATATATATATATATATATATATATATATATATATATATCTTTGTAGTAAGAGGTTTTGTTGCTAGATGGGATCATACTTTTAAGTTGTATGCATCTTTTAATATTCTTTTTCTCTTTTTTGCATGGATGAGTAAATCAATGAACGTCAGTTGAATCTATGTTGCATTACGTTTGAATATAGATCTAGAAAAGAGCAAGTGCTTTTCTTTAAATGCACAAAGAGCTGTCAGTTGATGAAAACAAAAGAGAGTTCTAATATGGGAAGTAACTTTTATTCTCGCTCATAAAAATCCCATCCATCTTCAGTACCTTTTATGACATTACATTTGTATCTATCTCCCGCTTTCATTTTGTTCAATTTGCAATCTTGACGAACCTTTACTACCATTTTCTCAAGACAAGAATAATAACGAAGAGACGTAAAGACTCTCCATTTATTAAAAAAAAATAATAATACATTTCTTCAATTCCCATTATCTACCTCTATGCACTACTATAAAGTATTTTCTTTAGTTTTTTTTTTTTTTTGTTGTTGTTTTTTGCTACTTGGTGCACACATTTGTGGTGTGTCATCTCTTGCCATCTAAGAAGAAAAAATAAGTATGCTGGTCTCGGGATGGAGGGAAATTCAAGCATATATTATTCGCTTTTGGCAAAGTGTGTCACTTTGAATCTAGCAAGTGTTGGAATGGGAACTCCGCTAAGACCCTTGCAAATGACAAATGGCAATCATCTGTAAAATACAGAATCAATCACTCCTGCAGTTATCAATCATGCGTATCCGAAAAAGAATGATTCCCAACATATTAGCACCATTCCCAGAATAAACTGTCTATAGACATCACATTATATAAAAGAATATGTGTGAGAAATGGAGAAAACAAGCACCAAAATTGGAAATCAGATCAGCAATAATGTAACAAAAAGTGAAAACTTTGTCCTAAGATTGACATTTTTTCAAAAACAATCATATTTTTAATTTCTATTTTGTTTTTAATTAGCATTTGTTGAATATTCAGTAAAATATATGATCCAATTAATTTTGTTGCATTTTTTAAACCAATATATATAAACATTCGAAACAAAAGATCAGCTTTTTGTTTATACCTGTAAAAATTGAGTTGAGTGATAATGGAGGTGAAATGGCGATGAAAATAAATTTATTAGTTTTCAGTCACAAATTAGTATGCTTTGGTCCCGCAAACTTCCAGTTTTTTTGGCAGG
The DNA here is from genome assembly GCA_963932145.1 of Acanthosepion lycidas. Taxonomy (NCBI): domain Eukaryota; kingdom Metazoa; phylum Mollusca; class Cephalopoda; order Sepiida; family Sepiidae; genus Acanthosepion; species Acanthosepion lycidas. The sequence goes on along the minus strand of OZ010583.1, from coordinate 4,538,002 downwards.
CTGCAGTCTTTTCTTCTTCCTCTTTTTATTTGAAGGTTTTTTCGTTTGTTTTGTTTTATGGCATATCAAACTCAATGGGTTAGTTAATGCCAACAAGATTTTTATTGCTGGTAATATTTTTCTTTACCAAAAAGGTACTGCTGCTAATAACTTTTTCAAAAAAGCACTGCTGGTATTAAAAATCATTTTACACCTTCACAGCACCCCAACCCCTTTAGGAGGAGGGCAACCATCTGCCCATAGCTGGGACCCTGCAGGTGCCATCACCCCAGTTCAGGGTGGACCCCAGAACAACAGCAAGTAAGAGGTGACTCCATGTTCCTCAAATCCTCCTAATCAAAGGCCCTGCTGTTGGATGTAGTTTATTTTTTAATCCCCAGGGATGGTTGAGGGTTGTATTCTTATTAGTTGAGAGAGAAATATATAGAGAGAAGTTTAGAGAGAAAAAAATAAAGATAAAAATAAGCACAAATACCTTATTTTAATTCTTTCTTTTTTTGTTTATACACATTATTTTTTTTTATTTTACTTTGATCAGGATTTACTACAATAGCTATTTTTAAAGGGAGCCAAGTAATTAAACATAGAGAGATACAAAACCAAATTGAAGATGTGTATTCAATATTCAAAGAGGAAGAAATAGAATTATGTTTCAATAAAAAGGGTGACATTTTGCTACAAACACACATTCTCTGTCTCACATGGCAAAAATCTTAATATATCAAATGCTAAGTGTTTTTATCAGTCATGTTGAAAACTGGTGTTTTAGAGTTATCTCCCTTACAATAGTGATGCTAAGTGGCAGTGTCTTTTTATAGGAATAACAAACGGTTCCACAATATTTGAAATGATGAGAGGTGAAAAGACTGATCCTGTGAAAGAGTAGTGTACAATAACAAATGGAAAATATATTACACTGTCATTTTTAACAGCATCGGTAAATTTGTTATAAAAACATTGAAAGTGGCGACTTTATTGTACCCCACCTATTAATGCAACTTTTTTCTCTCCTCTGAGTATTTTTTCAAGACTGCTTTCTTACAGGCAATATCATTGCCAATTATAGTTACATTGAAGAAGTATTTTTTTTTAAATTTATTTTTTTGAAAGAATTCTTTAGGAAGAGAACTGATAACTTATTGCCAAAAAGGAAATAAATGCAAAGTGGCTAGGTCAGCAGACAATATTTTGATTGAATAAATAACTTTTTCTCATAAATTTTATTTAAATAAATCAGCAACTTTATATATGATAATAGATGTGAATTCCCACATCTGTATTAATACAAATTCGTAACATATCATCTTCAGATGACTTCGAAAGACTCTTATATTGATGAAAAAAAAAAGCTAAGATTTTAAACAAACATTTTAAAAGTAGGTAAGACAGGAGCACATGAGGAAAGAAGGCTTGAAGGAATTAACATTCACAGGGCTTACTGAGGCAAGAAAAAATCTGGAAGTAATTTATTTGAAAAGTTTAAATAAATGAATGGTAGAACAAAAGATGTAGTAAAGGTCCAGGAATTACATAGAACAGCCAAAGACAAGAAGTCTTGAATAATCTTGATTCCTCCAACCCTATCCTGAAATGCCATGATTCAGTTTTTCTAAAGAAGATTTATACTTAAGATTAGAAGGAGGCAGTTAAAATGTCTAGGGCACATTGTAGAAGGGAAAACAGCTTACCTCCTGGAACAAAACGTGCTTGTATGTGTCTTGTGTGTGCAATACTTGGAACAAAAGATGTCCGATCCTAAAGCTACAATTTAAGCAAAACCTGATCTTGTAACTCAGAGAATTTGTGTGATGAATTTGTGACTTATGCAAATGTTCAAGCCTCAGCCACTTGATAAAAAGAGCAGAGGAGCAGCAAAGGTCAAAGAGTTGGGTTGTTGTGCTTTGTTTGTGGAGTTTTGTGCTAGTCTCACCACTTGTAATCATAAAAAGACAGGGTACAACAGGTACTTCAAACATTTGTACCTTTTTGCAATACACATAATGAAGAAAGAGGACTGTGACCCTCACAGAGGGAATCAGTGTATAATGTACCTAACAAGCTCGTGTAAATGGTTGGCAGTACAATGTTAGGAAAGATAGCAAAAAGACAATACTAAGAACTACAAAGGACAGGAAATTGTGGAGAGTCATGATCACCACCATTCTAAACAGACATGGCACATAGAAGTGTCTTTAAATTTTTTCTTTTTTGAATGCTGCACATTTAAAAGAAAAACTGAATAAAATATTCATTGTTCATCATATTCAATGAAACATGCTTAAGAGCATGAGTGAAGGAGATAAATAAGTAGACAGAAACATTGTGTATATAAAAATGAACACTGCATGTTGGCTAGCAGTTTCATGCCTTAAGTGATCATCAAACCCTGATGTGTTACACTGTTTTGTGTAAGTGCTGCATACTGACACCACTGGGACCTTTTAGGAAACAAGGAAGAAAGGATTATGCTACTTTTTGTTTAATGTTTGGAGTAAGATTGTTTTTAATTATTTATTTATTTTTATCTTACTATTTTTTATTTTTATTTTGTTTATGAATTTTTTTATTTCATAAAATCACTGTGGTTCTAAACTTCAGGATTTTGTTTTTAAATAAAGTTTATCAGTCTTTGGAGTTGTGATATGGTTGTAGGTTGCATAATAGGAATCTACCCATAATCCCTCAGTGGCCTGTACCTAAACAAGGAAGAGCACCACAGGAAGTGATGATCGCTTAAGGCGTAAAACTGCCAGTCATTATGCAGTGTTGATCTTTATACCCATATTGTTTATATTTACATATATAAATATAAATAAATATATATTTATAGTTGCATATGCTCTATCTCACATATTAAGCACTCTTCCTTCCATAAATACAGAAAATCTTAACAGTTTATATATATATATATATATATATATATATATATATATATATATATATATTATGAAGTGGGCTAAATCTGACAATTATTTTAATATATTTTATTGTTATACATTATTTATATATTTATTTACTTAAATATTTGTGTCTATATAAATAATGTATAACAATATAATATATATATATATATATATCTATGATCGGAATAAAAGTATAAAACTTAATATTACGAGACATATTAAAAAAAACAAAAAACGGGTGAAGCAACCGGTTTCACTCCCACTCTTCAGGCTTCAACAGGAGATTTAAAATTAACACAGAAAAATGTACTAGAAACAAATGACAGCGAGTCCCAACAAACACTCACGTTGTTTGCACAAAGAAGGCTTACGGGACCCGATGTAAAGTGCCTCCAGAACCTTTAGATGAAATAAGGAGTGAGACCGGGACAACAAGGTGAACCAGTCAACACTAAATTTGGCTGCACAATCTCTGTTATTTAATAGGTGTTCGCATATGGCGGAACTATAGGTGTTCGGGACGAGTCCATTCAAAGGCAGGGTGTGATTTCTAATTTTTGTACGACAGATCGACGGAGTTGCTATGGACTCGCCTTTGGGTCTGGCACTTGCCAACATATTTGTTGGCTTCCAGGAAGAAAAGATATGAAAGAATCCACTTTGTCCTCAAATGTACTGTCGGTACATTGATGATACCTTTTGTTTATTTAACGGTGAAGTTGAGGCTGACCAGTTTCTTTCGTTTTTAAATAGTATCCATCCTGCACTGAAGTTTACTATTGAAAAGGAGTCCAATCATCAATTGGCCTTTTTGGATGTATTAGTACATCGCACATTAACAGGTTTTCTCACTTCCATTTATAGAAAACTTACTTTCGCAGGGTTGTACACACGGGACTCTTTTTGTCCCACTAAGCGCAAGATTAACATTATTAAAACCCTCCTAGATAGAGCATTAAAGATCTGCTCTGAGCCTTTCTTGAATGATGAAATCGACTTTATTAAGGATACCCTGTGTAATTTGGGTTATCCTCTTGATACTGTTAATTCAGTTATCCGTAATAAAGTTAAAGAGATCAGAAGTGCTGAGCTCTATGCTGTCAAAAAATGCCAAGCTTACCTCAGATTACCCTGGATTGGTACCAAATGTGAAAAAATAGTTAAACAAATTTCATCCAATGTTCGTTGTTGTTTTTTCTCTGCCGAAGTTTGGATTATTTTTCAAACTTGGCCTATGTTTTGATCTGCGTGTAAAGACGTCCTCCTTCCCATCAAGTTAATTCAATTATTTATAAATACGTTTGTAGTTGCGGAGCCGACTACATAGAGAGAACAACTCGACACTTAGACATGAGAATAAAACAACACGTTCCTACAAAAATTAGAAATCACACCCTGCCTTTGAATGGACTTGTCCCGAACACCTATAGTTCTGCCATATGCGAACACCTATTAAAGAACAGAGATTGTGCAGCCAAATTTAGTGTTGACTGGTTCACCGTGTTGTCCCAGTCTCACTCCTTATTTCATCTAAAGGTTCTGGAGGCACTTTACATCGGGGCCCGTAAGCCTTCTTTGTGCAAACAACGTGAGTGCTTGTTGGGACTCGCTGTCATTTGTTTCTAGTTCCTTTTACATATATTTTTTTTTTTTTTTTTTTTTTTTACAATTCCTTTTATTGTACATTTTTCTGTGTTAATTTTAAATCTCCCGTTGAAGCCTGAAGAGCGGGAGCGAAACCGGTTGCTTCACCCGTTTTTGTTTTTTTTTAATATGTCTCGTAATATTAAGTTTTATACTTTTATTTCGATCATTAAATTTTGTACCTACAAAAATATCTATATATATATATATATATATATATATATATATATATATATATATATATACACACACACTGATCCCAAGCACAATACACACGGACTGAAGATTACATTGAAGCATAAAACAGATTGTTGATGCTCGGTGTTGACCTCATTGTTCTCTTTTATATATGTTCTTGCTCTGATATTGAGCACTTTTACACATAAGTATACATTAAAACTATATTTTTATCACATAATTGTTGATATCTCTAGACAAGTGGACAAAAAAACTCTCAAGTTGGAATTTGGGATATAACATCAATCAGCTAAGTGATAAATTTTATATTTGTATTAATGCAAGCACTTTATTCCAAAGACTGCTTGCCTTAAATGTCCTTTCTTTCAGATTCACATTGACTCCCAGCATTTCAGGCTTCTCACTATCTTTGTTTTATATATATATATATAATAAACTAACTGATTTAAAATATGGTTTTTCACTACACAGTAACAACGTTTCAAAAATGGAAGCTAAAAAATTTAAATTTAATTATATAATTAAAAGCATTAGTTCTATGTCATCTTCAAGCAAATATTCCAATATGGTTGTGTAGTGAAAAACCATATTTTAAATCAGTTAATTTATAATATTTATGCTCTGTAAATTTACATTGAGCACTGTTTTGTAAAAATAAAAAATGACAAGAACACCGGATTATATATCTTACTGTTCTTTCTTTTTATTTATATATATATATATATATATATATATATATATATATATATATGTGTGTGTGTGTGTGTGTGCTTGTGCATTAAAAGATAAAAGGGTAAGTAAAAAAAACAAAAAAACTCTGACTTATACAAAGCTGGAAAAATAAAACAGGAACTGAAAGCATTCAATGTCAATTTTATAAAGGAACCTGAAATAGGAAACTAAACCAGGACAGGGCCATAAGAACCAGAAATATATCTATCTGGTGTCTATAGATATATTTCTAGTTCTTATATATATATATATATATATATATATATATATATATATATATATATGTGTGTGTGTGTGTGTGTGTGTGTGTGTGTGAATTAAAATCAATCACTTTTGCAAATTGGAAAAAAAAATGCAGCTTTTAAAACAGAGATTCCCCCTAGCTCAGTGGTTGGATGTGAGCAATATTAAATTAGATTAGCAGAGTTTCTGTAAACCTCATCTCTATTATGGAATCTCAATGTTACAAAGATGCCCTCTCAAAGAGAAAAGAATTGCCAAATTCAATGGAAAAGATTCAAATTCAAGACCAGTAGAAAATACTGACATACTAGAAATGCAACAGAGAAATGTTCACAATTTAAATTTAATTGCTCAGGTTTTCCGCTTTGAAAGAGGAAAAGCTCTTGTGTATAGAAAATGTAATTTTGAATCTCATCAGAGATACCTGTGTATTTCAAGAATTTTATTATCTATAATTTTCTATTAGTTCCTGTGGAATTGAGAAAATATTAATGGAACTAATTTTGTTCTGAATTTCTAATCATCTGTAAATTTACAAACTTAGTCTGCCATGAAGTGGTTAGAAAGATTGTATTTCTGCAAGCTTCCAGGTTGGGAGTGCCAGTCTATATTTGGAAAATAATCAACATTTGAAATCCAGACATTTAACTCAACCCCAAAACAACTGATGTCAGAAGGAAAATTGCAAAACTACCTCAACTACTAAAAACAGACACTTGGAATGCAACATTATATGTGGATGACTTTTGTTGAATCTATTGATAACAATATCATCATCTTAGTTGGTTTTTTTAAAGAATTTACCTGATGCATTTTGCAGATTTCCTAAGAAATGTGCCATACCTGACAGAGTTCTTTTGAATAGATTCATTTATTCTTAGGCACCTATTGTTCTCCCTCCCTACCATATCCCTTTGTTCAATGCAGCTCGAGTATTTGAATTTTGCATGCCATTCTTTGTCATTTTTATGCAAGAAACCACTCAACAATAGACAAAATGATTGCCTTGTGGATAAAAACATTGTCGGGTCTGTTGGTTCAATCCTAAGGCTCGGCGGTTCAGTGAATTGTCATCTTATTGACGTGTAATCCCAAAAGGCAAAAAAATAACAAATCACCTTTTGGAGGAAAAACTGAAACCCTAAATGTAGCATACAACATTCAATCCTGAGAAAAGGTGCCAGCTGTGACAAAGAATTAGAACAGTACACTGCCCTAAGGGAAATAAATGAGATTCTTTGAAAAACTTTTGAATGCTTCTGGATGCAACACACATTTTGATGCAGGCTAGAGAGCAAAATTTAGTGTCACAAGAAACAATGCAAATGAGGACATTGATTTGAAAGATTTAAAGATAAGAGCAATTGGTCAGATTGTTCTACATTCATACTGTATAAAAGGTCAAAACTACATTTTTTTTAATGAAATTTTCTGGCACTTAAATTCATATATATGAGGGGATCTCAACCAGGCAGTCCCAGGGTGGGGGAGTCAGTCGAGGAATATTTTATTTTTTCATTTACAGAATTTAGAGCCTATCATGAGTGTCTAAAAATGTATGATGAATCTTTTATTTAGTGTGGATCAACATCCATCCTCAACAATGGAGAAGAACTACCTTTGTGTTTATTTTATTGCAAAGCTTTGTCAAATGATTCTTTGAAACCAACAAAGTTGAAGGAACATTTGCAGAATCTTCATCCTCAACATAAGACAAGAACGAAAGCCTTTTTTGAACACCAAGGAAACACACTCAAAAACATAATAATTAGTTCTGAATTAAAACAAATTACATGTATTGAAGTTTGAAAATTCATCAACATTTTCTATTGCTATTAAATTTGTAAATCTCCTCTATAAAAATAATCCATGTATATGTACTAATATGGTAAAGAATGAAGAATTTCAATAATATATTGTTATATACCATACCTATGAACACTAATGGGCATGTCCCAATCCTCATAAATATGTTGGACACTATTATAAGTGGGGGGGAGGGGTAATATGCTGTCTAAGTAGTTCATCACTAGCAGTGGTTTACCTACTTCACGTTGCTGGCGAGTATTGTATTTTGTTGATGTTATAAAGATTACCAACCAAATATTCATCCCTTGGAGATGTATTAGGTTGGTGCAAAAATAATGTCGTTTTCTCACATAGTAACATATGTTAGAAAACGACATTAATTTTGCACCAACCTAATAACAATATACTCAAAGTGTGTCTTACTCACCGTAAGAAAAACAAAAAACAAATTGACTGAAGGACAGGTATTTTCTCAGTGACTTAACAAAAGCTTAAGAAAACAAAGGTATGAAAAAAACTAATCCAAACATCTCAAATTTAGAGTCAAAGTAAAAAAAAAAAAATCTTTCAATCCTGTTGCACCTTATTGGAAATAGCATAAATGATTATGAAAGTTAAGATTAATGATCTGTTTTGATTTCAGGGATCTGGTCTTTAAGCTCAAATTTAATGAACTACATTTTGTAGGTTTAAAGAAAGGTGAAAAGAAAAAATCAATTAACTCACAGTGTAATGAACAAAGACTTGATCTGCATTATCTGCCACTTGTTCGCAGTCTTCGGGTTTGTACTGAAATAAAAAAACAAATAAATTAAGACAGTGTCGGTTATGAGAGAAATCAAAAGAACGTGAACATAAATGAAACACATAAAAATCTAATCAAACAAAATGCTTACAAGAGGTATCTGCTTGAGTTAATCAGTGGACATTTTCAAGGAATTCTTCACTCTTTAAATAAGAACACCATATTTACTATTTTGAATTTTGTCATCTTTCAGGAAACTTCATTATTCCATCCTCCTAGAGCTTTTTATTTTTCTGTCAAGAATTACTCCAGCAGCTTTTGCATTTTCCTAGAAATTTAATTTTCTTTCACTAAGAGAATTCTAGAAAAAAATCCTGTAAAAATAGCAATTCAAACACTGCAATATTTGGTGAAGCAGGTGGAAGAATGAAAATGGTCAAGCCAAGCTATAAAGATTGTTTCCTGATTATTAAAGAAATATGTCGGATGTATTATTCTGGTGGAATATTATATCCTTTTGCTTAAAAAAATTCCAGATACTTTTCAATAATTACCAATTTCAACTGAAAAGGTGCAGTAGATGCAAGAATCAATCATTTATTTTTTTAAAAGGAGTTTGTAGTAAAGTATGCCTTTCTAATCAGATCATATACAATGCATCACATTCTTTGGATGAAGTCCCCAATGTTCTCTTGTTGATCCTAAACTTTATATTATCTGCTGAAGAAAATTCTCAGATCATTAGTAAATATATATGCAAACAATTCTACAATTGATGGGTGCACCATCCAAAATATGGATGACCAGATTCTGGCAGAAAGAATATCTTCTATCATTCAATTCTTCCAAATTGGTTTCCATCATTAAATATCCCCAAACTGGCTTCTATCATTCAATACCTCAAAAAAAAAAAAAAAAAAAAAAAAAACTAGTAACATTTAACATTTCCTCACCACTGAGCAGGCCCTAAATTTGTTTCAGTCCTAATGAACGATGTCACTCTCAGTGACACTCCTTGTCTTGAATGTCTATTGGAACTAAAGCTCACTCGAAACCTCAAGTGCTGGCAAAATGGCTGGTTCCTCGAGAAAGTACTTAACTTCTCCTGCTATGCTGCATCTTTTCAAAAGTCCGATCAAAACAAAAATGGAGAATTACTGCTGCACAATATTCATGGCCCAGCCATAACAAAGTTCAGAAACATTTATGTGGCCTTGTAGGTGTAGGTAATTAATTATTTTTCACTCTACAATCTTCTTCTTACAAATTGCTAGCCTTTCACTACTCTATTACTATTTCCATGGCAAATGTTCAGATGAGATATATTCCTTAGTTCTACCAGTTCAGACCTTCACGATAGTATTTAAAAAAACTTCAGCTTTTGATATGGTTAGTGATGGTTCATCTTGCTTGCTTCACAAACAAATCTTGAATTTCACATTAATGTAAATTATCCACTTTTCATCAGTCCTCATGATTTGTTTAATCAATGAACTGTCCCCATGATGTTTAACACCTGATTGTTATATTCTGAAGATGTTGCTTGTCTCCAGAGTATCACATAACACTGTTTACTACTTCTTTATAATCATTTCATCCCAAGCAAGGTAATAAAGCCACTAAAACACAAAAGATTATTGAGTGCAAATGAAATTGAGAAAAAATAAACTATTAAGGAGAGAGACCAATAAAAGAAAAGGAATTAAGAAAACAAAAAATGAGGCTCAAAGGTCATTCGAAAGCAAAGAAGCTGGAAGAGAATTTCAGATGTGAGAAGTGCAATAGAAGAATCTATTAGAATAGAATTTACAGTTACATTTAATAAATTCAACTGTAAAAATGATGGGACCTAGCTGCTGCTCTAGTACTGCACTTAAATTCATAAAGTTGAGGAACCAAAGAGGAAAAAAATCATCAGAATAATTACTATGAAAATATTTGTAGACGAGGCATAGGGAAGTTACGTTACAGCAGAGAGAATGTGATTGAAGCTGAGATGTTAGGCTGGGACCGATAGCATTACAGATTCATCTTTGTATTTTATCAAGAATCTCTCAATACATAGCAAAGACACCAGACTGGATATGACACTAATATTCCATGCATGGATGAATGACAGATTTATAAATGTGTAAGATAGACTGGCAAGAAAAATTGTTTAGAACAAGTGTGAACTAACTTTCCTAGAAGCAGACCAGAAAGTGATTGAATTATTCCATTTCATGTTAGTGGCAAACATTAGGCTCGTAGGGTGCAAGGAGTCACTGAGGGTTAGCATCAGCCATGCTACACTTCAGGTAAGGTTTTGATTCTGTTTCCACATCAACTGATCTCCCCAGACAAAAAGAATCATTCAGGGAGAAATGTACAATGCAAAACTTTGCAAACCACTTTTGACATGTTTAGTCACTAAGTACCTTATCCATAAACATCTTTTGTTTCTGGAGTCACATTTTTAACTTTCTTAAAAAATAATATGTTGAAAATGTTGCCTATTTTCTTATATAATTTCAGAGTCAATAAAAATATGGCAAGTGTGACAATTTTTTTTAAATATATACTGTCATGACAGCTTAGTTACAATATCATCAAAAAAATCTTTTTGAATGAAGTTAAAACTAAACATTTCGTAATGTCATTAATGATAAAAAAAAAAACAGGATACAGTAGAACTTCAGTCCTAGAACTTAATTTGTTCCAAAAAAATCATTCAAAAATCAAAACAATTTTCTCCTTATTTCAGAGGCTGGGGTATTTTTGTTTAATTAATACTTTCACTCTTTTTGCTGCTTTGAATGCATCTTTGTTCTTTAGTATCGGGCATTTCGTTGATTTTGACATCAAAATATTCACTGTTAGATTAATGACATCATTCCACTTTTACACATTTTGCTATTATTTGCATTTTCCCTTTCAGTTGCGGATCACCTAACTTCCTTCTTCAGTTTCTGTTGCTATCACTAACTTTCTTCAGAGCCATTAGGATGTACGAGGAAGTGATATATAATAGAATATGACAAAATGCACACTGATAGAGTGAACGTGCACAACGTCAACAGAGGCCAACGAGTAACTGATGCACATCTGCATTTTCAGGGCTTCCTCGGTTTGATTCATGTTTATTCAGCTGATGTTGTTTTCATTTAAAAACAGAATTTGTTTGAAAATGGAGGCATATTTTTTTTTTAAATTTGTTTCAGAAATGATTTGTTTGAGATAAGGGACATCTGAAAACTGAGGTTTCACTTTAAACTAACTCAGTATGTGTATTAATACATCTTTTCTGTACACATGTCAAAACTGTGATAATACTCTTTTGGAAGGAGTTTGTAGTTGTTTTTGCTTTACTAAATATACAGTTGCCAAGGGAGCACTGAATTCTACACTGGATTTGCTACTGCAATTTTTTTTTCAAACTCATCTACATGCTCGTTAATGGGGTACTTCAACTTGATATAATGGTTAGCAATCTTGTATTACTAAACCAATTACGATTGAGTAGTAAGTTCACTAATCCAAACAAGGATGTTGCCAGACTTTCACTACTATTTTGCTCTTATTATTGGAGATATTCGATTGAATTATATTCCTTAGTGCCACCAGTTCAGACTTTCACATCTAGGATCTAACGTACCATGTCTATGGTGGCAAACCATCCCCATTCTGTTTGCATTCCTTTGAGAAAAAACAAGTTTCACTTGGACAGCTTCTTCCTCATAACTGTTACTTTGTTGAATAAACTCTCAAGAGAATGCCTCCCTGAAAACCATAATCTTGGTCTCTTGAAGTCCAGGGTCAACTGATATCTATCCTATTTGTCATCATAATATCCTTCCTTCACCTTTCACCTCCTCTACTCCAACTTGAATGGCTCTTGGGACTTGTACTGAATGACCTGTACAGGCAGCACGCCTCATATATGTGCCTTTTAATGAATTTCTATATCTTTGACTTTCTCCCAAATAGGATTCTCTGTTCTGATTTATGTAACGAGGAAATAGCAAATATAAAAATGCTAATCCAAACAAGGATGTGTGGGTGGAGTAACCGATATTAGCATAGAAAGTGGAATTGGCATTTAGAGTTCAAATTTTGGGTTAGTGTCTTGCATTCATGTTCACAAAAATCCATTTCTCTTCCAAACAGCTACTGATTAAAAACCAAATTAAACTAAGCTCTCTCCAGCCTTTTATGGCAACCAATGTAAGAAAAAGAAAACATTGTTTTCCAAACCATAGAGAAATAGCAATAGGAAATCACTCTATTATCTTTGCCATGAAAATAAAATAATAAAGAAATGCTTTCTGTGGAGGCTTATAATCGCTTATCTTTCCTGTAACATTAAAAAAAACATCCAAACTAATTATAAGCAATGAATGAGAATTTTACGCAATATTTACGCAGAAATCTTGTTAGTAGTAAAAGTTGTTTTGCTTTTAATTATGCTATACTAATGAAGTCAAAATGCAGATTACAAATCAGGGCTACTAAAATCAAACAAATACAAAAATTTAAATATTTGAGAAGTGTTCTAACAGAGGACAATACCATGGACCAAACATATGAGCAATGATGGGGAAGCTAAAAGGAAACATATACTTAATATCAGAAAGTGGCAGTTGAAATTTTGGGGGCACATGATGAGGAAGGAGTGCTTCGGAAATCTGATACTCACAGGACAGAGCGAGGGAAAGAGCGACAGAGGAAAGCAGCATGTAACATACTTGATAGGCTTGAGTAAATGGATAGCAGAACAGGGTTTGGGAGAAATAACAAAAAGACAGAATTTATTAAGAGCTACAAGGGACAGGTAGATGTGGAGGGCCATGATTGCCTATGTTCTGAAGAGACACAGTACATAGAAGAAGATCTAAATGAGGCCTCTATATTAATAAAGATCACATTATCATTGTTGAAAAAGTTCTATAGCATCCAGGATTGTTATTTTGTTGTTATAAAAAACAGAAGATGATATTTTAGCCGAGAGATACTTATAAAAGAAGTTGGATACACAGCCAGTTGGTTTATATCTCAGTCAAGTGATGATAAGAAAGGGACTACAAGATAGGGTGGGTGTGGCAAGATGAGATTCTTCCAAATGACTAGCACTTCAACAGAAATTAAACTCAAAAGTTCTTATGTGAGGGTCAGAGTCAGCAATCTGCAATAATAAAATCTAACTAATATGAAGATACATGTTATGAGGGTGGGGCAATTTTTGTGCATTCACACAGTAAAAAATAAATAGGATAGGTGGGTAGGAAGTGAAGCAAGAAAGAATCTTGAGTGAAAATGACAAGTAATATTCAAATCTAGACAAGATGGGAAGAAGCTTCATTAAAACTTTTTCCTCTTTTTCCTAAAAAAAAAAAAAAAAAAAAAAAAAATGAAGAAAATTCTTGATAGAAGGTTTGTATAAAAAAAAAGCTGGATAAAAACCAAAGCTAGATGATGAAAATCATTTTTTCATGAAATGAAACATGATTGTTTTTTTCTTTCTTTTCTATCAAAGTAGCCAACAGTTTAAAAAAAAAAAAAAAAGGATTCTTTTTTTTTCTTATGACTTACTTGACTCAATTTCTCTACTTTATCAGTAACAGTCACTTATTTATTTCACTTTGTCTAGCAGCAAATTAGAGAGAAAGAGAGAGAGAGAGTGTAAATGGAAAGATATGAGGAGAGAGGTGGAAAGAGAAAAAAATGAGAAAAAGAGTATAAAGGGAAAAGAGAAAAGAGTAGAAAGGAAAAGAGAAGAGAGATGAAGAGAAAAGAGTGGAAAGAGATTGAGAGAGAGAGAGATGAAAAGAAAAGAGAAGAGAAGAGAAAGGATAGAAAAGAGAAAGAAGTGAAAAGAGAAAAGAAAAGAGTACAATGGGAAAGAGGAGAGAAAAGAGTAGAAAGGAAAAGAGATGAAAAGGAAAGAGATGGAGTGGAAAGAGAAAGAAAAGAGTGGAAAGGAAAAGAGAAGAGGAGAGAGATTAAAATGACAAAAAGGAGGAAAAGGAAAGAGTGGAAGAAAAAAGAAAAGAAAGAACAGAAGAAAAGGTTGAAGGGAAGGGAATGAGTGAAAGTAAAAATGGAAAAAGGAAAGAGTAGAAGAGAAAGAAAGGGAACAAGAGAGGAAATAAAAGAAAGAAAGAAAGAAAGAAAGGTAAAAGTGCAAGAAAGAGAGGAAAAGCAAAATAGTAGAAGAGAAACAAGAGAATTGAAAAAGAAAAATGCAAAAGAGAAGAGAAAGGAAATATGAGAAAGTGAGAGGAGGCATAAAAGGAGAGGAAAAAGAAGTAGAGAGGCAAAGGAAAAAGAAAGACAGGAGGAAAGGAAAGAAATGAAAAGACAAATATGGGGAGAGAAAAGAAAAAAGGGGAAAATGGGGAAGGAAAGAAGACGCTAAAGAGAATGATAATGAAAGGGTAAATATTGGAGAGAAAAAATTCTTTGAAATGCAGTTTTTTCTAAAAGGATAGCAGGCAGAGAAAAGATTCTGAGGAAAAGTCAGACTGCAAAGAGAGTAGTAAACAGAGAGAGAGAGAGAGAGAGAGAGAACATTTTCTTTGGTTTATATTGTTATCTTTTTAACCCAGACTTGTGTTGAGTCAAATTCAATATGATAAATCACCACAAGAATAACCATGTCAATGTGCTTTACATTTCAGAAAAAAGCCAGAGGAACATTTATCTTGTTACATAATATACAGACGTGTGCTTTTTACACACAGACTCAAATACACAAGACAGAAGTGAGATGAACGTTTGTTTTTTTTCTTGTCTGTAATTGATGAACTTCCAATAGATCTACTTTAAAGAGAATTCCTACAAACAAAAGGAGTTTCCGCTTTGAAAAGAATATTATTTTGGCTGTCCTTATTTCATTGCATATAAATTGCATTATATTTGTTAAGGAAAAGAAAACTTGCATTACGTACATGTGCTACCTCCAGTGCATGATGTTGTCAGCTGAAAAATGTGTGTGTTTCATGCCAGTGCATTTTGAATTATAACAGGCAGTGAGTAATTACTCTAGTGCAATATTGGATAGCAATATTACAAAGGAAAAGATTTCATCAGAGACATGGAGAATCTAAAAAATTATTAAATGCCTTTTGATGTTAATGAAAAAGAAAAAAAAAACAAACAAAAAAAAAACATGGAAAGTGTCAATTTACCAAGGAGGAAATGTTTCTTTGTCAAGAAGAATCAGTTTTCAAAAGGATCTACCTGGGTTTGAAACATAATGACTAGCACTTGTCTGGAAATGTCCCTGAGCCATTAAGTAACTTTAGTGTGACATTAAATGACCTATAAGGAATTGATATGCCACTAAACAAACATTTGCAAATTGGTTCAAAGAAAATAAAGCATTTGGCAAGAACTTGTACAAATCATTAAAATTCAGATATAACCTTGAAAATGTTAAAATCTTAAACAAGATTCCCCTTTAAGCAACTTTGAAACTTAGATAAAATGGTCATTTTAATATTGTGTAGAACCCCGATTTCAGAATAAATAAGATTATTATCATCTATACGTTTAGTATTAAATAAGTGAAATCTGTTTTAAAATGTATTTGTGTAATAGAAAAAGTGATCCATAAATGTAATAGACATAAAATGTCTATTCTTTTTAGTAATATTAAATGTGAACATTTTAATGCTGATAAACAAACAAAAGCAACATTCATCTGAAAACCCTTACTCTGTATCACTTTGGGTAGAATTAAAATAAATTCAAAACTTTGTCAATTTTTTGATTTTTCATAAAATTCTTTTTTTTAAATTTGAAGATTAACTAAAACAATTTTATTCTTATTCGATGATGTGGCTGCCTTTGGCATGCCCAACTATTGTATGTCTCCCCATGGCATGCCCAACCATGGTATGCCTGCCTGTGCCACACCAGTCGTGATTTGCACATGCATGTTCATGGACGTTCAAACTGTGTAGTCAGTTTGATTTTGTTTTCAAACATTGCATTTTCTTATGTAAAGGCAATGTGCATTGGTCAATCAACTACATCATGTCACATGGTCAGTCAACCAACATGGTTGGCTGGTACCCATAACATGTCTAAAATATTCATTTACTATTCAAATTTTGTCAATTGCATTTTATCAGGCAAAGATAGATGTATATCACCTGCCTAGCTCTGTTCTACCCATCTGCAGCACATCTGGCCATGATCTGCCCATGCGACAGCCAACCAATGTGACCATTTTTGAATGGACAGCACCATATATTGGGTTCAGTTTTTGACACACATGAATCATTGTCAGGAGTGTGAGTATGAAATTTGATATTACATGTAATTCTAGTTTAGGATTCAATATTCAAGTTGACAATTTCAACTAATACAGTTTCTGGTAATAATTTTATAATTATTAATTATACAACAGAACCTATGTACAATAAGATAAAAAGAAATTTTTGTTTCATGTTGGTAAACTTAAGCACAATTAAAAATATTTGCAAAGGATTTAATTAAGAGTTTCACCCCAAAAAACCTTCACCAGATGAACTTTGAAAGCACTTCCATTTTTATAAATGTTCTAGCCTTAAAGGTCCATATTTCAGGAAAGGAATAAAATGTTGAGCAACATAAGGTTGAATGAGTATGTGTATGTGTTTTTGAAGAATCATTAACATATCCAGCATTGTATGAAGGTTTGAATATCTTTATATACTTGCTGTTGTTAACACATCTCAGCTAAACCATTCATAAGTTCTCATCAAGTGTACACCTTGAAAATACTTTTTTATTATGCTATTTAAAAAACAACAGTATATCATGTTAAGTCCTTACTTTCTAACGGAAAGAGGGTTCCTTTTCTTCTCACAGATTACACTCCTAATAATTGCTGATGAACGATCTGGTTAACAAACAGTAATTATACAAAAAAGGTCCAAATATTGATTCAAGCAAAAAGAGAATTGAATATTTTTATAGGTCAAATAACACTAGAGAACCAATCAAAACAAAGCAATCAACACTGCAAAATATGGCAATAAATTCAACTTCCTATTGAAAATATTTTGCTTGGTTTATATAGAAAAATAAAATTGTTTATATATTGAAATGATAAACAAACTATTTATGAATGTATATAAGCAAAATAAAAAGATATTAGAAACTTTGTAATATATAAATCGAACATTTCTTTAAAATAGTTTTATGTAAGATGCAACATAAAAATAAAAAAAATTCACTATCACTTTTTTCATGATTTTTTAGTTGATTGATTTGTTTATTTATAGCTTATCAACCCTTTGTGCATTACTTAAAGGTGAAATATATTTCAGACTGTAATATTAATTCTTTTCTTTCAAGTGAATATTGCATTAATAATATTGTTTGAGATTATCAATGATTTTTTCAGGTACAAGTACTACTATTTAACCCATAGCTGGGGGAGGAAAAGGTTTTATACCTTTCCCAAGACTATTTACGCATAAGTGAACACAATGAAACCAATTGAAAATTGAACACAGCTCTTTGATGTCTCATTCTGAGCCATTATCCATTACACCACCTGCACATCTACATGTTATTACAGAGAGACTGGATTGAATGTTTCATTTTTAATTATCTTTTTCTTTAGTTAAATAAATATTAAATGTTTGAGAAACTTGTTCTACTTGTTGTGCATCAAAATGAACTCATTTCTGGCAAAAATTCTGAAATGGCATTTAACAGACAATCAGCTCTCCTGCCATTTCATGATTCATTTCTTGAATTCTATTTCAAATTTGGGATTTTTTTCCTGTAAATATTAACATGGTAATTTAAATGCAAGAATCTTTGCTGTCAATTTCTTTATAATGATTGATATTATTTGAATTTTTGAGATAAAGTATTTTGACTAAAATACATTTTGTATAATGATTGATGAGAAATCATTCTACCACTTTTTATTCTATGAAATAAAATATGATTTGCCCAGATTTGTCATACATACAAAAGAAATCTTGTGAGAGCAGCTGAGAGATAAAGATACACAACAGTCCTTTATAAGTCTACAAATGTTTTGGTTTGGGTTTATAGTATGACCACTTAAGGATTCACCTTTAACCCTCTGCACGGTCCAATGAAGCAATCACAGACTTCTTTAGAGCGGTTATGTGATTCTTATTTTTTGTTCTATCAAACTATCCAAATATTGTATAGCACTGAACAGAAAGGAAGCGAGACAAAGAATCAAAGAACATCATCCAATGTAAAGAACAATTTTACTTTGTTCTCTCTTGCCAAAATAGTTTTACTCCTATATTATCGATAACAAAATACATTCTATAGCACAGAATCCTTAGAGCAAAAAAGATTGACATATTTTACTAGTAAAAATGAATATCACTGAACACCCTGTACTTATTAACGCCATGAGGAAATGGTTATTCAAAGAAGAGAGTTCTTTATGGAAATCTCTTCGTAAAGTCTGTTTCCTCTGACTTTGGATTTATCAAAGATATTTTCATTTCTACAAACTTTTACTGACGAGTTCAAATACCAGCAGAGTTTTGTATTTACTTTACCATAATACACTTGAAAAAAAAAACAAAAAAAAAAAAACATGAATTCCCCCATTCAGCTACAGGTAAAATAGTAGAGTAGACTGAACTCTTTTTCCTCTTGCAGGGCAACCAGTCTAGTAAAAAGAAATAAGAAATGATTTCACTGTCTATCATCCCCAAAATGTGAATTCCCAGATATTATAGAAAAAGGATAGTGTAGAGAGCCACAATTGACTAAAATGGCCTAAAGAGCAGTAGGCATTAAGAAATAACTGCTGAAAGTCATTGCCATTTTGTCACGTGTTTCTAGGATTTACAAAAAGTCTAAAACATAACTGCATAAATTATATATTGATTCTTCTATTTTGCAAAGATTTTTAAATTTCACATCAAAATATTGACAAAAAATCACTTTAATTTAAAACTATTCTTTGTCATCCCCATATTAAGATTTATTTTTGACAATAATCCCTTTGTGATACAAAATTTATTTATCAAGTCATAATTTATTTAATCCCATCACTTAAAAGCTGACACCCTTCAGAGGGATATTGTCAGTGAATCAGAAACAAATTTAACAAAAACTAAGACGGGGGGGGGGGGGGGGGTAAAATGTAAACAGATAGAAAATCCCCCACTTGGCTTAAAAAGAAAACAGTGCAGATAGAGCAGAGTCTAAGTAATTCAGCATATGAGGTCAAATGGCAAGAAGTCTCCCTTCTGCCAAAATAGGGTTATGGTTAACAAGTCATAACTTGTAAAATGGCCTCCAACACCTTCATATAGAAAAAGAAGATAACAGTTATAAAATACTCATCCTTATATGATCATGCACACTCAAGTCTATTTGCTAATGGCACAGTCCTGTAACAGTTGTTCAAACATTCTGCACTATATAACAGATGGTATGTGCTGTTTTATTCTGTTCCCATAACATCCAAAAAGTGTGGCCAAACGAAAGATGTAGTAATGCAAAAAGAAAAATAATTTCATAAACCCAATACAAATCTTGCTGCATACAAATTTCAAAATTAATACTAAACACATACAAAAAACTTGGAGAGACTTGAGTTACTAAAGAGAAATAACTGAAACTAACATATCCAGAAAAGGCATGTGGAATTAGAACAATCTATCCTCATGGACTAAATTAATGGTTCAGTTCAAAATTCCAATGTATATCACCTGAAGAAGGCCAGAGCATACAGCAGCCGAAACATTGTGAATATGACAATAAAGATGAGGACATTAATCCAAATAGCGCAAATAGTTACGATACCACATCTCAGTAATATAGATAAACATGCAAAGAAAATAAAAGAAATTTATTCCTAACTGACGCAGTGCTGAAAAGTTCTTAAACCAGTTTCTAAAATCTAACCAAACAAATTTTTTCAAAAGAATTTCTTGATCAAGTTTTCATAATATGCCAGGTGAATTTTTCTGTAAAATCTATAACTTTTTACTGAACAAGTGTTATCTCCCTTGCATTAATAACAACAAGTGGTAGTGTCTTCATTCAAATAATAGTGGACTGTTCAAAGAAAAAAAACTTGTACAGTTAAAGATTAAAGTAGAACAACAATAAATATATTTAAAAACTCAAATGTGGAAACTTAATAAAAAATATGGTGTCATTTTTTATTGTATCAGTTAACTGACATTAATATAAGCTTCTACTGGACAGGAAATGTGAAATTAGCTTTTCTCTTGTTATTAATAAATCTGATCCCCACCCAGAAATATTAAGATATTAATATAATTGGAAAAAAAAAAAATTGTCAAGATTCCTATGTGAAAAACAATTTAAAAAAAAGATTTTGTTCTGAATTAAAATCTTGTAAAAGATCTTGTATTTAAAATGCTCTCCATTCTCATCAATTCTATTTTGGTTTGAAAGACAAACACAATTTCTGCTTTCTTATGACACTCCATAAAAAATAAAAAAAATGATTTAATATGCAAACAGAAGTATCAATCTAAATGTTTTTGCTAATGTGTTTAGTTTCAGAAAGCAATTGATTTGCCAAATGAAACTTATGGGTTTGAACTCCAAACATCTTAAACTATCAAGTAGCTTCTAAAATGGACATAACTAGTGTTCAATAAAAAAAAAGGAAAAATAAAGAAAGAAAAAGGAAATCATAAAAGCCTTACTGGCTTTCCACTTCAATCTGTAGCAGCAACAAAAGCCATTTCTGCTTAGAGAGCTGTATCTTTTGTTAGTGACAATTGTTTGCTCCAGTCAAGGGAATACAACATGTCCAAACCAAACCTATTTCAAATTGAACTCCATAGAAATTAGTACCATTGAATTTTCACTCACCTGACTTTGAGGATAGATGCTAGAGGGTCTTGGTGGGTTGGAGGTTTTTGGTGTAAGTGGCCAGAATGGGGTTTGATCAGGGTTGGCACTTCTGTCTCAGACCTCTGTATCCAGTGTATCAATCTTTCTCTCTCTTTCTCTCTCTGGCAGTTTCTCCTGCCAAATAGCTATATCTCTAGCAGTTGTGGTGGGGGCCAGAAAAGAGGACAGATCATTCACAAGTCAGAATCAATCAGAAAGTATGGCAACTGTGGACGTGAGAGTTATAGACAAAAGCAATGACCAGAATAAAAGGGTGGCAGCTAGCCACGCTCTGTCACAATAAACACAAATATGGCCTGCCAAACCGATGTAGTCATCATTTGCAGGCTCTGAGTTAATCTTCAAAGTTTAGAAAGCTTCATCATACACTCTCTTACTGGCAAATGCCTCACAGAAAGTTTCTCAAGCAAAATGAAGCAAAAAGTCAGAAGTAAAAATAGAAAAGGGTTAATCAAATTATTTTCTAATCAACCTTGATAAAAGAGTGGAAAATTAATATGATTCTTCATTATCCAAAGTGTGCTCAGCCAATTGGGCAATGGAAAAACAGGATAAGAGAGAGCAAGCCTCAATTATCTACTTAAAGAATGCACATCTCTCAATGGGACCCTTTGAAGTCTATATCCATCAATTTTATTTTCACACCTAAAATGTAAACATTTCTAGATAGATCTGTTAATCCCACATGATTCCTTGTTACCCTCTCAATTACTCTAGGGAGGCACATTTTCTTTAATAAGGACTTCTGGATAGTTAGGTTGGTTGAAAATAATTTCACTGTCTAAAATAACAGAGATGCCAATTCAAACATGTGTAGACATTAGAAATAATATTTATAGTAAGAGGAAATCATGTCAGATTAAAAATAACATTTAAAAAAGATCTCGTTTTTGTTTTGGGTAAAAAAAAGTAGACCTGCAAAGTGTCCCAGTAAGAGACTCGCATTCCTTAAGTAGATAACTGAGCCTTGCTCTCTCATCATTCTTGTTACAAGTGCATATTCAATAGTCACTGGAAAGGTTAAACATCAAAGGATACTGCTATAATGGAAATGTAACTTTCTTTTTCGATGCCAATAGAATTGAACTTTGGAGTATCTTCTTTAAGGTGAGGAAATCTAAGTTTTAGAAACGACAATCGTTTGTTGTTTGTTCAATTTTAGTTCTTGTCAGACCAAAGTCACCATTAATGTTAGCAGACAGCAGAATGTGCAAAAGGTTGCTGAAGCCATCAATAATGGAAATGCTGCCAGCTGCCAACACTCGTAAATGTACTGACTGGAAATATAAACATTTTTTTTTATGAATTGTACATCTTCAGTGATGAAATGAAAATATCTGATGACATGTTACCTTTTATAAAGAAACTCAAGGCAAACTTCTAATGCATTTCTGTGTCACCTTTGTGACTTGAGGTCAAAAATCAATTTTATTTTGATTTTCTTTCTTGAAACTGCAATCGTGACAAGCAAAGTGCAAAGATGGTTGCTCATGAGAAACTTGTGAGAAAAGAGACGCATATGTAGAAGACGAACAATCCTCGTCTTATTTCCTTTGTTTACAATCTTGAAAGTAAAAGAAAAAAAATAAGTGATCTACCTTCAACAGTCACTTATATTTGACAAAACTCATTTCTTCCATAAAATACACATTTTTCTTGCATCAACAGATTAAGTTTGCTACATAAAAAGATAAACATATTAAAACATTTTTCAAAAATTTCTTCTCTTACACTTCTTGCTTGTGGAAATCTTGCTCGGTTTCTGGCTTCCCAGTCAAGTTTGATCTTCAAAAACTTAAATGCAATGTCAATTGTTATCTTCTGTCTTCCTAACTCCTGTTTTTTTTTATTGTTCTCTCTCCTTAATAATGTTTCTTTTCTCATATTCTTTTATACTTAGTAACCCTTTGTGTCTTAGTGGCTTTATTGTCTTGCTTGGTTGAAATGATTAAAATAAAATAAAAATTTATATTGAATAATTATTTTGACAATTTTTCTGCCTATCCTGTTTGTCCTTAAATATTAAGTTAATTCAAAAATATCCAATACTATCTTTGCAGAATGTTAGTAAAATTTTAGAAGTGTCAGTGAAATTTGTTCAGTATTATGTTCCTATCGATTTCGCCACAGAGGAGCGTTTTGGTTAACGAGGTCGATTTTACTGTTTTTAAACTACATTTTCACATGATTTTCTCACATACATTCATAGCTGCTCAATGCGTATCCAAATGTAAACAAATGACATCACACATTATGAAAATCATGGAAAATTGTAGTTTAAAAACAGTAAAATTGACCTTTTAACCGAAATGCTCCTCTGTGGCGAATCAGTAAAAGCACGTCAGGCTATATGATGGTTCTGTATAGGATACAGGTTCAATTCCTGTCGGAGGATGCATATTTTCTATGAAATTTCTCAGACATTCAGGCGAGTAAATATTGTTAATACTGTTTATTATAAACAGAGCATTTACTTAAATATTTGTATCTATAAAAAGAATGTATAAACAAAAAAAATGTCTAAAAATAATTGTTGAACTTTGTCCATTTCATAATGTGTGACATCATTTGTTTACATTTGGATACACACCAAGCAGATATGAATATATGTGAGAAAATCATGGAAAATTGTAGTTTAAAAACAGTAAAATCAACCTTCCTAACCGAAACACTCCTCTGTGGCAAAATCAGTAAAAGACATGTCAGGCTATATGACGGTTCCATATAGGATACAGGTTCGATTCTTGTCGGAGGATGCCTATTTTCTATGACAATTTCTTGGACATTCAGGCTGGTAAATTTTGTTAATACTGTTTATTATAAACATAGCATTTACTTAAATATTTGTTCTATAAAAAAGAATGTATAAACAAAAATGTTTTAAAATAAACTTTACAATGCTAGTGTGACTAAATAGTTCAATTTATTAGAAAAGAAAAGAGGTTGTTTTTTTTGTTTTTTTTTTCTGAGAAAGAAAGCCATCCAATGGTTTTGCTGTATGCTTATACTAATGCAAATTTTTGCTGTAGCAAACAAATGTTAAATTTCTTCTGCATTTGTCTCCCATTCGTAGACCGTAACATGTTTGGTTAGCAGTTTCAGTAAATTTCAGATAGTGACAAATATTGACAAATAATTCAGATATTGACAAATTCCTCAAATCAAAACTGGAGTCATTCTCTTTATGATAGAAGACACAATTGCAAAGGGATATGGTAATATTAGCCACTTCCTTATAAGAGAACATTCGACATTCATTGACCAAGCAGCCAGTGCTACTCGAGTTAAACTTTTTTTTTTTTTTTACTCCCTGGCTATTGGATTCAGTTGCCTTTGGACAGAAAAACTATATTTTTTCTCTCAATTGTGTTTCTGTCTTTGGACAAAACACAAATAAATGAGGAATGCCTGGTCCTGGGGATTTCAACTCTGTGGCAACACCTCCCTCATTGAATCAAAGAGGGAGGGTCGGTGGAATATAGACACTAGCATGATGATTGAAGGGACTGGGAAATTTTTGGCTTTAACCCCACTGTATGTGGTTAGGCTCCTTAAAAACAACCTTGTACCATATCTTGTCACTGTGGGGAACAAGTAAATAACAAATGTAGTATCTGTTCTCTTTATCTATAATGGCATTAGTAATATTAGCTGTTTCCTTATAAGGAAATATTTGTCAGTCATTGAGTGAGCAGCTTGTGCTAGTTTTGGTTGAAATTTATGAAATCTGTTATAACACTTAGATATGATTTTTGAAAACCAAGGAAAATTATTTCTTCACCGATTAATTAAGCTATGAATTTATATAAATAAAAGATTTAGTCTTCCAAAATAATTGAACAATTTAAGAAAGCAACCTTCACATTGATCCAATGCAAATAAATCAAATAAACAAATTAATAATTGTACATTTAATCAGGAATTGTTCATTGCTTAGAAATTTGTGAAATGTCATTAACATTGCAAATTGTCAAAATGAAATTTGGAATGAAAGACATAATTAAAAGATTTACTGAGGAATATATAAAATAATTTCCGGTGAATGATTCATTTAAATATGTTTGATTCATTTAAATAAGTTTTACTTACAAAGCAACAATAAAAGGTGTTCTATATCTTTCAGTTGACATAAATAAAAGAATTTGAATGAAACAAACAAGTTATGAATTCAATCCAAGTGATTGTTACTTGCACATTCAATACTGGCTGCAGCTGGAGGCCATTTGCAATTATGTTTACTGCTTAATATTCCATATCTAAAGAATTCAATCACATTTGAACTATAAGCTTCCTTCTTGAAAGACATTTCTAAATAAAAGCAAAGTTGTATGATAAACAACCCAAGTTGACTGTAGCAGATCTTTTTTGTTTTTTATTATTTTTTGGAAGATGTTGTCTACAAGAAAAAGGAAAGGTGGAAGGTGAGATGTTGGTATTGGCAAAAATACCATCTCAAGCGTATTTTCCATATTTCCAAAAGAAATAGGTAATGATAAGTGTGATGAACTCAAGTAAAAATGTCTGCATCTTTGTGATTACTGCAAGGGAAATCTTAGACATGAATCCCAAGTGCCAATTAGAATGTTTCTACCATGTTTCATTGCCACTCAGTATTGCCTGCTTTTAAATTGAATTAAAAATAATTGATTCACTACAAAATGGTTGCCAATAATGACAAGAACAAAAATCAAAAGATATAAGATTAAAATTTTATTGATTTTTCTTCTACATATGGGTGGTGGGAGAAAGAGAGAAGTGAAAGAGATAATGTGTGTGTGTGTCTGTAATTTAAAAAATAGCCTCCTTTTTTTTTGCTTTTGTTTGTATTGTCCTGAAATGCTCATCTACTGATCGGATGTGTTTATTGACTAAAACTTTTCATTATTGTTATCAAAGGGAAACATATTGTCACGCTTCTTTTAAAAATACACATTTTATTTATTGACTATTATATATTTATTAAATAAATCTTGAAAGTTTATGATGAAAGAATTTAATTTGAAATTGCTCTTAGTTTAAATGTATTAATAAAAAATATTGTAAAGTTATAATAGCTCTATCTCCTTCTCTCTTTCTCTTACTCACTCCCTCTTTCTTTCTCTCTTCCTTCCTCTCTATCACTCTCTTTCTCTCTCACCATGTGCTTGTAGAGTTGTACAAGATGTAGACATTTTGAAATAAATGAACCAATTTAGATGAATAGTGAAGATATTCTTAGAAACAGCAATTCTTTCCAAAAGTTAAAAAAAAGAAAGAAATAGTATTTTTATTTTTTAAGACTTGAAATTAAAATCTCTGGAAAAACGAAGTAAAGATTTTTAATTTGACAATGAGAAAAATTGTATTTGTGAATATGATTTACATTTATGAATTATTTGGGCAAGTGCTGACTGTAACTCATTCTGACTTCTGATCGGTTCAGTTTAATATGTCAGCGATTTTGTCCTATTATCCATAATACTAACAATGCAGCATATTTTTAGGATATATTTGGAGAAAGTGTTTTATAGATTAGAGAAGATGGTGTAAAATGACTTCCTCATTATTTCCCTATCAGCTCAACAGAGGCCACTACTAGTAGGAGATTGTTAAAACTGATAAGAAATATGAAATAATTCAGATAAACTATCAGTAAGCAACAAAAGAGTTGTGATCCTAAAAGGTGTCAGCAGCAGACCCAGGGATTGAACTCACAACCACTATGTCATCAAATTAATGAGCCAAAGCTTTTACTGACTAGCTTATTGTCCTGAATATCTTATGGATCAGGCAGCATGTACTTGCACTCAGTGGAAATAGGTGAGCAATAACTGATCAGTACTAAATAAAATAAGAACTAGATGAGATATCCCTAGAAATTCACAGTGGAACAAAATTAAATAAACGATTCATTATCAGAATAGCCTGTAGGTTAGCCAAGAATTCTTGGCATAATTCCTGTACCCTCAGAAAATTCCAGTGAGAATAATTGGTAAAATCTGCTAATATTTTTAAAATTTGCATTTATGATTTGTTGTGATTCGTTTGCATTTCCCTTTTAAGAAAACTGCACCTAGACATAATGGCTTTGTATTTCCTTTTCTTTTCTCTTTGACGATTTATGTAATGGAATAACCTGTCACCCCTATGAGTGACTACACTATAGGTAGTAACTACCTATAAGTATCTGTAAGTCAACAGACTACAGAGCCTAGCTGCGATCTGTTCCAGCTAGTTGGTTGAATTTTCTGCCTCTGAGCAGAGAGGAACCCGGACGAGGCTCGTTCGAGGAGGTTGACCAACTTTATTCCATTTTCGTGAGTTCTACGGCATTTTTTGCCCACATTAAACTCAGCCTTGTGCTACATCTACCCTCGTGGAGGTGGCTAGTAATTACCGACTAGCTTGGATCTGTTCCAGCTAGACAGTCAAACTCTCTGCCTCTGAGCAGAGTCTCGTTTGAGGAGGTTGACCAACCCGATTCCGTTTATACGGGTTCTATGGGCATTTTTTGGCCGAGCCTATGGGCTCGGAAGACCCACGTTAAACTCAGCCTTTGCCACATCTACCCTCATGTATGTGTGTGTGGGGGGGTAGTAAATACTGACTAGCTGGAATCTGTTGAGTACAACTCAGACTTACACAAGAACTACCGACCTTCCAATAGTAGCACTCACTACTGGATTGATTTGCAACGACCTTGTACATAACTGTTACCTTTATTCTTATTGTACTGTTTTTTTTACAACAAACCTTTACTTATTTTATCCACCTTGTTTTTCAAGTCTATATTCCTATCAGCACAGAATATAACAACTATAAACACAAATTAATATTTTTCCATTCCAGTAAAATTCTATCCTTGTACTTTGACTACAAATGGAACTTTTAAAGAAATAACCTGCTGCAAATGCTCTCTCATTTATAAACTAAAATTCTAAAAGTAAAAAGCATTCTTTCATAGCATTAAGTACTATGTATACTAATATTAGTAAAAGTTCAACTGAAAACTGGTATATCTTAATGCATATAAACACCTTGCAAAGTCTGCTATTTTAAAAACAGAATCCACTGCAGGCCCCACTTCTTTTTAGAAGAGGACACATGTGATTAGGATAAATAATAATTGTGAAACCTTATTATTTAATCCTTTGAAAAGAAAAGAAATTATATTAAATTTATTAAAAACTTATGTGGAAAATACATAAAAGATAAAAACTAATAACCCAAAACATTATGATCAGTGACATGTGTCAAGAATGATAGCTACAGCCTCACAACAACTGCATATGGGTACTTCATTTTGATATATTGAATGCTGTAGTAATAGACAAAAGAAAAGCTTTGAATGACTTTGATAAATGTCAAACTGATATGACCAGAGAACTAAATGAAAACATTTCCATCACAGCATATAGCTTGTTGGGTTTTCAGGTTGAGCTGTAGTGAGTACCTATTTACAGCAGTGTAAGGAGAGGAAAATCAGAAACTGCTTATCAACTATTAAGCAAACAAGATTTACTGATCCAAGAGTAATTTTCTTCACAAAATACAAATCAAAATTCATATTGTAGCACTAGTTGCAGATAGCTTTGAAATGAAGGAAGGAATGTGTCCAACACACAGTATATCTTTCTTCTGTATTCAACTGTGCAGTGACAGGCCTATCTGATTTGCCTATGCTAACCAATTATCCATTGCTGAAAGGATATTCAATTGGAATGAAAGCATAACAACTAGATTCAGTGAAAGAAGGTCACCTCATCTGGTAAGCCTTACTTTCTCCTGATTAAGATATTAGGTAAGGTGTACATCATTATTCTTATGAAGTGAGGACACTGTAGTAGAAGACAACAAACCAATGTAGATTGTTTGATAATTTAGAGAATATTCTGCTGGAATAACACTGGGTCCTATCATTTATGTGGAAAATACTTCTTCACATATTACCTTCCTTAATATAACTGAAGAGCAGGCACACTTCTTCATAGACACAGGCTTCTATAATAGCAATGGCACCTTTCAGCAGACTGAGGCATCCAGCCACAATGTAGGAACTGTGCAGAAGGGGGTTTCAGCAACATATAAAGATTTCACTGTGTAGCACTGGCGACCAGATTCCCTAGAGCTCAATTGTATATAGGATAAGTTAGATCAACATGTTCTCTCTAAAAACAGTTAAATAACATTCTGATAATATTCAAGCAATGTATCGCTGAGGAATGTTGTGTAGAGTTCATTCCTGACTGGGTGAAAGCTGTTTTTGTAGAAACATGAAGGATCAACACCTTAAAAACAGAATGTTCTGACTTAGTGTGTGTATGTATTTATATATATATTTATTTATATGTATTTATATATATATATTGACTGATTTAAATAATTAATTTTAAAAATTCTTTTAAATTTAATTATATAATTAAATTTGAAGTTTTTAGCTAAAAAATGCTTTTAAATTTAATTATATAATTAAATTTGAAGTTTTTAGCTTCGGTTTTTGAAACATGGTAATTCCTGTGTAGTGAAGAAACCATATTTTAAATCAGTTAATTTATAATATTTATGCTCTGTAAATTTACATTGAGCACTGTTTTGTAAAAATAAAAATATCAATAAGAACACCGGATTATATATCATACTGTTCTTTCTTTTTAGTAATATATATATATATATATATATATATATATATATGAAGAAATATAGTTTTAAGATGTGCTATAATTATGGGATAAAGTGCTCAATATCAGAGATAGAGCGTGTGTAAGTATAAAAGTGAACATAGAAGTCAACACTTAGAAGCGACAGTCTGTTTCATGCTAGATGCAATCATCAGGCCTGACAATTGCATGTAGCATGAAACAGACTGTTGCCTCTGTGTTGACTTCTATGTTCACTTTTATACTTACACACGCTCTATCTCTGGTATTGAGCACCTGGAGATGAACTTGGAAAAGATTGAAAGTACTTGGGTAGGAAAAAACTACAGCACCTTCCTCAATGAATTTCATCTTAACATCAAGAAATAGATTAGAGAACTGGAAAGGATCAGTACAAAACTAAATAGACACAATATGTCTATATTATTCATTAAAACATGTTTGAATCAATGAAGATATGCTGCATATATATATATATATATATATATATATATATATATATATATATATATATATATATAACTCCTTTTGTAACATTTAACAATGATTTTCAAATTTTTCTTTCATAGATTTTTCCTAATGAATATCATTTTTATTTTGATATCTGTGATAATAAAATAAGAAAATCTCATCTCCCTTCACACTTGTAACCATCCATCACAATAAAATAAATATTTTTCAGCACTAAAGCTGTAGGAGTCAATAAAAGCTTCATAAGTTTCTACTTAGAGTTTTTACAACATTAAAATATGGACGTCCAGGTTTTGTTCTGAAGGAAAAGATTGAAAAAACAAAAAGGAAATATAGAAAAAACTGCTTACAAACATTAGGAAACTAAGTTGAAATATTCTTCTTCAAAAATATTCTTTCAAATTCCTCAAAATATTTCATCTCAATTATACAAAGTTAGTGAAAGTTATATTGCCTTAGATCAGATATGCAGATTTGAAAAGTAAATTTAATGGTGAGTTTGTTTAGACATTAACATGGACTAAACATTGATATTAGCAAATACATTTTAATATTTTAAGCTTTAATTTTTAAAATAAAACTAATACATTACAAAATGAAAATCTTAAAAAAAAATATATCACACAAAATACAAAGTTTGTATAATGAGAAAAATGGATTAAGTGGATTAAGGCCTTGGTTCATAAATTTGGTGACATAGTGGTTGTGAGTTCAATCCCTGGAGTGGGCAGTGTGTACTTACACTTAGTGGAAATGGGTGAGCAATAACTGAGCAGTACTAAGAAAAAAGAACTAGACGAGATATCCTTAGACATGGGCAGTAGAATGAAAATAGTCTACCATCATAGATTAAATAAAGGGTTCAGTTCAGAATTCCCTGTAGCTTACCCAGATCAATATTCACCTGATGAAGGCCAGAGGCTACAACGGCTGAAACATTGTAATAACAACAACAAAGATGAGGACAATAATCCAAATATAAATAGTGTAAATAATGATAATACCACATTTCATAAATTCAGACAGAAATTAGCATTGTAAAGTTAAAAATCCAAATTATGTAATAAAAAAAAAAATGGAGTGAATTAGTTTAAAATAACCTAATCATTTTTTACTGCATATGGCTGTACCCTACACCACATGATCAGGGTGTCAGAAAATCAATTTTTTCTATCAAAATAGTGAAGTTTTTTTTTGAGTTTTTTTTTTTTTTTAGCTGTGTGCATATACATATAGACACATACAAGCCAGTCTCTTTGTCAAATAAAAATGAAACAACCATTTTTTTATATAAGAGATCACAGGAAATGATGAAACTTTTTATTAAGGCCTCATACTGGGGGGGGACATAGAAACAGAAAATTAACATCAAAACATCAACTATATGCCTCTTATTCCTTTAATTTCACTTGGCTTCATCATACTTGTTTCAATTTTTACACACGGCATCTTAATGCCTATTACTCAATATCAGTCTCTTAAAGAGTTTAGTATATTGGTGGATTATAATTGTTTTTTTTACTTAAGATTTAGTCACATAATACATCCAAATCTTTAGACTCATTGCTCTTTAAAATCACTCTCTTCAAGTTGGTTTTCGAAATAACTGCACTCTGACCCCATTTCTCAAACACTCCAAAACTCTTTGGATACACATTAACTTTAAAATGTTCATATTTGCAGTTGAATATCGACTTTCAACTTGTTTTTTTTTACTGCCATATCCCTTCAATGGGTGATCATGGCTCTTTACATTTCCTTTATAGTCTATGAATTGATATGACTTCTTGGGAAATATAGTAGAGTCGTTTCCTGCTGTTGTCTCCACAGTCTGGAATTCAGTTTTCCTTCTCTTAGATCGGCTGCCACTTTGTTCAAAATCTCACAATGCTTTCTCTTGACAGCTTTTCAAATTATATACCAGAGACACCCTAAAATAAATTCTCTGTACAATAAGAATTTTTATTATTGCCAAAGAAAATTGCATCTTGATGTCCTAATCAAACTTTTCAGGGTCCAAAAGAAAGCAATTTTGGTATCAAATATGACTTCTATAAATAAGAGACCGAGTGAAAAGTCTTTCACCAAATGAAAGAAATTAAACCTTTTGCAGGTTGTGACTCCTAAGCCTGGTAATTGTTTGTTACCTATTAATGCTGGTTGGCAGAGTTCAAGCCTTGTTAAAAGCCAGGATTTTATATAATACTGATTTTTAAAGCAAACAAACTTGGAAGCTAAATTTGAGTTTCATCAAAGGAAGTCTCTTTTCTTTTTGGCCTTGTATCAAACCAAAATAAGATTAAAATTATCTACACAACATCACTCCTATTTTCTTCAGGCTCAGTTCACAATGTTATATTTTTTGGCAATGGTAGCCAATGGATAAAAAAAGACTAATCCAAATTAGCCTCAATTACACATACATTATTAGACAGGTTAGTTTTAATGACCTTTAAACTCCTACTGAGTGATTCAATGCCAAAGTCAGTCTTATTTTGTTATCTTTTTTCTTTTTACTTTTTTTTGCTTCTTTTAAGACAAAATATGAAAGTTGCACAGGACAAAAATAACATTGAATAAAATGTTTTAATGTTAACTTTTCTACATAAATTATCATCAAGAACATTTTCATTATTTTTTAAAGAGTTTTATATATATTCTTGAAGAACAAATACCTAGCAGATCCTCATATTTTGCAGTATAGGCCAATTTATTCTATGAAGAACAGTAGGTCATCTGCTTCGACATTTTCAGACAGGGTTCGT
Organism: Acanthosepion lycidas; assembly: GCA_963932145.1. NCBI lineage: Eukaryota > Metazoa > Mollusca > Cephalopoda > Sepiida > Sepiidae > Acanthosepion > Acanthosepion lycidas. The sequence goes on along the minus strand of OZ010583.1, from coordinate 4,504,983 downwards.
CATGCAGTTTATGCTATAAAGTGGGTGTCTAGTAAAAGCAAGATTGCCACATTTGATCAGAAAGTGCTTCACTGAATATATATATATATATATATATATATATATAGTGACTGACATGCTGTTTACATTCTGGCTGTTCTTCTCGTCTGAGAATAAAAATGGGATTGATTTTTTTTTTGTATGGCTGATGCATACTTGGCAAAAAGTGATTGTTCTTTTCAGGTCATTGTGCGTCCATGTTTTCATTTCCCTAGGGTAGATCTCACCTTTAAAAAAAATTACTGTGTACATTGACAAACCAATAATATTGCCAATTTTTGTGGGTGGGTGGTAAGTTTTGTTAATTCCGGTCCACAAATTGGTATATAATTATTAAACTTTTTCTTATTTTTTAATTTTCCAAGACAATAACATTATTTTTAGTTAATTGTTTCTGTAGCTTAAAATTGTGGCTATATATTTATGTCCAATTCATGCTACAGCAGCAACAACAAACATTGGTAGCACTTTTAAGGACAAGGGGAATAACGATATAACCAAGCTGTTGATTTTCCACACAACCTTAAGTAGAAGACTTGGAAGGAAACTCTCATCAGTACTAGAAAAACTGATAACAGTTATTGGACTTGAAAAGTCAAATTCTCTGAAAAACTGTTTTAACAAAAACTATATAAAAAACTATATAAATTCCAACTGACAGTAACACTAATAGTCAGTAAATGCCGAATGTTTCTTGTGTAGAAACGGATAATTTTCACCATTAATTTTACCAAGATATCCACTCTTATTACTTTCTAGAGATAATATTGCTAAATTATTTTAATAAATTCTATTTTTCTTTTTTCTGACAAAATCTAAACAATTTAAAATGTTTTTATTTAAATTACTTTAATAGTAAAGTATTAAGATTAAATTTCTTTTACTATTATTGGACATGGCTTTGTGAATAAAATCATCCAAGTATATTTTACTCTGTGAGTTCAATCCCCAGTGGAGTGAAATCCATCACTACAGGAGAGAAACAAAACAACACCATAAGGAAAAATAAAAAAATAAACCACTACCAATCCAGAAATCTCTTAGAAAAATATCAGACGACCAAAGGTAAAGGAATAGATCAATGGATTCCTTATCCTGGGTAAAAGAAAATATTCTGTTCCAAAATAAAGCAGATACTAAAATGTTGGATGCTCTATCAAATATGACTAGAATGTTAGCCATATTACCTGTTTGTCACAGTTCAAAAGAAATTTCTTTTCATATATAACAAAATATATGAAATTCTAATATTTTAGGGAAAAAAGTGGGTTTTTTATGCCATCAAAAATGGCTATATATAAAAATAAATATTTAATTAAAAATATCTTATTGTTTCTTTAAATTAACATTTGGCTTTATTTTTTTTAACATTGAAGATGCTAATAAGAAATACGTTAAAAGAAAAAGGTTGCTTTATTCATCGAGGAGTTAAATCAAATAAAGATCAGCAGAGACAGTTTCAGTATTTGTTTTTATTATACAAAAGTATGTCACAAGAAACTGCTAGGTAACCTTGACATATTTGGGATGGAGATTAGAATAATCCAGAACCTATACTAGCTGCAAACTGCCTGCATATCGATAGAGAATGAATTTGGGAAATATACAAAAATAGAAATGGGTGTAAGACAAGGATGTGTCTACTGACCAGACTTATTCATCCTGAGAGAGAATTAAAACTCCTAACAGGAATTATTATTGGCAGCTGCAATTCTTAACAACATAAGATATGCAGATGAAATAGTGTTGATAGCAGACATAGAAAGAAAACTACAAGAAATCCTATGGAAGGTAAAGAAAGAAATAAAGAAGGAAGGACTAAACTTCAATTGCAACAAGACAGAATGCATCGTTATCAGAAAAAAGAACAGCCCAATATGCAAATTAAAAAATCAAGATACAATTTAAATATCTAGGAAGTGTTTTAACAAGAGGATGGAAAGTGGGACATTGAAATCCGAAGGCACATTGGGATAGCCAAAGATGCACTCAAAAAGCTAAGCAGAGTATTGTGAAACAGAAAAACTTTGTTAAAAACAAAGTAAAGAGTACTGAATTGTTACGTGATATATAACCTCCTATATGGCAGTGAATGCTGGACAGTCTCATCAAAGACGAGGAAAAAACTTGAAGCAACAAAAATATGCTTCTACAGAAGGATGCTGAGAATACCATGGACTGAACATGTTCTTTTGGCTGAAAACCAGATATTCTTTCTCTTCTGCTACAGAATTCTAGTTTTTTGTTGTTTTTTTTTTTTTTTTTATCTCATTGACTAGAACTATTCCTTTTCAGCAAGTTCTTTCTTCAAGTTTTTGAGATGCATACATACACAGACTGGCTAATGCTGCAAACCAAATATGTAGTAATTATTAAAGATAATTCAACTGAATGTCTACAAGTATAAATAACCAATAAAAAATACTTAACCTTTCAAATTGTCTGGAATATGTTATGCTTTTTATATTTATCGTTTGTTCAAGTAGAATAATTATCAACGAACAATTACCAAATTAGACGTGAGGAGGACTTCTATCAATAATAAATTGCTCGGCTTCTAAATAATTACTTGTACTACCATGTCATAATAGCTTTTGAATATTTGAAGCCAATGGTCCATAAAATGTCTGAAAGATGTTTTCTCACCTCTGACAGTGTGCCAAGATTCATCTTGTATATATTACTTGTCAATGTCCTCGGAAGGTCACCTGGCCCAGCTTCAAATGAATTGTTAATAAATGAATATTATTTGGAGAAATTTGATAAGGACCTTAGTCATGTCAGTGTTTCAATGAATGTTAAAATTATAGCACAATGAATTGAAGGTGGAAATTGGCAGTTTAGTTATTTCTAGATTTAAAACTTTAAAACTCGGATAAAAGTATAACTCAGGCTAATATATAAAGTTTAAAGTTTGTAATATGTGTGTCCACTTGAAATCTTGAAAATTAAAAAAAATGTACTTTTATTATTCATATCTGTTAATGTGTGCATATTCATCTTCATTAAGCAAGAACTGCTAATTTGCAGGTGCAAATTTAAAAAGTAAATTTTGAAAAATTATTGTAGCCTTTAGTTATTCATTCCCATTGTGTTCTTTTCTTTTCTTTATAAATAACTGATTCAATTACTTAGCTATTTAATAAAGCCATTTTATATTCACTTTGTCATGTCCATAAAAAATAAATAAAAATTAATCATAATGTCAAAAATAATTATAATAAAAAATTGTAATAATTATCATTAATTCACTCATTCTAAACTTTCACTTTTCTCCTCTACACAAACAAACATGTGACATTCTTACTATTGGACAAGCAGTTAACATGGAAAGGTCATTAACGCATGCATCAATGAAAATTTAATTTCCTTTTTCAGGCTATAATAGTAACATTTATCTCTTAGCACTCAAATATTTGAGGTAAGAAAACCTCAGATACTTCTTGTATTTTCTAAATTATTTGGACACTTATTACAGACATCTATATATAAAAAAAACATAAGAAAGACTGTATACACTTTGCTAATTCTTTATCTTATCTGTCAGATTCTCATCCACATTTGACCCCAAACTCACAATTTTACCCAGGATTACCATCTCTCGTTTCTCCAAAACTTCATAACAACCAAATAATAAATAATAATTGTTTTGTTGTTTCCAAGTCTTTCTGTTTCTCATTTTTATATGTATTTTTAGATATTTAATTGTTAGGGAGTTTATAATCATTTATACAGAGGTTATAAGTCCCCTACAACTTATACAACAATTTGTGAGTAAAGGGAGTTAAGCAATATATAAAGGGAAGTAAGTAGTGATGATGCTGTTATTAGTATATTTTGAAAATCTAACAAAATCTAATATTTATTTTTAAGTTTTTTTCATAAAAAAATAATAAAATAAGTTATTTGATTTTTAATAATTATTGTTTTGTCTTTATTTCCAAACCAAAAATAGCAAACACTTAAAATTACAAATGAATTTGCAACTAACCCCAATACAAAGCTATCATACTTACCATTGTAATCTTGTTTCCCGCAGATGCAATATTGCAAGCCTATTGCTAGTCTATCACTATTTCTTTGGCAAATGTTCAGATGAGCTCTCCATTCTTTAGTCCCACCAGTTCAAACCTTTACAACTGGGAAAAAGGTATGTCACTTCCACAGAGATAAATCAGCCTCATTTCCTACATATTCCAAACGTGAGGATATAAGCATAGCTTTTTCTCAAGAACTACTATTTTGTAGAACAGACTCCTGCAAAATCCTTGAACGCTTCAATCTTGACCTCTTCAAGTGTCTATCTTTATCTATCCTCCTTATCCTCATCATCTTTTCTTCCGACCACTTCCTCTTTGTTTTTGTATCATATACCTTATTTAACATAATCATTTTAACAGTAACTCTCTATATTGAGTTACTCTTTAGCCTTGTATTAGGCAAACTTTATTGGATAAAAATTGATGCCTACATGCAATATATAAAATAAATGACTACCACAGAAGATTGCTTATACCAATTTATGGAAGAAGCAAATCTATCAGAGAAATGACTGCAGTCAGTGCAAAAGAAAGGGACTGTGCAATGGAGGCCAGCATTTCAACTCTGGAATAATTTCAGGAACTTTTTTTTTGTTATTTCAATATTGACCCTTATTAGCTGCATCAATAAAGATTAATCTTCTTGCTTAATCAGAGAAAGATGTCCAAATAAAATCATTAAGTATTTCAGCATCATTTATCATGATAAATAAATTTAATATAAAATAAATATTTAACTCCCATTGTTATATTTTGTCCTTTTTATCATTTATATAATTTGAAAAAAAAATATATTGTGGGGGTGGGAAATAAACAAAAGCTAAAATGAAAGAAAAATTTGACAGCATGTCAAAAGCTGTTTTCTTTTTAATTTTTATATATTTTGTTAATTGCAGTTTCAGTTAAGGTTATTCAACAAAGTAAATATTTTCAAAAAAAAAAAAAATTTTAAAATTTAAATAGAAAATTATGCAATGTTAAAATGTTTGATACTTTATGTAAGGTGTTAAAAATGCCTTAAAAAATTGCAAGCTCAAATTATATACACATTTTTTCTGTGAACTTTTATTTTAAATATCAAAGTGGATTATCACATTTTGCACAATATATATTCCTTAATATTTATTCCAACATATGACAAAAAAGTTTCATTAACTTTCATCTAATTAACAACATTTTGGGAAATATTTTGCATTTATAATTTAGAGAAATTTTGCACCATCCTAGGATTTTGAATATTCTAACTTTCAAAAATTTGTTTATATTGATCAATTTTTAATATTTATTAAGACTGTCTGTGGAGGTGCAAGGTGTCACAAAAGACTTGTGATTTTATATTTTTATTCATTGAAAAACAAACCCTCTTTGATGTGATTTTACAAGTTTTTGTCCCTATTTCCTTACAAAACTATTTTGATTTACCAATGTACAGAGATATTTTCTTTTTCTTATAAATTCCAACATTTTAAACAAAAACTTTTAACTTTTAGTTATGTTTAGTAAATTCAGAGTTGATTTTAAATTTCTATTTATAGTAACTGACTAATTATTTATTATCAAAAGTTAATAATCATTATCTTATTCTTCTCTTGAGACATCATTCGATAATAACTATTTAAAGCATTTATAAAATTAAGAAAAACTCATCTAAATCTCTGATTCTTTGCTGTTGGATGAATTGGGGCCATTTGCTTATTTTTTCAATGAAATTTTTTTACAGTGCCAGATCTTTGAATTTGGATATTTTACCATTCTTCAATATTGTCTGGCAACCCACTGAAGAGAAAGAGATTCAGACTGGCTGGGAAGTTATGACATAAACCAGATTCAAAAGCCTCTTATCTAAAATTTCATAAAGTAATACTTTTTGTCCTCTGAAATTTCCATGGAACAGACTTAAATGTTTCTATTGTTGCAAGCTGTGAATTCGATACCATATGGATATGTTATCTACTGCTACATTTTCTGCTTTATATAAATACTAGCTTAACTGATTAGGTCTTCGGCTTGTTCAGGAGTTTGAGAGACCCTAAGTCTTTGCATATTCTTAGCATTGGAAGCTCTCCTGGCTGTCATTTGATCTGGGTTCTCATTTGCAGGGGACTTTCTTTTCCTCGCTGCAACCTTGGCTCTTTTGATTACAATCTGGTCCTCTGTTGGCGGAGATTTCTTTTTGCAAGATATACTGCTGCCATATGTGATAGGCAACAATAAACTACAGAAGAATTCAAAATTGATCGCTGCATTTAAGTATTGCATTAATATTTAAGCTTACCTTATAAAAAAATTCAATGAGAATTTTTCTGCTGCCACTTAATTTAAAGACAATTTGACATACATAGGTCTTTACTTTCCGTACAAACAATTATTTTTATTTCACGGGTGACTTTCACTGGATTTCACAATCAATTTTGATTATTTCCAAATTTATTTCCAAGTTATAAAAATTGTTATCGTACAAAACTATTTGTTGCAAAAAATCACATAAAAAATTCACAATTGCATTAATGAAAATTTGGGAACCCAAAACTTCTGTAACATGAGCTATTGAAAGTTAGAGTTGTGTCCCTTTAATTGAAAATGTGTGACACTGTGACACACTGACATTCACATTTATTATATAGATTATTATTAAGTGAGGTGATAATGCCACTACGATACTTAGAGGGGAAGAGAATGAGAAAACTTTAGTGAGAAGAAAGAACAGAATTCAGGTAGACACAAAGTGGTGATTGATGGTGCATTTACATTTGGGAAGATTGTAGGTGACAGGGAAGCAAGAAACAAAAGAGAGTTCTAGAGGTGAAAAGTGCAAGAACAGAACTTAGAATTATATCTTGCTATTTCAACAGTAAAATCAAGTAGTATGTTTAAATTCATAGTCATGGTACCAAAGAGAAGAGCTCATTAGAACAACTTCCATGAAAATATTTATAGAAAAGACACAGGATAGCCACGTCACAGCAGTGTAAAAGTGACTTAAGTTGAGATGCCAGGTCAGGACCAATAACATTACAGACTCTTCTTTGGATTTTGTCAAGAATCTCATGATATTTAGCCAGAGCTCCAGATCAGATATGACAGCAGTATTCAATGCATAGACGAATAGTAGATTTATAAATGTGCAAGATGAATTCTAATGAGAAAAATTGTCTGGCATGACACAGTAAAGTAATCTTCCTAGCAGCAGACCTGGCAATTGATTTAATATAATTGCTCCAGTATCGGCAAGGAGAGACAGTGGCAATTTTTGTCAATATTGTATGTGTTACTGGCAAAGTGTGAATGCCAATGTATTCTATAGAAAGTCTGAAACTTTAAGACAATCATTTGTACTCACTTCTTAGGTATTCTGTAGATTACCAAGTTTGTTTTAGGCAATGTGTGAAACTACCAAATTGCAGCAAAGACGGTACCTTTTTATTTGATAAGTGCATGTGTAAAACAAAATTCCAAACTAAGAAATGTTTTTGTGTTAAGAAAAATGTTCAGTGCAATTCAAAATGTCATTTAAGTTCTGACTGCAACAGTAAACAGAAAACAAAACAATTCATCAAAATATGTTTGTTTCAGATAAAAGTTTGTAAATAAAATTTTACCAGCTCCATTTCCTGTAATATTTTTAATTAGTTTGAGTCTCACAAGATTCAGTTCATTAATATATTAATAAAGTTGACTCAGTTGTCTATAGTATAAGAATGCTAAACGTTTTATATGAATTTGCAACTAACCTCAATACAAAGCTATCATACTTACCATTGCAACCTCTTTCCTCGCAGATGCAATATTGCAAGTCTATTACTAGTCTATCACTATTTCCTTGGTAAATGTTCAGATGAGCTCTCCATTCTTTAGTCCTACCAGTTCAAACCTTTACAACTGGGAAAAGGTATGTTACTTACACAGAGTTGAATCAGCCTCATTTCCTACATATTCCCAGTGGGAGGATATAAGCATAGCTTTTTCTCAAAGCAGTGAGCCACTTAACTAACAAGCTTGTGTGAATGGATGAGGGAATAGGGAGTAGGCTCCACAAAGGGAGAAAAATGGCTTAAGAGCCACAAAGGATGGGAAGTTGTAAAGAGCCATGATCGCCTATGTCATAAAGGGATCCAGCACATAGAAGAAGAAGGAAAAAAAGAACAGTGATGAGAACAACAATCAGTTTTCTAGTGCAGCCATATTGAGCAGGCAAGTATTATAGAGCAATGACTGTCTCAAATCTGTGCATGTTCATTTGATCCCACAATACATTCTTAGCAAGTTTGTGTCTCACTATTGCAGTCTTGTAAAATCTTTATCTATTATTTGGCAAGAAATATTCAAGAAAAAAGAAATTTAATAATATTCAACCAATGATTGATCAACAATTTATTGTATTAAGCATTTAATCATTGATAATCATGTTTGTTTCATATTCTGGGGTCGTCATGGAAGTAATGTGTTAAAAAAAAAACAAAAAGGGGTGTTCAGATGTTGTTCTAATATTAGCAACCCAATGATCAGATTATAAGATATAGAGTAATTTTTAGAGTTGTTTTCAGAAAAAAAAAGTGCATTTCATCTGATATGAAATATGGTAGTATCTTTGGTTTGGCGCTGACTGTAAAACAATGATTGACCAGCTCTCATCTCAGGTTTGAATTTGATACTCATTTGATGTCACACTACTACTGGCTTGTGTGACTTTTAGAGAAAGATGATATTTTAAAAAGATTTTCATGAACAAAAGAAATATATTCAAAAAATGTGATGCTATGAATCTTGGGAAGAAATGGTTGTTTAATTTCATTCTAATGTCTTAAAAACAAGGAAAGTATTTTTATGAAGAAAATAAATGTTTCTACAGGCAAAGTGTCAGGTGGATGAAAAAGAAAAAGGATTTATGTAGAGTCAGACATGCAGGAGATGTGATGCCCACCCCAGGGGCAAGTTGTTGGAAGAGGTGTTCAGAAATGCAAAGGGAATGCCAAGTTTTGAGTAGATGCATGTTGACGTATGCATTTGTCTCAACAATACCAGTTTCCAGTAATTGACTTTCCACATAAGACTATGGTCAAGGAGGAGGACCTATCAGCCATAGAAATTTATGGAAAAGGAAACAAAGTGAAAAATGAAAAACCTCTCTAACTCAGATCTCTCAAATGTTCATTCTGGAAATATCTTCTCAGTAAAGAAAACTGCTTGTAAAATTGGATGAAAGAATTTTTACTGGTAACAGTTTGCTGCTTGTAAAATATACAATATCCAAAATGCATAAAGTAGCTAATTGTTTCCTAAACTTTTGAAGTATAATTTTATACACACTATTTACATTATTCAGACTATTGTCCTCATCTTTGTTGCCATATTTATTACAACGTTTCGGCCATTGTACACTCCAGCCTTGTTCAGATGGTTGGAATGTCAAACTTAACCCTTTATTTTGTTCGCTGGGGTAGACTGTTCTAGTTCCACGTGTCATATTTTAATGGATGTCACTTATCAGTTATCTCCTGTTAATTCCCTTCTCCAAGTTCTCCACTTATTGAACTCACACTCTTTGGGTCCTGTCACTGGATCTAACCAACGTCTTTATCCACTGTGCCATGTGTCCTTGAGGACATCTGGGTATGAATTTCTGGATATTATAAACCTAATGTCTCAGCAACCATTTTTTATCAGTGCTCACATTGCATTTCTTCGCTGTTACCATTTTATGTTTTTACCAGAGCTCATATTGCAATTTTTGTTGTTATTATCGCTTTTCTCTGGCACTCCTTATTACTGGTTCCAATATTGTATTCATTTCTATGCTTGGTCGGCTCAGGAGATTTTTGTGGCCTAGCATATCTGCTGATTCCTTAAGTTTACGAATTTTCCAATCGTGTTCTTTGTTTATGATCTCATCCTGATCCCACAGAGGGTGGTGATCTCCCTTTTCTCTCCATATGTGGTTAAAATTTTATTCAATTATGGCATTATTTAAGTTAAGTAGCCTGTTTATAAAAAGTTAGGGAAAAAAACCCCGTTTAGAAAAATTTTTATTGATTAGAATTCTTTAGATGTTCTTCCTATGTCATTTATCAGAATTGAAAAATATTTGACATTTTTATCATTTTTAGAAGAGAAAGTCATGTTCATTAAATGGTTTCAAATCAATCTCCCTACTTCATCAGAGTTATGTATATAATGTGTTTCTTTTTACAAATGTCAAGTTTGAAACTGTACTTATATAATTGATAACTGCATAGAGTTATGAATTGGGAAAAGGAAGAAAATCATTTGTCTCTAGTTATCCCATCAATGAGATTAATGACCTCAACTTATTAGTCATATAAAAACAACTTCTTGATGACTTGTTAGTTGAGGAAATGAAAAATAAGAGCAATCGGAGAGTGAATTCAAAACTTTTGATACAAAATACACATGAAAATTGAAGAATATATCAACAACTACATGTTAGAAACAACAAACAATAGTTGAAAAATTTATCGACAAAATTCTTAAGGCAAGACCAAATTTGACATTGTTTAATTTTATAGAAGAAAATGTTTTTAAATATTAAAACAGTTATTACAATAAATGAATGTATCTTCCCTAAGAATGATAAATGAGGAACTTGAAAAAAGATTTTTTTAATGGATTTGTAAATTCCACAAAATGTTTTGATATCTGTGTTATTTTCAAATCATTCAGAAGAAAGAAAAATGAAAATCATTAATTTATGTTTATAGCCATCAACTTTTAAATAATGAAGCAAAATGCACTGAAAATATTTTGAAACTCCTCCAATATCCATTTCATATATAATGCTAAAAGGAAAGCTCATCAAATTTATAAAATTATGAAAAAAAAAACAATAAATGATATGAATAATCTTCATAAAAACACACATTATGCATCAACTTGATGACTACAATTGAAAATAATTTATCTAAACTTAATATAAAGTTTTTTGTAATTACTTCAAAAGAAATAAGAGATTTAATTCATACAAAAGCAAAATAAAATCAACGTAAAACAAGAATTTATGCTATAAACTGTAATATCACCAGAAATATGTAAGTCAGATTTCAACAAAGAATATATGAACACGAAAGGGGATCTTTTATGAAACAACTCATTTAATGCATTACTTGTTCATTGTAACGAACTTCAACTTAAAGAATGCAGTTTTAATTAAAACAGAAATTTACTTAGGTGAAAAAGTATAGAAAGTGAATTGATTTCTGAGTCATCTATGGTAAATTTGTGACAAGGTTCATACCACATTTGACCTTTCTTAACATATCTACTGTTATCACAATGTGGGATATTAAAAAACAACAGTAAAAAAAAACAAAAACCAAGATAAACCAAAAAGAATTGGGAAGCTGAATGAAGTCAATCAATTTGTACATCTTGACATATCAGATAGCAGAAAATTTAAAATTTAAAGTTTAGTGTGTCTACATCTTCAATATTTCCATTTGATGTAGAAATATAACAGGCATTTGTTCATATTTTCATCTCCTCCTCCTCCTTCAACTACTACTAGATATATAATTCCCTTAGTATCAATATTATTTTAGTCTGAAGATGTCCTTTTGAAGGATGAAATATGTTGCAAAATGTTTTCCATTTTATCAATGAATTACCTACTATTAGTCTAATAAAATGAGTTTAAATGTCATATTTCTCCAGTATGAAATTTATACAATGAACAATTTTTGTTACAGAAAATGTCCCTAATGTTTGAAATATTCAGCCAAGGAGAAAAACTTGTATAAAACAAAGCCATCACCACCACCACCACTGCCACAACAGAAAAAAAAAAGTGTTATAAAAGCTAACAAAATAAATAAATGAATGAATAAAAAAGTTAAATGATAACAATAAACCAGAGACGGTCCCAGAAAATTGTGGGTCCCAATTTCAGCATTTAACACTGGCATCACAAAACTAAACATCTTCAGTCACCCCATGATCTGAGTCACAACTGATCAATAAGTCACATTACCTCAGTTTTAACCAATCAATAAGTTACTTGGCAATGATAAAGAAAGAATAAAAAGAAAGAACAAGAAAGAAAGGAAAAAATATATCATTTGATTGCCAAGCAAATTTTATGGATGGATAATGCTGTAGAAAAATGCTGCTTTTGCATTTTGCAGCTGAAGAGGAAATGAGGACACATTTTAGTTTTTTTCTTGCATTTACAAGAATTAAAAGATGGTTAATAGACAGACTTCAAGAGTAAATTAATCTTAATTCCTCATTAGACTTCTTAAAGATGATTCTGAACTTAAAAATCAAACAACACCAGGTATTTACACAAATAATGTTAGATCAGGTGATGTCAAACAGAAATTAGGGTCATCTCAGCTTTGAAGACAAGGAAGAAAATGCCAGCTGAGCTTTAGAAGTAAATATAATTAATAAACACCTCTGTAGAGAAGAACTGGTTCTCTCTAGGACAACAAAATTGGTTTGGATTGTTGATAACAACTAAATAATATGAAAGTGTAAGAATCCTAAAAAAGGAAAAGTTTGAAAACAATAAAAATTGAAAAAATGATTGATGTTAGGAAAGAAATTATCTCATAAGGTTTAATTTGGTCCGCTTTTCCAAATTTGGGAAGAGAAGGAGAAAAAATAGAGTAGAATCAATAAGCAAGTTAAAAACAGAAAGAATATATATAAGGAAGGGCCAAGTACAGAGAGGGAGGAGGAGGAGGGAAGTGACAAGAAGTGTGTATAGTAAAAAGAGTAAAGAGAAAAATGAACATTGTAAGATTAGAGTGGGTGGAAAGGAGAGAATATATGAGGGGGGAGAGAGAGTAAGAGAGATAAAGAGGTGAAGGAGAGGAAAGAGAGATAAAGAGAAAAACAGAGGGATGAGAGGAAAGAGAGAGGAGGAGAGGAAAGTAAAGTACAATCAGTAAAGAATTTATTTTTGTTTTGTTATTTCTCTTTGAAAGAGAAGTAAGAAAAATAAATGTTTGGAATCCAATTTGATAGCAAATAAAGAGAAAGAGAAAAAAAAAGGAGAAGGAGACAGAGAGGGACAGTTAGAACAAAGGAAAAGAAAGAGAAAAATCCACAATAGTGAGAGAGAGAGAGAGAGATATGAGAAGAGTGAAAGCTTCAAAAGAAATAGAAAACATAATGAAGTGAGAGAGAGAGAAAATGACAAAAGAAGTGTGTAAAGAGAAAGAAAGAAGTGTGTAAAGAGAAAGAAAGAAGTGTGTAAAGAGAAAGAAAGAAGTGAGTTAAGCAGTGGGAAGACAGAAAAACTATTTCAGACCTCAGCATCTTCCTCATTTTTTTTTAAACAAATTTTGGTTGGTTTCTCCAGTTTTCAACAGGTGTTCATTTTCACATCCACTGTCCTTCCTGACATTTACAAAAAAGAAAGGTCACAATGAAAAATAATATAGTTGGAGAATAGAAGGCAAAGGTCTACAAGTTCAAAAGGTTATTCCAAAAACAGAAATGATGTCTGCTATAGTGATGATGTTACTTAGACTGACAAAATTCATTCTATTCAGTGAGAAGACGTAAAACAAAGAGAACATTCTACACAACATGGCATCAATAAGTGACAATTTGTCAATCACTTCATCTCTGAAGACAAAATGATGAGAATTAACAGTGAATAAATGAAAGATGTTTGGCAAACAAGTTTCTACTTTGTATTTTTATTGAATCGAATTAAAGAAAAAAGATGAATTTAAGAAAGATCATTTTGGTGTAAAAAAGAAAAATAAAGAGAAGGGAAATGTAAATTGACCAAACAGGAGAGAGAGAGAGAACCAGATAATGGAAGCAGCTGAGAGAGCCAGACAGATCTAAGAAAGAGAAAGAGTGCAAGACAGATCTGGGAGAGAGAGAGAGAGAGAGAGAGAGAGCACTAGGCAAAGTGAACAGCTGAGAGAACCAGATAGATCAAGAGAGAGACAAAGTGAGTTGGGAGAATCTTATTAAGGTTGATAAACACTGATGTTGAATAACATCCAAGTTGAAAGTCCTTTCATAATTACAGCATGACAAACAAAACGGCAGAGGATGGAGGGAGGCTAATATTTTCAACGGCCAACATAAAATAGGGAAGCAGTTTTTCAGGCAAATATCTTATTTCCTTTCATTTTCCAAGATTACCTTAGAGAAATATTAGCAGAAGTATTTCTAATATTCAACACTGCAAATACATTACAACAAGTTATGAATCCCTGTAATAATTAGGTTGCGTATCAAAAACAAGTCTGGCACAAATGCTTATTTTCTCATTTCAAAGCTAAATTAACTGGAAAATTGTTTTGTTTCGTTTTTTTCTACTCATTACTGTGTGTTGAGCAAATAGATGTTCAACTTTCCTTTGGGAATGCATCTGCTGTTATGACATGCAAATGACAGATTGCAATATAACATAAGGATTCAGAAATTGGTATCCTGCACTTTATTTTCAAATTGGAAATGAGCAGGAGTCTGTACAAGGATGTTGATTTTTGCTGTGTGCTACATAGAGTTATTGCTAAAAATAAGGCATGTCACTTCAGAACATAGCTGATCATAGCTCTCCACACCTTCCTTTCTGTGAATTGCTATGAATCGCTGGAAAATACAGTGGAGTGATTTCTTTCCCTTTGGCTGATGGCTGTCTAAGGCTATAGAGCCCAGTCTGATTTATGACTTTCCCAAAGACATTTGCATGAAAGTGAATTAGAATTAGTCACTTGGCCTTCAGATCATTTTTTAAACTTCATTTCACTCTAAGAAAGGCAATAAAGGTACTAAGATGCAAGGGTTTACTGAGTGTTAGAGATTAGAAAAAGAAAACATCATTAAGGAGAAAGAACAATAAAAGAACAGGAATTAAGATGGCAGAAGATAATGTTTGGCATTGACCTTCAAAAACTTAAATGTAATATTGACTGGAAAGCAAGAATCCAGAAGAAACTTCAACAAGCAAGAAGTGAAAGAGGATAAACTGTTAGCATAGAACTTACAGATACATCTCTCGCCCTTTCAGCCGCAAAATGATGACATGAAATATTGCTGCTAATCTAGTTCAGCACTTAAATTCATAAAGTCTATGACTCAGAGTGGAAAGCTCATCAAAATTTGAGCAGGATCCTCAGTTTCTTCCTGAAAATAGCCAGCACATTGATGCCTTCATGATATCATAACGTAAAGAGTTCAGCCTGTCTGTCACCCTCAGAGCAACAGCTTTCGAGTATTGTTTCATCAACTTCTGTGAGTGTTTATGCATCCCTCCTGTTTGAGAATGTGAAGAAATTATTCAGTTTCACTTTATAATAACCATTCAGTATTCTGTATACCTGACACAGTCCGGTGAAATAGTGTTTGACTGAAGAGATGGTAGCTTGATTTCACCTGTAGCTAGGCTGATACACCTGCCATAAGCGAATTGTAAAGGTGATATCTTATTTATAGTTTGGGTTCCAGATAAGAGCCCCATATTTAAGTACTGTTTGAATAAATGTGATGTAAATAATTTTTACTTTTTCTGGAGTAATATTTCTAAAGTAATGTTTAATCCTATTTATTCTTTCATTGGCCTTCCTTATGATTTTGAGAAACAAATGATGTTGTAGATAAAAATACACAAATCTCTTTGTTTCCTTACTCGATTAAGGCAAAATCCATTTAGTGTGTGAGTGTATTTCAACTTATCTCTGGTCTTCACTAAAACACACTTTAAAAGTTGTATTTAAACATTGTCATTGATACAATTATAGAGTTTAGTGTCACCAGCAAATAATTTAGCAGTAGATTTGATCAGATCAGGGATGTTGTTTACATAGATAAAAACAGGATTGATCCCAAAATAGAGGCCTGTGGGACACCACTAATGACTTTCTACCAAGAGACGAGCCTGGAATTTGAACTTGGCTCGCTGACACTACTTTCCTGCACATCTGGTTAGATGAAGTACCATGATAAGTCCTCTGCACACATTTACTATGGAGAGAGAAAAGTGCCTGATGATGAGAAATGGTTAGCAAACCAACAACACAGGCCATTACACATGCAGTAGTTCACTTTGTACCTCATCATTGTAGCCTTGTGCCAGACTAAACAAAGCTTAGTATTTCTTTAAGCTACCTGCCCTAGAGTATTTTTTTTAAATCATTTCACCCCACCCCAAGCAAGGTGGGAATGACATTAGTATGCAGGAGGTTACAAGGAGTGAAAGAAAAGACTGAGAAAAGGAAGGATTGAGGAAAAGACAAAAGATGAACAGGATTCAAGAAGACAAAAGATGGTGATTGATGTTGCATTTCAATTTTTGAAATTTGTAGTTATCAGTGAAGCAAGTAAATGGAGGAGAGTTCCAAAGTCGGGAAGTCAAAGAAAAGAAGTAGAGTGGTGGTTACATTTAATTATTTCAGCAATAAAAGAGTGGGACCTAGATGCCAATCTAGTAGCATGGTTAAATTCATGTAGTCAAGGAACCAGGTGCATAAATTAATCTCACAGATCCATGATGAATGTTCTGAGTTCAATCCACACTGTGCCCTCTGTTCTAACCATAAGAATCTTTATAAATAATCTTTAGGAAAAAAATCTAATTTCTTTTTATACAGATTGTGTCAGCCCAAAACAGAATTAATCCTTTCATTCTATTATGAGATCATCTCCTGCTTGTATGTGCTGTGTTACTTCGTGATATGATCAATCATGGCTCTCCCCAATTTCCTGTCCTTTGTAGCTTTTAATAAAGTTTGTCTTTTTCTTCTCTCTCCTAATCCCTGTTCTGCCGACCTTTTACACAAGGGAGGTTAGATGTTGTTTTCCTCTGTCCTTCTTGCCTTCAATTTGTTCTGTAATTTTCTAATTCCTCTTTCCTCATTATGTGCCTCAAGAAATTTCAACTCTTTCTTTCTGATTCTAAATATAAATGTCTTTTTTGTTTCCATTTTCCTTAAAACTTCATCATTGCTCACATGTTCCGTCCATGGTATTCTCAGCATCATACTGTAGAACCACATTTATGTTGCTTCAAGTCTCTTATTCCTCTGTGAGATTATCCAGTAGTCACTACCATATAAGAGAACTGATATCACGTAACAGTTCAGTACTCTTGTCCTTGTTTCCAATGAAATTTCCTGTTCCTTAAAACTTTGCTTAGCTTTTGAAAGACATCCTTTGCTATCCCAATGTCCCATCTCGTTTCAGGATGCAAGTAAGTATGTCTCTCTGGGTTCTAATTTTTTTTTATTAGCTGTGAATTGTCATGACTTTTTCAGGAAAGATTGTAGAGTGATTTTCCCATTGCTTTCCTCACAGTTTGGAATTCAGAATTTTCTTTCTCTTAGACTGGTTGCTACCTACAGCTAGAGAACTCAGTCTACCCTGTTATTTAACCCATTGCTAGAGGAGAAGAGATGGGTTCATTTTTTCCCTCCAAGAGCATTTGTGTGAAAGTGAATGCAACAGATTAACCTATTTGGCTCTCCAGTTCCACTGTCTGCAAATATTTTGTGTATAATTACTCAATAGTATGCTATAAAGTGTCTAAAGGAACCTTATATATACTATATTAAATAAACATCTACAAATATTCTGTAGTCACAACTCGAAAAAATTCTGACTCTCTTATTGTAATTTCGATATCATGGATAGAAACACAAATGGTAAATATAAAGAAATCTTTTTTAGTCAAATTCAAACAGAATTAAAAAGTTTGGGGATCTAAGACTCTATTCCTACTTCTAATAGCTTTTTTAACTGTTTTTTTTTTGTTTTTAAATCATTTCACTCTGAACAAGGCTATATATTTATAGAAAGGTGCAGGGAAGCTGCATTATGATGGTGGGAAATTGAGTGAAGCCAAGATGCCTGGTAGAGACCAATATCATTGCAGATTCTTTGAAAGATTCTGGCAAAAACATTATCTAACTCAATGTAGGAAGAAAATAAAGGAAAAGGAAAAAGAAAAAAGAAAAGGTAAGAAGAAATGAAAAGGTAAGAAAGCAAAAATGAAAAGAAAAAAAGAAAGATAAGAAAAGAAAAAAGAAAAGGTAAGAAAAGAAAAGTTAAAACAAGAAAAGAATAGAATTTTTTTATTTTACTTTTGGTTTTTTCATAAATATCATAAACAAAATATAAATGTTATTTTTTTTGTCTTTATCTCAATATATCTTTGCAATGAAAAAGGATTTGCTATCATTTTGACATCCCTCAGTGATATTCCATCAACGAAAACTATTTTCAATTAAATACACAAGAGAGAACTGCAATTAAAGACAAAAAATTAATTTCCACCATTTTTTAGGGCTTTACATGGATAGTGTTGAAATTATTTTAAAAGCTTCCACTTGTCAACTGCTTTTATCATCAGAGAGGAAGATGGATCCTATTGTTTGGGCCATGATTGCTTTGGTTCATCTTTGTGAAGTTTTCTAAAATATTAAAGTGAATTTACAGCTCTCAGTTCTGATATTTGATATTTCAATTTAACATTCAGGAAAGTTTTTAAAAGTAAAAATAGGATAAAACATTTAAATGTTAACTACAAATTGATTTTGCTATCAGTGATTTAATTTATTGAAG
The DNA here is from genome assembly GCA_963932145.1 of Acanthosepion lycidas. NCBI lineage: Eukaryota > Metazoa > Mollusca > Cephalopoda > Sepiida > Sepiidae > Acanthosepion > Acanthosepion lycidas. The sequence continues at coordinate 4,486,363 of OZ010583.1, read as the reverse complement.
TTATCTGTAATTGAAGTAGATTTCTTTCAATGGTTTCATTTTAAATTCCATATAGATAAAGTTTCTACATCAACAGGAATGGAGACTTACAATAAAGTGTGGCTTTTATATATTACAAACCTAAATTCTATTCACTTTTATCCTTTAACGCTTATCTCTCTGCTTATAGTTCATGAGTTATAATCCTATCCACCATCTTTGTATTCTTTCAGGTTACATAATATTTACTTGCCTGTCATTTTTAGTAATTTCATTGCAAGAGCAAGCACAATAGAATATTCATTATTCACAAGTATATTGTTGAGAGTTACTTTGATTCTTTAGAGATATACATTTATCCAGATAGACTGGTGGCAATATTTAAGTTTGCATGAATAATCTCAGTTTTCTATCTATGCAATTAACTTTATTGTGTCATGTAAGAAAGAATATTGATTTTGAAATCATTAGAAATAAAAATGTCCAAAGAAGGCTCATGCAAAACACTAGAGTTATTAAACAAGGTATTATCAGACTGATCTCCCCCACTTAGTAATAAAATATTCACTTATTGGAGTCACGTAACATTGAAATATCTTACTACTAATAAAATGAGATTGTGTTGAAGGATAGTTATATAAACTAATATATTTTATATTATATTTGTAGATTCATTTATTTGGCCTTTTGTCAGCCATTTTAAGTAGAGAGAGGTTTGCTTGACTTAAAAATCAGCATTCAAATTATTAGCTTTTATCTCTTTTTATGTGTGTGTGTGTGGGGGGGAGGTCACACAATTACTGAATCTATAAAGTAAGGCTGATATATTTATTAAGCTTAGTCTCATCCAGTTCAAAATCAAATGAAGGGAAATGGTTAGGTCGAAAGACTATGTTGCACCAGTATTTAAAGAGGACTGGAATTTTTAACTTTAAAAATCAGCATTAGAGCATCATATGAAACTATTCGAAACATAGGGCAATTCTTTATATATACATATATATTATGAAATGGACAAAGTCCAACAATACAATACAATAGGATACGAAAGACGAATATTTCCTATGAAAATTTCTCAGACATTCAGGCTGGTAAATGTTATTTAATACTGTTTATTGTAAACAGAGCATTTACTTAAATATTTGTATCTATAAAAAGAACGTTAAACATAAAAATGTCTTAATATATATATATATATATATATACAAGTATATGATTGGTGTATATGGAATGAATTCCAATAACCAACAATTACTATTCTTAAAAGAGTGCTCAATACAAAGTAGAGCAGATATAATTATTTATTTTTAAAGAAAAAAAATTTATAACATAAATATGTTATAAAATCACTACAAAAATAGCCATTTTGTTTCAACACCTTCGGTGTCTTATCAAGTGATGACGTTGAATGTAAAATAAATGGTTTTAAAAGTTTCAAATTAATTAATATTCTACGCAAGGGGAAAACGTTGTTACAAAGGCTAGGTGGACCAATCAGAACACAAGTACAGGAAAATTCAAAAAGCTCGATAACGAAGTCATGTTATAATATCTATTCAGATGTTTAGTATTAAAAAATAATTTATTCCAACGAATAATTACTAAATTATATGATAAAATTTAATATTAAAATTTAAAACTGCTAATTACAAAATCAAAATTTAACATTTATTCGCTATCAAGTTTACAACTATAAAATTACTGAGGAGAAAAGAAGAAATATATATGTTATTCAATTTATTTTTTCATTGAAGTTACTTTAGCTATATTTAATATCCGGTCTTTTTACAATGTATACATTTTAATCCTCATGATGTGTAAATGGGGTCCCAAACTCACGCGTAAAACAAACGCAGTCAGATTCTAATGCATAAGCACCAAGACATATACACACACAAAAAAGGGGACAAGACAGAGAACATCTCCACCGTCTGTCATGAAAAAAAAAAAGGGGGGGGGGAAATGGGAGAAGGGAAACCAACACACACGTACCTACATACATAATTAAAAGTGGATGCACTTTCCATACACATAGATACATGTAAATACATGCACACACATCCACAGACATTGACCCAGACAGTTGCATACCCCAACCGATAAATATTTAAGACAGAAAATGTCAATGCATGAATGTTAACAACCTATTGAAATCTAATTTAAGCGAGTAAATATACAAAGATAAAAATGATCAAAATTAATATTATTTAATATATTAAAATATAGTGTATGTAAAAAAAAACAAAAAAAAAAACGGACATTAAATTCAACACCCATCGGTAGCTACGATGTCCACCTCATATACATATAAGTATATACACACACACAAACACATACACACACATATATACACATACAAACATATATATATATATATACACATATATACATATACACACATATATACATATATATACATATACACATACATATACACATACATATACACATACATATACATATATACATACACATACACACATACTCACACATATACATAAATATACATACATACATACACACCGAAACATCTACACATACATACATAAACATATACATACGTATACATTTCCATGGTATCAAGTACACATACACATACATATACCTATATGTACCCACAAATATACACACAAATATGTGTACACATATTTACAAATAAATATATATATATACACAGCAATACACAAAAATAAACATATATATACACATATATCCTAACTCATGTGGCCATAATGACATACCCAAGTTTCCCTACCTACACGTACACATAAACAATTTCATATATAGTAGGTGTCAACATACATATATACAACTGCAAACCTACATAAGTAAACACACACACACATATATACATATATATACATATACATACATACAAACATATACACACACATATATATATACATATATATATATATACATATACATACACATACATACATGCATACACACATACAGAAATATACATACACATGAATATCTACATAAAAATACTTATCTATAGTAATAAATACACATATATACGTACATACACATAAATGCAAGGACATTTGACCAAAAACATATATAAATATACCGACATACATACACATACATAAGTAAACACACACACACATATATACATATATATACATATACATACATACAAACATATACACACACACACATATATATATATACATATATATACACATACATACATGCATACACACATACAGAAATATACATACACATGAATATCTACATAAAAATACTTATCTATAGTAATAAATACACATATATACGTACATACACATAAATGCAACAACATTTGACCAAAAACATATATAAATATACAGACATACATACACATACATATGCATAGACATACTTCGATATACATGCAAACACAAAAATGCACGTATCCTAACATACATGTATAAAAAAAAAAAAAAAAAAAAACCTCCATATCAACATAAATATACGTAAATAAAATTAGGTACACAATATAACAATACACATACAAACATATACACATATATATATATATATATATATATATATATATATATATATATATATATATATATATATACATACATACACATACACCTACATACATTCACATATATACATATACGTACATATACACATATATATATATATATATATACATACATACACATATACCTACATACATTCACATATATACATATATACATATACGTACATATACACACATATATATATATATATATATATATATACATACATACACATATACCTACATACATTTACATATATACATATACGTACATATACACATATATATATATATATATATATATATATATATATATATACATACACATATATATATATATACCCACACATACATGCACACATACACATACATGCACACATACATACATATATATATATATATATATATATATATGTATATGTATATACTTATATGTATATGAGGTGGACATCGTAGCTACCGATGGGTGTTGAATTTAATGTCCGTTTTTTTTTTTGTTTTTTTTTACATACACTATATTTTAATATATTAAATAATATTAATTTTGATCATTTTTATCTTTGTATATTTACTCGCTTAAATTAGATTTCAATAGGTTGTTAACATTCATGCATTGACATTTTCTGTCTTAAATATTTATCGGTTGGGGTATGCAACTGTCTGGGTCAATGTCTGTGGATGTGTGTGCATGTATTTACATGTATCTATGTGTATGGAAAGTGCATCCACTTTTAATTATGTATGTAGGTACGTGTGTGTTGGTTTCCCTTCTCCCATTCCCCCCCCCCTTTTTTTTTTTTTTCATGACAGACGGTGGAGATGTTCTCTGTCTTGTCCCCTTTTTTGTGTGTGTATATGTCTTGGTGCTTATGCATTAGAATCTGACTGCGTTTGTTTTACGCGTGAGTTTGGGACCCCATTTACACATCATGAGGATTAAAATGTATACATTGTAAAAAGACCGGATATTAAATATAGCTAAAGTAACTTCAATGAAAAAATAAATTGAATAACATATATATTTCTTCTTTTCTCCTCAGTAATTTTATAGTTGTAAACTTGATAGCGAATAAATGTTAAATTTTGATTTTGTAATTAGCAGTTTCAAATTTTAATATTAAATTTTATCATATAATTTAGTAATTATTCGTTGGAATAAATTATTTTTTAATACTAAACATCTGAATAGATATTATAACATGACTTCGTTATCGAGCTTTTTGAATTTTCCTGTACTTGTGTTCTGATTGGTCCACCTAGCCTTTGTAACAACGTTTTCCCCTTGCGTAGAATATTAATTAATTTGAAACTTTTAAAACCATTTATTTTACATTCAACGTCATCACTTGATAAGACACCGAAGGTGTTGAAACAAAATGGCTATTTTCGTAGTGATTTTATAACATATTTATGTTATAAATTTTTTTTCTTTAAAAATAAATAATTATATATATATATATATATATATAAACAAATACAAAAACATAAAACAAATATTAATTATTGATAGTCTCCTTAACCCCATAGTTAATAAACAAATTAAACTAACCTTGACAAAAAACCCAAAAAAAACAGACAACAATACTATGAAAATTATAAATAAATTATTCTACAGGACTAAATACACATAAACAAAGCAATATCTAAAGAAGCAATGGATTTTTCCATTAATCAAATGGATTTTATCACTTAAATGTTATTTGTAGTGGATACCGATATTTGTTTACATTTGGATATAAAACTGATCAGATATGAATGTTTTGAGAATCTATAAAAGAATTTGCTCTTAAAGGCACCATTTGGCTTTGCTTGATCCGCAAGATCCTTCATGGGTGATTTGGTCTGAAGCATGTTGGATCAAATGATTGTTTTCATGGCTAACGATTTGAAGGTTTGATGGCACACCTTTTCTTTAACAAGATTTCTCAAATATTCAGGCTAGTAAATGAAAATAAATATACTGTTTAATAAATAAATGAAGTGTCTACTCAAATATGGGTATCCACTAAAAATAACATTTAAGTGATCAAATCTGTTGAATTAATAAGTAAAAAATCCATCATATATATATATATATATATATATATATATATATATATATATATATATAGGATGAAAATATAGTTTAAATTTTTGCTATATTTATGGGTAAATATGCTCAATATCAGGGATAGAACTTATATAAATATACACAACACAACCTGAAGATTCTGTTCCATCATGTAACAGACAGTCGCTAATCTGCTTTTTTTGCATCTTACCCAAAACAGACAAAAAAAAACATGATCTATAAAAAAAATATAACACTAAAAGAAGAAAGAGTAAACAAAATTAAATTCAGATAAATTTATTTGTGGCTTCTTTTATCAATTAAGAATTGACAAAGAATACATATCAGAAGTCAAAAGCCAGAACAATAGAATGAATATTTAACAAGAGGTATTAGTAAAAAGAAAACTTTGATCAAGTCTGAAATGATTTAAAAAAAATCTTTTTATAGCTTACCAACACATTGTTGGTTATTTAAAGCTGAAATATATTTTGAATTCTAAGAATAATTCTCTTTTTTGTGAGTGAATACTGCATTAACAATTTTTTGAAAATAATAATGATTTTTTTCCAGATACAAGTCATACTATTTAATCCATAGTTGGGGAGAGAATAGATGGTTCATACCTTTCCTATGGGTATTTGTGTGTAAGTGAATGTAATGAACCTGACTGGAATTCAAACTCAGCTTTCTAATTTCTCATTTCTGAGCTATTATCCATTACTGCACCTACACATTCCAGCCTGAAATGACAACTGCTACAAACACCAGTCAAACACAGAACATCATCCGACATAGAAAATACTAAATGCGGTCACATCACCGATCAGTGTCTCTTTATTAATGATTGGCAGGGAAGATTCTAACTTTTCAAGAGCCTAACTTTAGTTTTAAGAGTTAAGTTTGTGCTGCCAACAGCTGGACATCAAAGGAATTGATAATGGACAATAGGAAAAATATTCCGTCTTCTTCATTGATAGACGTGAGGGTTTTTTTTTTGTCTGGCTGCTTCATTCTGTTTTGTAGACTCCTACTTTCAAAGCAAATTATTTATTTCTCTAAGTTTATGCAGCCACAATCGTGTAGTTACACAAACAGAAAGCGTGATGTGAAACAACAAAAAAAAACAAACAAAAAAAACAGAATATAAGGAATTGCAAAAATGAGACTTAAAAAAAGATGTCTGATTCTTGAAGTTTTGTCTTCATTGAAAATATCTGTGAGTCACAAAGAAGAAATATCTTTGGATAGAATCTCAATTCAGAGTTGTAGACAATGTGCTATTATTTTTAAATCTTCACTAATGAGAAATTCTAATGAAATTGACAAACTACAGAATTTGAGTTGAAATTATTTACAATAAATTTTACTCGAGTGATAATTTTTTGGGGAAAAATATTAATAAATTAGAGTTAGAATATTATAGCATTTTTCAACATACAAGACACTTTTTTACCTGCAAATTTGATGCCAAAATTTTCTTGCATCCTATACATGAAAGATATTAATAATATACATGATTTATACAAACCATATTTAAATATCTTTAAATAGGCATTCTTTAATTTGAAAGTGTTATTTCTATCAATAGTATGCATTTGAAGTTTACAATGCATTTGACCAATCAGAATGCTTAATGCAATTAGCATTGGTAATTGCCTAATTGGTATTTCCATTTTCATTGGATACTTAGCAGTCTGACATTGTTACTGTTTTAAGGTGGTTGGGCACCAAAAAAAATGAAGTATTATATCTTAGGATGCAAATTAGTTTCTATTTTCATTTATCATTCTACTTTTTTTTTTTTACTCTTTACAATGTCTAAAGAAAAGTGACTGTCATATGTAAGTAAATTCAAATTAAATGTGGTTAATTATACAAAAGAGTATGAAATCACAACTGCCAAAAGACATTTTGTTTCCCCACCAGCAGAAGAAAGATTGAAAATGATTAAAAGTCATATTTTAATGTAATTTAATTTTTGTCCAATAATCTTTCAAATACAACTGTGGCTTTTTCTTTTTTTTTTGTTTGAAAACTTTATCTTCAAAATAATGGGATAAACTTCATCTAGCAGCAAGGCTTCTGATCAAGGGAATTGAAGGTTTTGAAGAGCAAAGTTAATTGCTGTTATCCCCAGCTCCACCATGACCCACAGTGGTAGCATCTGTTAGGTTCCCAGTTATGGGTAAGTGGTGGACCCCCCAAACAAAAACAAATACTATGAAAGTATAGAAATACTTTTTATAGTAAAAATATCAGCAATATATTTTTATATAAAAAAACTGACCAAACAATACATGTTTATAGTAAAATTACTAACAATACATATTTACTAATACTATACAATACTAACAATACATATTTGTAGGAAAATGACCAAAAATACATTTTATCTGTAGCTGAAGGAATACATGCAATTGAGTTCAAAATATTTAGATTTCGGTATTCAATGACCCATATAGATGTTGATATGCTGCTAAACAAAACAAAACCAACCAAAATCAAAATAAGGATGCATGTTATTTTTTTAAATATACAGTATTTCCTTTTCATCCATTAAACAATATTTTATTCTTAGTGATTATTTTAAAATGTAAATGTTAAAAAACAAGAAGCTGTAGTAGATTGATATGTCTATTGTTAGAAATAATTCATGAGAGAGAGAGGTAAAGAGAGACTGATCCTTTCAGATAGGCAGAGTTTCTTATTAGGTGGAGTTTACTTATTATGACATTTTTCAGAAAAGTTGGTAGTCTACATTTACTGACCAACTTGGCTTCTCTCTCTCCACACCTTTTTTGTTATTACTATAGTGAACTTGCTCTATTTTTTATGTTTGAACATACAAATTTAACTTGAACAATAAAAGCCCCCCCCCACACACACACAGAATAAAGAATGTAAAAAAAAATCCTTCAATTCAGAAAAAAAAAATCAGATACTGAAAATCCTGACCATGAGAGATTTCAGTCAATATTTCACTGTAGCTCTCTTCTGATAAATGATTTGGGCCTCAGATGCACTAGATTTCAATTTTGTCTTTTGATGATTGTATCCCCTGGTGGGGGAACATTGGAGAATTTCCTTATTGCTTCTTGTATTGAAGCCATACAGAATGGGACAAATAACAAAACTTATGAATAAAATATCACTGCACAGCATGGTCCTCACAGTGTATATATATATATATATATATATATATATATATATATATATATATATATGTATGTATGTGTGTGTGTGTGTGTGTGCGCATGCACAAGTGTACACACACCATCTGACCTGACCTTTTTGGAGGAACAATGGAACTATGCAGTAGAATTGTAACAACGGTGCATAATGTTAAGTTTTATAATGATCTCAAAAAGAAGTTGTAAAAAGTCATATGTTGCTATTCCTTATATGTCTATGATGTAGGCATTGTAGATTTTACAAGTACAGTAGAACTTCATTATGTTCATTGTATAGGTTCCTAGACCCATGCAAATGATAACATCAACAGAAACTGGATTTCCAAAAATTTTCACCAGAGAATCGACAACATATTTTAAAAACAGAATTAAAATTCAAAAGTTTTTTATTGTTTATATTAGAAAGAAAAAATTTTTTTTTTTCTAAAAAAGACAACTTTTAATTAATTATAACATAGAATTCATAAAACCAATGTTTAATTTAATCAGTGATAAACCAGTCATTCAGCCATATTTGATGACAAAATGTAAAAAAAACAAAAAAAAAAAACAATGGTTGGCTGCAGATTCTCTGTATTTAAATTCTAATATTTTTAATATATCACATTCTTGATGATTAATGAACCAAGCTTATTTTATCTAATATCTGATAACAGAGAAGATGAAACTAAAAATATATATGACTAACATCAAACAAATGTAAAATGATTAAAGACAAAAACACTTCATTAGTCCAAAGCATTTTTTTTATTATTTTATTCTTATTCAAGATTTTCCGATCAGGATGGGAAACTCGGACTTTGATGACTTTGAGAACATGGATGATTTTTCTTTTTTTATATAATAAATTAATGCAGATTAACAGATATGAAATATCTCCTATTCATGGAAAGTGAAAGGAGAATGATCTTTCCTCAAGAATTGAATAAAGAATTCAGTTCAAAATTCTGAGTATTACAGATGTGAAGAAAGCTTTTTCATTTGTTTTCTATGGCTTATCAACCCTTTACAGGTTATTTAAAGCCAGAAAATATATTCATACTTTTCCCAATGGTATTTGTAGATAAGTGATTCCTATCTGGGATTGGAACTCTGCTCTCAGATTAACAATTCCAAGCCATTATCCATTACACCAGCTGCACATCCAAGCTTACAGCAATTGGTATTTCCAAGTAATCACCCATCAACATACTTACCAGGCTTGTTGAAGAAAGCTGGAGGTTACTATGGCTGAAATATCATGAGTATAACAACCAAGATGAAGATACTAGTTTGAATATAGTCATACAATAATAATAATACCTCATCTTAAAAATTTCAAGTTATTTCATTTCTGTCTATATCTCTGAGATGAGGTATTATGATTATTTACATTACTTAAATTATTCTCACTGTTATCCTCATTTTCATTGTCATATTTCATTGTACACTCTGGCTTTCTTCAGATGATTGGAATTTTGAACCAAACCCTTTATTTCATCCATTGGGGTAGATTGGTCTAGTTCCACTTACCATGCCTCTTCTGAATGTTTAAGTTTAACTCAACTCTCCAAGTGTTTTGGTTCACCAATTGGAGAGTTGAGACATCCAGAAGAGGCATGGCATGTAGAACTAGAATAATCTACCCCGGTGGATGAAATAAAGGGTTTGGTTCAAAATTCCATTCACCTGAAGAAGGCCAGAGCATACAATGGCCGAAACGTCGTGAATATGGCAATGAAGATAAGGATAACAGTCTGAATAATGTAAATAATTATTATTTTATTATTATTAAAAGAATTATATTTTGTTGATATTTTGCATTGTTGAAATATATTTTGCAAAGTAGTTTTATTTTAATAAAAAGTTTGGAATGCTAAAGTTTTAGTGATGAGAACAACATAAGATAAATAAAGCCGTTGTTGGTACTTCCTTACTTTTAAAATTAGCCATTCAGCCATTAGCAACAAAGACAAATATGCAATTCTTTGAGCTACCAAGCAATCTAATTATGATATAGTCAATAAGTAAGCTTCTTTGAGTTATTTTTTACAAATTCCAGGATTATTGTAGATTTTACGATTATTGTAGATTTTTGTAAATTTATTCTTTACATACTTATAAGTATGTAAAGAATAAATTTTAGTGAACATTATACATAAAAACTTTATTCTAAAACTAAATGCCTGACGATGGAGTCTGGAACATGAACCAATATAATTCTATCAATATGGCAATATGAAAAAAATATTGTGAAATATTTGCTCTCATGCAATAATAGAAGTACATAACTGAGGTGGTTGCAGCCTGTTAATGCCATTTCATACAAATTCTTGAGTGAAAAGGCATGAACTAATATTTTCCTGAGTTCTGTCCCACTGTTAATGGCAGTAATGAGATGTACAGATGAAATGGAGGTGAATTCTATGCAAATGTCCAATTGGTTATGAAAATATAAGATAAAAAATGAAAATAAATTTCAACTCTCAATGAGGATTAACATTATGAAAAGGGATTAATTATTTTGTGATAAAATTTTCTTTTATAACTGTTATCCCTATAATTAACAGAACACTAGGAGAAATCTTTTTAATCTTTCCAGAAAAGATTATGATTAAAATATGAAAGGAGATAAAAAGAGTGCTCCATATCAAAGCAGAACATTTAAACTAGTCTCTGTTATAAGGACATAAAACTGGAGCATACAATATGAACTGAACTTATTTACAGTAGTTTGTAATGGTTTAACCACTGCTCTAAGGTAGGTGCCCTAATGTGGAACTTTGTAAGTCTATGGAAAGAAAAAAAAAATTTGTTGAAAATAAATTGTCAAAGATCTGAGAATTGAAGCAACATCTCATCCAAAGGTCACAAATATTTTGGAGGAAAGACACAAAATTTATATCATGGATTCATATAAAGAGAAAAATAAACATCAAAGAAATAGAACAGTTGTTGGAAGATTCATCTTAAAATCTGTCGTTGACCAGGAATGAATGGGAAAGAAAATGTGCAAAACAAGTCAAAGAACTTAAAAAAAAAAAATGTCATATAGAATAAATTTCCTTACAATAGTTAAGACACTGCACAGGATTGATTATTTCAAGAAATATTAAAATGAATTTGAAATCCAAAAGAGTTTAGTATTTTTAAATGAACAAATAATCTGGCAATTATATTAGAATACTGCACGAAGATTGAAGTCACTATACAAGCAAATTAACTGTCTTACTATAAGGGTTCAAAGAATTGCAGAGAATTCAAACTGGAATTAAAGAGTTTGGCACAAGTAGTGAAGCACCCGGTAAAGATTGGACAAAATGAAATGGTAAATGTGTTTGCTAAAAATTGGCTAAACTAAGAAAGATGAATTTGGCATTCCAGACATTTATAAAAGATAAGTCTGGCACAAGGACACACTAATTAAACATCTAATGTAGATCAAATGACTATACTAACAACAAACCTTGATATTCATTAAACTTAGACTCAAGGCTAGACAACTGCAGAGTAAGAAATTACACGAGTGAATGGTTGAGTGAGACTAGCTTGCTAATTGTTGCTCTCTAAAACTTAATTTTGTCCACAGCACAAAGCCACAAGGCCGTATTATCCATTGAGAGAATCAAAATTATTGCACAAACTGACTAGTCTGTGAAACTAACTTTTTAACTCTTGCAGCCATTCCTTTTTATATGGTTATAAAACAGTTGTTTGGCTTTATTTCAAATAAATTTCTTGTAAGAAATCTTAATTCAATAGGACGAATAAAAAGTTCATTCTTCAATGAGTTTTTCTTTTTAAACCCTGTCTTACTCCTAAGCTAACTTTAAGAGACTCTAACTGATGATAGGCAATATGGCTTCTGATAAAGTAAGAAGTTGGTGTATCTATCATGATTATTGTGATAGTGATGAGCAAAGTGAAGACAAGGTTACAAGTAATGGCTGTAGATGTACTACTTTTAAGAGTAGAAATAAAAGAAGTCTAAATAGTAAAGAGACAAATAATGATAGTAGCATCAATGATGATAGTAATATTAGTAGTAATGGTAGATTATATTGATTATAGTGAAATCAATTTGAGCGGGTGAGGTAATTTTTCTTTTCTCTTTCTTCTCAAACTTGAAGAAGTATTATATTGTTTCCGGTAATTGTTAGCGCTACCGAATTGTTGATAGACAAAATTTTCCAACTGCACAAGGTGGAAATAGCATCCCTATGGCAATTTTGTTTGCGAAAAAAGATGACAGTATTTGAAGCAGTGACCATGTTATCTGTGCATATATATATATATAAGGGGGGGAGAACATATTAGAGTTAGTGTCTCAGATCTCACATCATGAGAATTGAATCTTCTAACAGATCTTCTTGCTACTATTGGTAAAATTTAAAAGCTCACAGTGACCTAGGGAGAGATTACTGGAATTGCGGATCAATGACCTCCTTAGCCCTGCAGGGAGTATTTCAGATTGTGTGAAATCCGAGTATGACTGTAATTATCCACTTAGAGTCCTGCAAAGATTTTTCAGCATCTCCTTCTTTACTCAAAGAGACACTGCAAAGTGGTTCCTGCTAAAGCATCAACCAAAACTCTTCCAGGAGATGGTAGGCGGGTTAAGTGGGTGGTCTGGGGTGAAGAGGACAAAGCTTCATTTTCAGGATTTTCCTCCTACCGTAAAGATAACTGAATAGAAGCCTATTACTGCTTACCTCTTCTCAAATGGCTTTGTGTAGAACAAATAGTTTTAGTGGAGTTCTGGAACAATTCGTTTTAATTTAGAAGCAGAAAGGAAGTGTGAGAGAGAGAGAAAAGAAAAATGTTTAAGAGAGAGAAATGAAGAAAAAAGCAAAAAAATAATTAAGAGAGAGAAAGAAAAGAAAAAGAAAAGACTGGGAGAGAAAAAGATGAAGAAAGAAAAGAATAAGGAAAAGATTAAGAAAGAGAGAGAGAGGGCAATGAAGAAAGAAAAAAATAAGGAAAAGATTAAGAAAGAGAGAGAGAGAGCGATGAAGAAAGAAAAGAATAAGGAAAAGATTAAGAAAGAGAGAGAGAGAGCGATGAAGAAAGAAAAGAATAAGGAAAAGATTAAGAGAGAGCTGAAGAAAGAGAAGAAAAAAAGAAAAGATTGAAAGAGAGAGAGATAGAAGAAAAAAAAAATTGTTACAAATGAGGAATTGAACTGAAGTCAGGGTGAAAATTGGATGCTAATCTTTTTTTTTTTTTTTTTTTTTAATGTGTGAACAATTTTGTTGATGAAAATTCTATTCAGAAAGAATCCAAGAAGCAGACATTATTTGATAGTTAGAGAAAATAAGTAAAAGAAAAATGTATTTGGTTCTTTCATTAACCATTTTTATAGTTCAGGTTCAAACTGGAAAAGGAACCATGAAGTTCTGTTTCATTCACAGTTTTTTTTGTTTTTTTTTTGATTGTGAATGAATACAATTTTATGGCATGCTAACTCCTATATAAAGGTCATAGTACAATACCATACAGAATTTGAAATAGTATTTGATTGTTTCAATTATTAACTAAGACTGGATGTGCAAGTGGTGTAATGAATAGTGGTTCAAAATGAGAAATCAGAGTTCAAATTCCAGTTGGGTTTGTTACGTTCACTTATGTATAAATAACCTTAGGGCTCTCATACCTGGCATAGTGATGACATTGGCATTTCATCCTTCCCTTGACAAATTTCTCAAGACAATTTGCCCTTTTCATGGTCATTATTTTTTGTTGTTTTAAAACTTTGTCTTGATTTGGGATAGACATTTATTTCATTCTTTAACAGGATAAAAATAAAATAAAAACACAAATCAAATTAGGCAATAATGCATTTCAACTAATTTCAAATGTTAACATCCCTCTGGATGCTTTGTGATCACATAAAAGCATGTGTCAGGGATGAGAAAAGATCTTGGGCCGTAAATGAAAGACGACCTAAGATTAATGTTACAAAAAATGCACCAAATTTAATTTTCATTTCCCTTTCATCAGTACCAAGAACATTAATATGGAAACTTCCAATGAAATTTCATAGGATTGAAAAAGCACACAATATTATAGCACTAGCCAGGTGAATAGGATAAATGATAAGTAACTTTATACAGACCCCACGGTGGTACCCACAGTAATATATACTAAGTTCATGTCATCTTTGATGGTCCCAGGGTTTGTGAGCAATGAGGGCCATTGTCATAGCTTCAAAGTCAGCATCTATAATGTTCTGGACATGGTGAGCAAGTCTTAGACTGATAAGGGAACTGGATGTGTCCCAACAGAACTATGCTCCCTTCCGCATAATGCAGGAACAGCTTGCTAAGATTTTTAACAACAATGTCAGGCTAACATGCAGTCGTTTAACACTCCTGAATTTGAATCCTTTTGAGCACAACATTCCAAAATGTGTGTGTGATGGCCAGGAGTATAAAAGAAAATCACACTTGATTCAAGCATACAGTTGCTACAGTGCTTCATATTAAAGCCAGCCTTGAGACTGAGGAAAGTTTTATTAAAAAAAAAACAATGTTTTTTTGTTTTTTTAATTTGAACATAGGTACAATTTTTAAAAAATATATTGATTTGTTTTTCTTTATAATTTCTTTTCAATTACCTGATATGCCCTGTAGTTGTTTACTAAGCTTAGTACAAACCAAAGTTATGGGATCCCCAATGAGGATTTTTTATACTAAAGGTTCACCAAAGGTTCTCAAGAGCCACTCATGATAGAGAGTTATTAAATGTAAGAGGAGGTAGCTGAAAGTAGAAGCAAGTGAAGATTATGAGGATAAAGAGGGATAGAGAATTTTTATGCCCAAACTGCATATATATATATGTATACATATATATATATATACTACAGTTCAAAGGTTTGAGAACACTCCTGGTAATTTTTTAAATTGGCCCAAAAAGTAGTTGTTTTGTACTTTAAATAAGAGAAAATTATCATACATAGACAAAAAAAATAAAAATAAAAATGTGAGAAATGATTTTTTTTTATTAGAAATTTTATGATGACAAAAAGAAAAAAAAAAGCATTTTATGATTAAATTTTGCTCTCATCAAAATATCCTGCTTTAGCCTTGATTACTGCTGCAAAAATTTTTGACATTCATTGCAAAAAAGTGTGATAATTGATTCCATTCCTTTTTCCAATTGATTCTAAGAGCTCTTTTTCATTTTTTTTTTATGCTTCTCTCAAGTTCATCCTATGCTAATTCTGGGAGTGGGTGGCTTCATCTTTTGAACTGTAGTATATATTAGTCAAGCAAAAACACAATGCACATGACCTGACGATTGTGTTTAGCAGTTTAGCATGTAACAGATTGATATTGAGAAATTTAACCCATAAATATAGCATACCTTAAAACCATATATATTTTATCACACACACACACACACATATATATATATATATATATATATATATATATATATATATATATATACACATATATATATATATATACACATATATATATATATATACACATATATATATATATATATATATATATATATATATATATATATATATATATATGTATGTATGTATGTATACCTTTATATGGAAAACTGCCAAAATATAATAAAAAATTTAACAGATAGAACTTATTGCTTTCTTTTGGTCATTTTCAAAGAAATGCTATTAATAGTCCATAGTCCAGTTTAAATGAATGAGGGTTCAAATGCTCTAGTTGTAGAATAGATTATAGGCATTTTAACATGTGTGCACTGAAATAAAAGCAAATTTTATTTATAGTGGGTTACTATCATTATTATGAAGAGTTCCAATTTTTTTTTAAATGCATTGCTAGAGTACACTTTAGTTTTCAAATATAATGTGACAATAAATTGAAAGGAAAGACTGATTTATATTAAGGTCCTTCACAAAAAAATGTGATACATCAGGTTTAAATTAATTTTTAAAAATTAAAAATCTTTCTTGAAAATTCTTATTTTAGTCTTAATTTTAAGCTAATAGATTAAATTTAATATTTCCAGTAAATAAAATACTTTGTTGTATTTCAAAAACTATTTAAATATACTGGAAGGATTTCTTTTTTTCTAAAATAACTGATTTGCACCCATTTTTAGTTGTCTTTCATTGTAATGTAATTGTCTTTCTTAAAAAATTTTCCCAAAGTAAAATATACCTTCCCCAAACTTTATTTGAGGACTGTTAGATGATTTAAAGAATAATTAGTCTGATTTGAAACAAACATTATTTATTTTAAGTTTAGAATATTGCAGGAATGCATTTTTTAACCTTACAGTAGCTGTTTTCACATGATGACAGCCTGATGACAGATTTAATGTTGTTCTAGGGAGACTTTATTAGTATAAAACATAATTGAAGAAAATGACCTGAGCACCTCTTTTATATCATTTTTAAGTACTCAGTAATCTTAAAAATTCAAAAAAATATTCTCTGTCATTTAATATTTTATTGAATGTTAGAAATGCTGACTTTAAATTTACAATAGTTATTTGATTTTTGCAAGAATTTCCAAAACAATGTATTTTTAATGCCAAAAAGACACTAAAATTCCCTAAACTAATCTTTGGCCCACCTGCTGATGCAAGAAAAACAAAATTTTTAGTCAAAATTTCAAACATGCTAGAAAAGATTAAAAAATTTACTAAAATAATCAAAAAGTACTTTGGTCTTTCCTCTTTTTTCACCATGGTATGGTCCCTTTTGGAGGTACATATATTAAATGTTTATATCTGACAGTCTGCTCAAGGAAGTGAGAAGTCAAGTTTCTCAAGATAAATTTTGTGGTATAATGAAAATCAGACAAATAGTGGGTAAGTGAATGACAAAATGAAAAAAAGCTTCTTAGCGACATGTTTGGGAACTCTGAGAATGGACTTCTTCAATCTAATAAAAGCCTTCTTGGTAGAATCAGAGGAGGGGGAGAAAATACAGCAAATGCCAGTTACAATTTACAACAAAAACATTAGAGATATAGAAATGAATAGTTTTAAATTTAAAACTTGACTTATAAGGTATTTAGATGTTTATTTTAGCCAATCTCACAATTTTTGTTTTTATTGTTTTTAATTCCATAATAGTTTTAGTTGTTTTTAATTATATAATTGTTGTGAACAATACCTACGGACAATAATGGCCATGTCCCCCATTCACATAAATACAGTAGTAAATATTGCATATTGAACTGCAGTTAGAGATTCATTGTGGAATGCAGTTGACTACTTCTACGTGCCACTGGCGAATCTTATATGTGTTGTTCTTTTCCTAAGTATTATCATTCATTACCAACTGTCATGTGATTATTCTATTCAGTAAATCTTCCCTAGGTTACAACAATAATGAATAGCATTGTGAGAAAAAAAAGACATGTTAACTGATCCTGGACTGTAATTAGTGAACATTTAATAATATATATGTCGGTTCATCAACAAATTTGAAATAAAGTCACACAATTATAACTAACTTTCAAACTTGCTACATGTTTTCAAATTTTGGTTTATTAACATTTAAATTTTGGAAACCTAGAAGATATTTACCAAACTTCCCTACAAGGCAGGATGAGGCACAAGGCCAATTTTTATGTGGGGCAATTCCGAGTCCTTAGACTCGGGCAAAAATTCCCCTAAGAGCCCACATTCACAGGGTTGGGTAGTCTACAGCATAGCCTTGTCTGAGTTCCTCTCTGCCAGAAAACAGAGAGTTCAACAAACCTATTGTGAGCCAGACAGTGAACTGCCTGGGTTGAGAAGCATGTTTATTACATTTTGTTGAAAGAGAGCTGAGATGTATAAAAGGCCAAGATGTACTTCAGATAATTAAAAATCTAAATTGGATTGTGACATAATTGTTTCAAAAAGAAAAATGTACAAAAATCTTCTGAAGAAAATCCTTAACCTTATTCTTTTTCTGTGCAATATTTCTATCAACTCTCTGGTGATCTTCAGGTGATGTATGAAATTATAAATCTAATTCAGCTGGTCCCAATGGGGTTGTTGAAAGAAAGCATTAAACAGAATAATGATGTTGATGGGTCAGGAAATGACCATTGAATCTATAAGATTTGACACTTGAAAAATACAATTAGAATGGCTTCTTTGAACTTTGACCAAGGCCAAACTTAACATTTGAAATGAGCATTTTGGATAGTGGAAAAGAGAAGGAAAAAAAAATCATTGAATTTTAAAAAGACAGTAACTATAGAGAATCTATGATTTTCTTTCAACTCTGAATTTTATCCTTGAAGGTATTGGAAAAGAAGAAAAGCACCAATGCTGTCAACTTTAATCCAAAGCTACAGTCAATCTTAATGCAGTGCATGAACTAAAAAGATTCACACTCATGTTTTTTGCTTTGTTTTTAAAAAGGAAAAATGCTCTCAGATGCGGTTGGATGTAACGGTGTGAAATATTGGTAATCAATGCCATTGCTATGTTTTGTTGTACAAGCAGTTAGCAGCCTTCAAGGTGTTTGGTAGGTTGAAAATTTCAGCCAATAAATTAATGGTTAGTTGGTCTTAAAATCTAAGAGATTTTCAGGGTGCCATATTGGGCTCATTCTATTATCTTTAATGTAAAGGGATGGTTGTTTGATGGCACCAATGTTTTCTTCAAACAGCACAGATTTATATGAGATTCATTACAGAAGAAAATCCTAAATTTAACCCTTCAGTTATCATGGCATACCAGTAAGAACTTTGTCAAGACAGGGATAGGTGGATTTATGCCTCTTGCAAAAGAATGAAGCCATATCACACCACCAATAAATCATACAAAGCAGAAAGCACTGCTGGGCAGAGATTGGCAAAAGTAAAGTCTATCAAGCACAACAACTGCCAGAACAGGTCAAACGTTGTTAGATGAAGCAATTATAAAATCTGTCATCTGCAGTCGATCTCATTCTTGGAATATGGAAGAAACTGGTTTCCAAATAAATGACTGAATACCAAACTGACAGGAATTGTATTAATATGAGTAGCAGCCAGCTGTTACCAGAATACGCTATGTGGCACAATACGAAGAATTCAGTTTGCCCAAGAGGCAGATGACCAATTGCTTTTGCTTCAGTGGACATTGTTGTCCATTGCAGAGTTGCATCAAGAGCAAAAGGTTTTTAATTCACAGCAACTTAGAACCAGTGACCGGAGGTTGTAATGCTAATGAGAAGTAATCATTGCAAAGACATTTTCTTCAATAAATTCAAACATCCAATTCCAGAATTCTTCAATTCTATTTAGCAAATAACAAGTCGTCCATTAATCTTTTGACAAGTAAATTGATTGATTTTGCAGCATTTAGGTGAAAGAAAATGTTTGAAATATGAAAGGAAGTAGGAGGAAATATAAAGCATAAGAGGTGCGAGAGAGAAATATTGACTAAACAAGGCCAAATAAAATCAAAATAATTATTAATGGCTTACAAGATAAATGCTTTTGTTTTTAATGGCTATCAAGCATTAAATTATTTGTATTTAGTGGTTATCAAGTCTTAAATATAACAATAATTCATCCTACTAATAAACTATTCTCATTTGTAATATAGTCTCACTATCTACTGTCCTTCTGATTACTTTTTTCTCTTGCTGCTCATTATGTTTCTGTTCCTAAATTTTCTACACCCTGTAATCCTTTGTGTCTTAGTGGCTTTACTGCCTTGCTTGGAGTGATACTGATTAACAAAAAAAAAACAGTCATTTAGTCTTTACATTATTAGCATTCAAATTAATGTCCTTATCTTTGTTGTCATTATCATAACTGTTTAACCTGAGAAATTGTCAGCATAAATTTCAGAGGCAAATGAATCATTTTTTTTTTCTTTTCTGAACAAATTGTTAGAAGCTCTTATGAAAAAAGCTGGGCTCATTTTTAATTAGATGGTGAGGCAGGGTAATTCAACAATATTTGTTAGCCAGGGATGAAGAAGTCAATCCTTGGATATTTTGTTTGATTTGATTTGTTTTACGGCATATCAACCTGAATGGGTTATTTAATGCCGACAAGATTTTAATTACTGGTTTGGTTTGATTTGTTTTGTTTTACAGCATATCAGCCTCAATGGGTTATTTAATGCCACCAAGATTATTATTGTTGGTAATATTTTTTTCTCAAAAAATGTATTGCTGGTAATAATTTTTTCCAAAAATTTATTGCTGGTATTAAAACCCATTTTTACACTTTCTTAGTATTTTGACCCCAATTTGGGGGTCAACTATTTTGCCCAAAGCTGGGATCCTAACAGATGCTACCACACTAGTCAATTCTTGGAAGGATTAGCATTAACAATACCCATAATAGTCATCTGAAAGATAAGAGAACATAGGGTGGGTTCATCAGCAGCTGGGACAGAGTCATTCAGCAATATTTGTTAGCTAAGAATGAAGTGTTCAATCCTTGAGGGGATTAGCATTAACAATATCCATAATAGTCATCTGAAAGGTAATAGAGCATAGTTAACAATTTAACATTTTGACTGTTGTGTCTCTGGCCTTCTTCTGGTGTTGGCTGATCTCAGTAACCTTCAAGGAATTTCAAAATGAACCCTTTATTTAATCTACAGTGTCAGATTGTTCTCATTCCACTTTAATCCACTAGCCTAGTGGATTAAAGTCCTGGTTCCTGAATTTGGTGACACAGTAATTGTGAGTTTAATCCCTGGGATGGGTATTACAGATTCGGGCTTAATGGAAATAGGGTAAGCAATAACTGAACTATACTAAAAGCAACAAGATGAGACAGTAAACCTGTAGATTAAATAAAGGATTTAATTTAAAATTCCTTGAATGTTATCCAAATTAACAAAAATTTAAAGAAGTGTACAATGGCTGAAACATTGTGATAATAAAAAAAAAATAACTATAAATAATAATGATTCCTCATCCCAGAAATTCAGTTGTTTAGTATTTAAAAGCCAAGATGAAAATGATATGAAGAAGGATTTGAAAAATTTTATAACAAATATGTGAGTGTAGTAATGTTTCCATTCATGTATCAACATAGCTGGCAATAAACTGATCTAATTATTATAATGAAAATAGGTTGGTCTAATTGGCAACCATTTTTTTGCCATCATTTTCTGAATGAGTAAGCTATTTTTTTTTCTTCTTTGCTAAAATGGATTACACTATAACTATCTTATACCAACATCTCTGGATTAAAATTCACTAAACCCAGGGAAATTAAATTGCATAGTGAACTTTGTCTCTCTCTCTCTCTCTGTGACAATTACCTCTCTCTCTCTGTGGCAAGCTTCTAGTAGTCAGGTGAAAGCCTGTGAAGTCTAAAAGGATTGATCCTTAGAAACCATGCACATGGATGCTAAAACTAACTATTCTTGTGGAGTCACCTTACTCAGTGTTCAAAATTGCATATGAAAGATATGCAACAAGTTAGATGGGGTAATGAAATTTGATGAGATTGGAATATCCATAAATTGTCATGCAAATGGATTCACTGAAATGAAGAGAATGGATCCTGTCCCCAACTCACATAAACTCCCAGTTAAGAGAATGCGTGTGTGACCAAATGGGCCTGCACAAAATTCAGTGAAGTCAGTGAGGATCAACACGATAAAGATCGTTTCTAAATGGAAAGGAATCAACCTTATGCAAAAGAAGCATAGAAGGAGAAATGACAACAGCTCATGGTTGAATACTGTCAACAGAAAAGTAGATAAAGAATAACGCAACTATAGAACGTTTTTGCATGTGGGAAGAGAAAAGAAAAGATAAAAACCTGAAAATATAAAAGTTACTCCCATGAGAAAATACAATATTAAATATGATATAAAAAAGAATGGAAAAGGAGAAAGATATAACAAGAGAGAGAAGAAAAAAAGAGAGAGAAGAAAAAATGTATTTGATTTCAATCAACTGCAAATTTTTACTCATATCGCACACACCACATACATTTTTTACATTCAGATATTTTTTGTTTCAAATTATTTTATGTAGAATTAAAATTTCATGGCACTTTATGTTCATGTTTTTTTTCTGTTGGTCTTCCTTATTTGTGTGTTTTTGACCCTGTAAGAGAAATACACTATATATATATATATGTATATATGTATATATATATATATATATATATACACGCACACCTTTTACTTTCATATCACAGATCTCACTCAGTAACTTTCTAACTTGAGTGGCTCTTGGTCATTGCAATAGATAAAATTTAGTAAAAGATCAAAGGTTTTGAGATCTTCGTGATCACTGGGTTTTTATGTGTCTCTTGTTCAGGATATACACTATTTGAGCTTGATTTCTAACTATGCAGTCTTTTCATACAGTTATCAGAGAAACTAATGTTAGTAATTTACATTAAACTGAAAATAAACCTTTACGAAATAAAAATTACCTCATTTTTTTTCTTGGGCACATGTTGTTAAAATATCAACATCCAGTACAAACATTAAAAGTGGAGAAAGTTGAGACATAAACACACAGAAATAGAGAAAGAAATTCTCGGCAGACTTAAGTGCATGCCTTTCATCATCATCCATGAACCAATTTGCATCAACCGAGTCAAACAAACATTTAGCAAAATCCGATAAGAGAAATAGGGAAATGTTCACTTGGAAAACAAAAAAAAAGAGGGAAAAAATCCTATTTTTTTAGTTTTATCTTCCAATATCCAAGTGTAGACTATAATTATATTGAGTTGAACAAAATTCTCTATAAGCTTGAGGACCGATTTCTTCGTTTTTTTTTCCTCCAGGGCTGATGTTACAGAATTAACCAAATGAAAAAAATTTAACTCTGGCAGAGTCGACAGCTGCAAAATCTCACAAAGTTGAAAGGCAAGGAAACAACATTACCAAAGCCGGAAATGGTAAAACATAAAACAGAAGCAAAGAGATAACATAAATAATAGAAATGCAAGAAAATGGTGCCGATAAAGAAGAGAAAAGAATCAAGTCAAAGCTTTCAAAACTAAAAAATAAATAATAAAAAAAAGAAAAAGAAAAGAAATTTACTTGTGAAAGAAAGAAAAAAAAACTATAAAAACAATAAAAATGAAAGTGAAAGTACTCTGGCAGAATAAAAATGAAAGTGAAAGTACTCTGGCAGAATAAAAATGAAAGTGAAAGTACTCTGGCAAGTTATGCTTGAATCACTCAAAAGAAGGAGGCGTGAAGGGAGGGAACACCCATTTGCTTAAGCAGGGGTATATTTGAAATGACAGGAAGAGTGTTTACTAACTTTTTGTTTTCTGCTTTGAGCCACAAGCAGATATATTCTCCAAGAACAAGATCATTGGCCCATATTATTGCATAAAGATCATTCAATTCTGTTAAGTTAATAATACCAAATGCAGTTTTGAATTTAGTAATGAGAATCGCAAGAGATTATCTACTTATGTCAAAGGCTTGATCAAAGTTACAATTAGAAGAAATGATGGTTAAATGATCATCCTTGAAAATACGAAGTAGCAGCAATGGTATCTGTATCATCCACAGAAGATTCTAGCTACTCTCTAAAAAGTAGAATCAATTCCTTGTATTCAATACTGATACACTCATCAACACATGTTGGCCTTGTCAGCCTTCAACCTTATCATATATTAATTCTGCTATTGGGAAATGTGACATGTTAAGATCTCTTTTCTTAAATCAAGAGAATCTGAGACAAGACCACACTCATGACAGACTTGCTATGGCTGTTCAAATGATATCTATTTTAATAGTGGAAGGGTTTAGTGCTGGTTATACAAACATTAATTTTGGCAGTTGGAGTGAACAGATGTCTTTTACTTCATTACAAGAAACTGATTTGTTTTTCTTTTTATCATTTCACCCCAAGCAGGGTGAAAAAGCCGCTAACACGCAGGGGGTTTACAGGGAGTGAAAGTGAGAGAAAAGACTGAGTATAGGGAGGATTGAAAAAAGGACAAAAAGATGAATGGGATTCAAGAAGTTAGAAGATGGTGATTGAGGTTGTATTTAAATTTTTGAAGATTGTAGTTATCAGGGAAGCAAGCAAACGGAAGGGAGTTCCACAGACGGGAAGTCAAAGAAAAGAAACTGTTAGAGTAGAAGTGGCAGTTGCATTTAGGTATTTCAACAGTAATTGGGTGGGACCTAGATGCCAATCTAGTAAAACGCTTAAATTCATGCAGTTGAGGTACTAATGAGAACAGCTCCTCAGAACAAATGCCATGAAAATATTTGTAGAAAAGGCAGAGGGAAACCACACCACATTAGTGAGAAAGTGACTTAAGTTGAGATGCCAGGTCAGGAGAGATTATATTAAAGACACTTCTTTTAATTCTGTCAAGAATCTCGAGATACTAAGAGCACCAGACCAGATATGGCACTAGTATTCAATGCACAGATAAATAGTAGGTTTGTAAATGTGCAAAATGGACCTTGATCAGAAAATTTTTTTTCAAGAAAATTAAGGAAAATAATATTCATTTATTGATCAATTTATTCTTTTATTATATTTTTTTATTTTCTATTTATTAAAATAGACATTTTATTTAGTGTATATACTTAAGTGTAGAGCAAGTTTTTAGGATCAGTATTTTTACACACAAAAAAAAAAAATAGGGCCATCACGCTATAGACATGTCATTTTCTTGAAGTGTTGACTGGTTGCCCAATACATAGATAAATTGTTTTCCTAAGGGGTTAAAATCCGTGCAAAAAATTTCGGGGGTTTACATTATACATGAATTTTACTTATACATGAGTAATATACAATATTTGTTATCTCTTTATCGTGTAGTGATTGTCGTTTAAAAAGTAGCATCTACAAAGTTTATTTTGTTACAAATATTTTATCTATTATTATGAATTATTATATTGTTATATTACTTTTATTATGAATAGTTAATATATTATATTGACTAATTTATTTATACATTGAGGAGAATAACTGAGTTTTGTTTACTTATGGGTTTAAGGAAGGTGATGTATCTTCGAATTTGTCAAAGAAGTTTTTGTGAATAGTAAAATTTATTTTGTTTTGTGTGCTTTTCCTTTCTTTTTGCTTTCTATTCTTAAACATTTACAGTTTTAACAGCAACAATAATCAAAAATGGTTTTATAGTTGACAGTTCTTCTTATATATATATATATATATATATATATATATATATATATATATATATATATCACTTTTTATTATTTAAATATATTTTATTATAATAGTAGTAATTGGTATATTTGACAACAATCTGTTGGCTCCAATGTCCAGTGTATAAAAAATGAAAAATATTTGAGATGTTTGTGGGGAGGGATAGCATCTTCAACAGAAAAACAGTCATACTTCTTTGGGAGTAGTTTGTCTGTGTAGGTTTCCACCCAGAGCTGGGCTCATGCCTGTGGCTCTAAATTGCATGCAAAAATGGCCACACTCTGGTAAACTGCTTCAACTAGCAGGTAAACCAGATGACAGTAGTCAACTGGTTCAAACACATGATAATTTCAGGTCTGTCAGCACTACTGCAATGTGAAGACTGATTCTCGGAGGAGTGGACAGATGAGATCTACAAGTGGTGTGGAGTGTACCAGAGCATGGACCCAACACATAGAAGTCTTGGTCATCTACTGCAACTTGGAAGTCTCTAGGTGGAATGATTCCTTGTGCCACTTGATTAAGTCTTCCCAGGCTGAGAGAGTGGGCTTACACCAGTGCATCCATTTTCCCATACAGGTCTGTTTTGAAAATACATTTGGATCCAATGATGAACTGCAACACAGAATCTAAAGGACAATGACAAATGTTGGATCACTAAATGTTGACAATAAAACATTGTGTAGGTGTTTTCTTTCATGTGAGAGACAATTCTGGGAAATATTTTAAGGTTAACCTTTTGAGCCTTGACCACTGCTTTACCAGTGCTAGAGAAAAATGACATAATGCCCAGCCACCGGCTGAATGGTGGGTAAACACTTGCACCTACCTAATAACTATTTTTATATCTACCGTGAAACATTACATAACAATTATTTGCAAAATTTTGACTCAGGAGCTCAAGTCGAATGGTTAAAACGCAAGGCTCAAAGGCTTAATGAAAAGATGAAATTATCTCATTTGTACTACAACTTAGAAATGTATCTTTACTTTTTATAAAAAAAGGCAAATTGACTAAAGAATTTCCAAGAAAGAAATCTATAGAATTTAACAGGAGAACATTTAATAATTAATTTGCCAAGTTAAAGAAAGAATGCAGATATATTGAAAAGATTCAACTATAAAGCAATAACACCTACAACTGTTACATTATGAAAAATTGGTATGTGTCCAGAGATAAAGCTGTATCTTAAATATTAGTGACAAACAAAGTTCTCATGCTATTTAAGTGATGACCAAAGTGATGGAATTGACATACATTAAAGCAAGATTGTATGAAAAGAAAAAAAGTTAAGTCCTGTTGGATGTAATTAAAAGTGTTCTGCAAATTTTCACAATAAGCACGGTGAATGTAAAAATGAATACAATAAAAAAAAATGTCAAGAAATACTGTCACTGAGAGATTTTACCTTTAATAATGAGAGTTCCCACTTCTCATCTTCAACAATTAAAGTAAAGAGAAAGAATTTTGGTCGTTATTTACTTTATAAAAAAAGGGTTGACGTAATTGAAGACAAATGAGATCAAAGCTTCAAATTTTAGCTTTGCAGAAAAATTTCTGCTTCTTTTACATTTTATTTGAATTTAAACAAATTAATTTCAATGTACATTTCTGGGCTAATTTGCAAAACCCCAAACCCCACCCCATATTTAGTCTACAAACTGTAAAATTTCAATTAACTAATAATCAAGGGTATTTTTATTAAAATTATTTTAACTATTAAAATATGGTAAGAAAATATTATACTCAACAATGTGTGATTGGCATTCATGGATATTATTTTTGCCAGAGTGAATCTTGTCATATTTGATGCTATAAAAGATAACTTTTTTTACTCCTTAAAAATAAACTAGCTCAGGAAAATAGTCTTCAGTTCTTCTGTTGATTTCAACCATGTTAGGAATGACTGCAAAAACATCTTCCAAAATTTATAAACAAATCATACAAATGCATGCTGGGATTTCTTCCTAGCCAATAATACCACTTCTCAGTATATATATATATATATATATATGCATATATAAGACCAATCAGCCATAGAGGGACAAATGCTATTGAATCACCTCAAGCAGCATGCTACTTTTGGAAGTTAAAGTGGTAGGGGCTTAAGGTCAGAATTAAAAATATACTTGTGGGTATGTCTAGATTAACCAATAAAAAGTCAGATCTATGCTAAAATAGAAAAATAAGGTTAGAGGGTGGAGGTGGATGGGTTATTATTTTCATGTCAAGATAATCTGACACTTGAACATGCCATCCAATGATCATAGGAAACATGGCAGCTACAAATGTATTATGGATGTAGCCAAGTATAATGTTCTGATTTGTTGAAGTAGACAAAGTTATCAGAAACAAATTTAAAAAATTTTGTTTTATGTTCCGGAAGCTTCTTAAAAGGTAAAATTAAAAATGTGGAACATCTATATACGATGCTAATTATACCGAATAGATGGTAAAATGGCAATATTAAAGTTGAATAAATCAAATAAATATTCGGTGGACCAATATATACTAATAAAATAATGGTTATACAATTGTAATACATAATTATTTATGAAAATCTTTTTTAAACTATATTTTTAGGTAAAAGATAAACAATGCTGGCATAACACCATTAATTCATTTTTTTTTTTTGTTTAACAAAGCTATTTTGTCAGCAAACTTTATATGTAGTTTTTCTTGTAAACACAGGGAACATAGATTATGTAAGGATTTACAAGTTCTATTTTTTTTTTTTAATATTTTTTATATATTAAATATATTAGACGTAACAATGACTGTTACGTTTAATATATTTAATGTCATGGCTATTTTTTAAGGCAGTGTTGCAAAATTTGCTATGTTTATAAAATACATCTTCACTGGAAGAGTTATTACTAATTCTATATTCTATGGAGGAGGGTATGTACTTGATTATGGGTGGGTGGGGTAATTAGGAAAAAAAGTAAATGCTACAAACTACAAACTCCATCTGTTCTTTCTCTTTTTTATGGGAAGCAATCTTTTTATTAGACATGCTTCACTAAATGTGATAGACAAGGAGAATTTTATATAGTTTTTTGTACACTTTTATGATTACTAAGAGAGTGTAGAAACTATAGTGATTTTTGTCCCAACTGCTTTTAGATAATTCATTAACAATTTTCAAGGTGTTTTTTATTAGAGTCTATTTTCCTGTGTTTATGCTCTAAGCTGTGTGGCTTAGAAGTAGCAGAAAGCTGGATATGTGAAAAAACAAAGAAACTTATAAAATTAACCTTGTTATCTATAGAAATATATGTATGTACATGTACACACACACACACAAACATAATCAGCTAGTTTACAATATATGTTCAAAACAATATCCATTTGCTTTTATACATTTTCTAAAAACATTTTTCAAAAACCCTTTCACATCTCTAGGTATGAAAGTATTTGGCCTATAGGACCAGATTTATGAAACACCATATATCATTGTGTGTGTGTGTATATATATATATATAACTCCCAAAATCAGAAGTTTTAGGGAAAAATTATATAACGAAAAAGTTTGTCAAGTTTGATTTTAATTCACATTTCATTTTCTATAAAATATGTAAATATATGTTATTGTATAATTGACACATTCAGTGGAGGAGGGGCATATTCAATATTTGATAATTTTGTGGTGATATGTGCTTAGAGGTTTTACAAAGTTTTGATCATCATTTCTTTCTATGGATAGCCATAAAGAATTTTAAATGTAGGACCACCTTACACTTAAGTAAAATAATAACAATAATAATATTTATTAAGAATTTATTACAGGAAATATCAAGTTTTATGGAAACATTCTTGACAATTATGTATTTAGTTAGATAACAAATAAATAAAAATAATATAAATTTTGATGCTATATTTAATTTTCTCCTTTGTTATTGATAGCATTTTAGAATACTTTGGCTGCAATGCTAACTTGAACAAAATGGAGCTATTTTGTTTACGCTTTGTTACCTCCCTTTTCCATTGTTGTTTTTAGATTGCTTTTTTCCAGTCATTTTGATGGGCAGTAGCAAAATTCTGAAATTTAGAATGATCTCATACCATTTCAAAAATAAATCTTGTAAAAAGGAATATTTTAAATTAATATACGTCCAAAAATAAAATGCTTTTGACAAAAAAACCTTAATGATTTCACTCTAATTATGTAACAATAATGTAATGATATTCCGTTGACAAATAAATGGCTTATGTTACCTCATCTCATTGCATAGTCACAAACTATAAACCTAAATTGAGCTTGAAATATTGTGTAATCAGCTTTAATTTTTTGCAAAATACTTGGATATGATATATAATGAATGATTTGCAGTGAAAAAAGCAATTTTCAATTTTTTGTTGAATATGCTCCTCCTCCACGAAACACATTTACCACCAACCCCACTGGATTGTATTTGATCCCTGGTCAAAAGCTAAGATTTCAAATATTGACTTTCAAAACAAATAAACAAGGAAAACTTCTACTTGTAAAGTTGATATAATGCAACTTTCCTGTATTGTGTGTGTATATATATATATATATATATATATATATTATATATATATATGTATGTATATATATATATATATATATATATATATATATATAAAAAGAGAGAGAGAGAAAAATTAAAGAATTTATTTTTACTCCAACATTTATAATACTTCAAACATTATTATAGTGAATACTTCATGTTTTAATTAGATATAAATAAAGACAAAACAAAAACTTATCTTAGCTGACACATTTCATCTTCTGAGGGACCTTATCAAGGCAAATTCGAAGATTTTATTTTGTCACAAATGTTTATACTAGAGAAAAAACTTTTAAATTTTACAATGCTCATAAATATTCATCAGGTTAACCAAAAAGTCTAAGTAAGACATGGAGGACACCAAGTGACACAAAACAATTTTTAATAACTCAATGTGAGTAAATGATGTTCTTGAATTTTATTTTTTAAAATGTGAATTAGTATTCAAATTATTTTAGTTTTGGATTAATTTTTTTTTTTTTTTTTTTGGTGGCAATTTCTCATTTGTTCTTGTTTAGTTGAAAACCAATTAAAGATTTATTTTCTTCATTTTGGACCATTTTCTGTTTTCTGCAGATAGTTTGAACATAAAACATCCAATGTCTTATCAACACTTTTATCAAAGATTTTTTGGATAATAAAACAAGAAACTGACAAGTGAAGATACTTGAAGAAAAAAATCTGACAAGACATCCATTAACGCAACACTTGAAACACTACCAAAGAAATTCTTTAATAATACCTTATGAAAGCCAAAAGCACCCAGAAATTCAAAATTCTCAAAAGCCAGGACAATGGATCAAAACTATAGAACAGTTAAATGAAAAAATATGTTTACATATTTTACCCTTAAAAAGATAAAAATGAAAAAAAAAAATAATGGATATTCGGTCATTGAAATACTAATTTTGGGAAGTGGGTCAGGCTTAAAACTTTGCAGCACCCTCTCATGTATTTTTATAAACAAACATACTTTCAGCATTTATTTAATATTTAAGAGTTCTGATTTTATCTTCACATTCATTTTTGAAAAAGATTTTTGTAATTATTTGAAAAAGACCAAACACATCTTGCTTTTTATATTATAATCTAAATGATGAATTGTTTGTTTCATGTGTGTGTGTGTGTGTGTGTGTGTGTGTGTGTGAGAGAGAGAGAGATAAAGAGTGAGAGAGAAAAAGAACAAAGTCACTATAATTGCTTTTTTATATTCTTAATATAACTTTGAGAATTATTAATTCTATTTTAAATATTTTTTCAGGTTACTTAAGTCTTCATAATTTTCCTGTTTGTTTATTTTTTTCCCTGTTTCCTTGCATTTTTCATTGGCTTCAATTAACTTCAATCTCTGCACATTCTTTTTCCTTCACATTATTTCACTTCCTTTTTATCTGCTAACAAAACAAAACCAATTTATTTGGAATGAATATTTATACATATTTATTTTAGTTCTTATTTTTTCCCTTTTAACCAATCTTCCCTATTGATTAAGAGCTAGAAAGAGAATTATCCCTTAAAAAAAGCAGTTAATTCAGGAAGAGATACATTTAAACCAATAAAAAGCATGAATTCTTAAGGACAGGTGATATATTAACATTTACTGTACTCAACCAAAATGGATGGCATATAGACATTCTACTTTTGCACAATCACAACCCTGATTATTTTGAACAGTAATCAAACATTATTTCAGCTATCAACTGATCTTACCTACATATGGAGAAAATAAAACATTATCTTTCCATGTATTCCTATGGACAGTCTGCAAAACATCTATGATTACATATTTTTGAGCAATTGTTCTTTTTAGCTTATCTGTTGTGTGAATAAAAGCAAATGCGAAGAAGAAAGCTAGACAAAAAATGGATAATAATAACATGCAGATGATTATTACTCTTATGACGAGGTAGAATCTTGACAACAGAGAAAGAAATAAGTTATGAGGCACAGTGTTAGAATGTGACTACAAATAAAAACAATGGCTGATCTTGACAGATTTACTTGTGGAAATGATCAAAAAACATTGTTCATGAAAGATAAGCTCCTGAAGAAATGAAGAACTTCTTCAAAGCTAAACACTTGCCTCTCAGCCGTAATAATTGTTATGTTTAGCATGAAATGCATATGAAAATCTAACAAACATTATGAGAAAAGAGATAAGGATTTCATTCAGAATTCTCTAAAGAATGGCTTGAGATAAAAAGAAAAATGTCACAGAAAATTCAATTTTGCAATATTCTTTGTGTAGAAAAAAAAGACTGATTTTATCGATAGCTAAATACCTATTGTTTGAACATTTAAAAAAAAAATATCCCCCCCCTCAAGCAAGGCAAATAAAGCCACTAAGATGTAAAAGTTTAGTGAGTGCTACAGATTATGAGAAAGAAAAACACTAAAATAGTGAGAGAATAATAAAAAAACAAGAATTAAAAAGACAAAAAATAACAAATGATATTGCATTTAAATTTTTGAAGATCAAAGTTGGCTGGGAAGTGAGAAGAGAGTGCAATAAGTCAGGAGTGCAAGTGAAGAAGCTGTTAGTATGGAATTTATGGTTACATTGAGCCAACTCAACTGTAAAATGATGAGAGACCTTACTGCCAATCTAGTACTGCACTTAAACTCAAAGTCTAGGTACCAAAGAGGAAAGTTTGTCAGAACAATTTCCATGAATGAATTTATAGAAAAGGCACAAGGAAAGACTCATAATCTTGTCTTTATAATGACATTGTTAGATTAACAGAGCATGTTGTTCTCATTTGTACAACATTCATATTTGATGACCTTCCTCAGTCAAAATGACTGAGTTTATATCCCCTGCCATAAGTTGTCAGAGTGTAACTTTCTCCATCCATTTGGAATACAAAGGAAATGAGGTTGATTCAACTCTGTGAAAGTGGTTTGTGACATGGTACCTATGGGTAAGAGGACTAAAAATAATAATAATGGCAATAGAACTTGTCTGAATGGGTTTATGTAACAAAATTGATGTAATGGAATAACCTTCCACCCCTATGAGTGGTGGCACTATAGGTAGTAAGCACCTATAAGTATCCTTGAGGACAGCGGACAGCAGAGTTGAGCTGGGATCTGCGAGAACTAGCAGCCTTCCGATAACAGCATGCATACTGTACTGACTTGCGATGACCGTGCGCATAGCTCTTACTTCCTTGCTTGTTGTACTGGTTTCTACAATAAACCTGTTACTATTTATCCACTATGTTTGTCCATTCCATATTCCTATTAGTACGGAATATAAAAGTCTTTAAAGATACCTTGAAACTGTAGACAGAATGATGATCTGTGTCAAAGAATATGAAAGAAATAAACTTGTGCATAACTATTCCTTCCTTGCTTGTTGTACTGGTTTCTACAATAAACCTCTTACTATTTATCCACTATGTTTGTCCATTCCATATTCCTATTAGTACGGAATATAAAAGTCTTTAAAGATACCTTGAAACTGTAGACAGAATGATGATCTGTGTCAAAGAATATGAAAGAAATAAACTTGTGCATAACTATTCCTTCCTTGCTTGTTGTACTGGTTTCTACAATAAACCTGTTACTATTTATCCACTATGTTTGTCCATTCCATATTCCTATTAGTACGGAATATAAAAGTCTTTAAAGATACCTTGAAACTGTAGACAGAATGATGATCTGTGTCAAAGAATATGAAAGAAATAAACTTGTGCATAACTATTACTTCCTTGCTTGTTGTACTGGTTTCTACAATAAACCTGTTACTATTTATCCACCGTGTTTGTCCATTCCATATTCCTATTAGTACGGAATATAAAAGTCTTTAAAGATACCTTGAAACTGTAGACAGAATGATGATCTGTGTCAAAGAATATGAAAGAAATAAACTTGTGCATAACTATTACTTCCTTGCTTGTTGTACTGGTTTCTACAATAAACCTGTTACTATTTATCCACTATGTTTGTCCATTCCATATTCCTATTAGTACGGAATATAAAAGTCTTTAAAGATACCTTGAAACTGTAGACAGAATGATGATCTGTGTCAAAGAATATGAAAGAAATAAACTTGTGCATAACTATTCCTTCCTTGCTTGTTGTACTGGTTTCTACAATAAACCTGTTACTATTTATCCACTATGTTTGTCCATTCCATATTCCTATTAGTACGGAATATAAAAGTCTTTAAAGATACCTTGAAACTGTAGACAGAATGATGATCTGTGTCAAAGAATATGAAAGAAATAAACTTGTGCATAACTATTACTTCCTTGCTTGTTGTACTGGTTTCTACAATAAACCTGTTACTATTTATCCACTATGTTTGTCCATTCCATATTCCTATTAGTACGGAATATAAAAGTCTTTAAAGATACCTTGAAACTAGACAGAATGATGATCTGTGTCAAAGAATATGAAAGAAATAAACTTGTGCATAACTATTCCTTCCTTGCTTGTTGTACTGGTTTCTACAATAAACCTGTTACTATTTATCCACTATGTTTGTCCATTCCATATTCCTATTAGTACGGAATATAAAAGTCTTTAAAGATACTTTGAAACTGTAGACAGAATGATGATCTGTGTCAAAGAATATGAAAGAAATAAACTTGTGCATAACTATTACTTCCTTGCTTGTTGTACTGGTTTCTACAATAAACCTGTTACTATTTATCCACTATGTTTGTCCATTCCATATTCCTATTAGTACGGAATATAAAAGTCTTTAAAGATACCTTGAAACTAGACAGAATGATGATCTGTGTCAAAGAATATGAAAGAAATAAACTTGTGCATAACTATTCCTTCCTTGCTTGTTGTACTGGTTTCTACAATAAACCTCTTACTATTTATCCACTATGTTTGTCCATTCCATATTCCTATTAGTACGGAATATAAAAGTCTTTAAAGATACCTTGAAACTGTAGACAGAATGATGATCTGTGTCAAAGAATATGAAAGAAATAAACTTGTGCATAACTATTACTTCCTTGCTTGTTGTACTGGTTTCTACAATAAACCTGTTACTATTTATCCACCGTGTTTGTCCATTCCATATTCCTATTAGTACGGAATATAAAAGTCTTTAAAGATACCTTGAAACTGTAGACAGAATGATGATCTGTGTCAAAGAATATGAAAGAAATAAACTTGTGCATAACTATTACTTCCTTGCTTGTTGTACTGGTTTCTACAATAAACCTGTTACTATTTATCCACTATGTTTGTCCATTCCATATTCCTATTAGTACGGAATATAAAAGTCTTTAAAGATACCTTGAAACTAGACAGAATGATGATCTGTGTCAAAGAATATGAAAGAAATAAACTTGTGCATAACTATTCCTTCCTTGCTTGTTGTACTGGTTTCTACAATAAACCTGTTACTATTTATCCACTATGTTTGTCCATTCCATATTCCTATTAGTACGGAATATAACAGTCTTTAAAGATACATTGAAACTGTAGACAGAATGATGATCTGTGTCAAAGAATATGAAAGAAATAAACTTGTGCATAACTATTCCTTCCTTGCTTGTTGTACTGGTTTCTACAATAAACCTGTTACTATTTATCCACTATGTTTGTCCATTCCATATTCCTATTAGTACGGAATATAAAAGTCTTTAAAGATACCTTGAAACTGTAGACAGAATGATGATCTGTGTCAAAGAATATGAAAGAAATAAACTTGTGCATAACTATTCCTTCCTTGCTTGTTGTACTGGTTTCTACAATAAACCTGTTACTATTTATCCACTATGTTTGTCCATTCCATATTCCTATTAGTACGGAATATAAAAGTCTTTAAAGATACCTTGAAACTGTAGACAGAATGATGATCTGTGTCAAAGAATATGAAAGAAATAAACTTGTGCATAACTATTCCTTCCTTGCTTGTTGTACTGGTTTCTACAATAAACCTGTTACTATTTATCCACCATGTTTGTCCATTCCATATTCCTATTAGTACGGAATATAAAAGTCTTTAAAGATACCTTGAAACTGTAGACAGAATGATGATCTGTGTCAAAGAATATGAAAGAAATAAACTTGTGCATAACTATTACTTCCTTGCTTGTTGTACTGGTTTCTACAATAAACCTGTTACTATTTATCCACGATGTTTGTCCATTCCATATTCCTATTAGTACGGAATATAAAAGTCTTTAAAGATACCTTGAAACTGTAGACAGAATGATGATCTGTGTCAAAGAATATGAAACAAATAAACTTGTGCATAACTATTCCTTCCTTGCTTGTTGTACTGGTTTCTACAATAAACCTGTTACTATTTATCCACTATGTTTGTCCATTCCATATTCCTATTAGTACGGAATATAAAAGTCTTTAAAGATACCTTGAAACTGTAGACAGAATGATGATCTGTGTCAAAGAATATGAAAGAAATAAACTTGTGCATAACTATTCCTTCCTTGCTTGTTGTACTGGTTTCTACAATAAACCTGTTACTATTTATCCACTATGTTTGTCCATTCCATATTCCTATTAGTACGGAATATAAAAGTCTTTAAAGATACCTTGAAACTGTAGACAGAATGATGATCTGTGTCAAAGAATATGAAAGAAATAAACTTGTGCATAACTATTCCTTCCTTGCTTGTTGTACTGGTTTCTACAATAAACCTGTTACTATTTATCCACTATGTTTGTCCATTCCATATTCCTATTAGTACGGAATATAAAAGTCTTTAAAGATACCTTGAAACTGTAGACAGAATGATGATCTGTGTCAAAGAATATGAAAGAAATAAACTTGTGCATAACTATTCCTTCCTTGCTTGTTGTACTGGTTTCTACAATAAACCTGTTACTATTTATCCACGATGTTTGTCCATTCCATATTCCTATTAGTACGGAATATAAAAGTCTTTAAAGATACCTTGAAACTGTAGACAGAATGATGATCTGTGTCAAAGAATATGAAAGAAATAAACTTGTGCATAACTATTCCTTCCTTGCTTGTTGTACTGGTTTCTACAATAAACCTGTTACTATTTATCCACTATGTTTGTCCATTCCATATTCCTATTAGTACGGAATATAAAAGTCTTTAAAGATACCTTGAAACTGTAGACAGAATGATGATCTGTCTCAAAGAATATGAAAGAAATAAACTTGTGCATAACTATTCCTTCCTTGCTTGTTGTACTGGTTTCTACAATAAACCTGTTACTATTTATCCACTATGTTTGTCCATTCCATATTCCTATTAGTACGGAATATAAAAGTCTTTAAAGATACCTTGAAACTGTAGACAGAATGATGATCTGTGTCAAAGAATATGAAAGAAATAAACTTGTGCATAACTATTCCTTCCTTGCTTGTTGTACTGGTTTCTACAATAAACCTGTTACTATTTATCCACTATGTTTGTCCATTCCATATTCCTATTAGTACGGAATATAAAAGTCTTTAAAGATACCTTGAAACTAGACAGAATGATGATCTGTGTCAAAGAATATGAAAGAAATAAACTTGTGCATAACTATTCCTTCCTTGCTTGTTGTACTGGTTTCTACAATAAACCTGTTACTATTTATCCACGATGTTTGTCCATTCCATATTCCTATTAGTACGGAATATAAAAGTCTTTAAAGATACCTTGAAACTGTAGACAGAATGATGATCTGTGTCAAAGAATATGAAAGAAATAAACTTGTGCATAACTATTCCTTCCTTGCTTGTTGTACTGGTTTCTACAATAAACCTGTTACTATTTATCCACTATGTTTGTCCATTCCATATTCCTATTAGTACGGAATATAAAAGTCTTTAAAGATACCTTGAAACTGTAGACAGAATGATGATCTGTGTCAAAGAATATGAAAGAAATAAACTTGTGCATAACTATTCCTTCCTTGCTTGTTGTACTGGTTTCTACAATAAACCTGTTACTATTTATCCACTATGTTTGTCCATTCCATATTCCTATTAGTACGGAATATAAAAGTCTTTAAAGATACCTTGAAACTGTAGACAGAATGATGATCTGTGTCAAAGAATATGAAAGAAATAAACTTGTGCATAACTATTCCTTCCTTGCTTGTTGTACTGGTTTCTACAATAAACCTGTTACTATTTATCCACTATGTTTGTCCATTCCATATTCCTATTAGTACGGAATATAAAAGTCTTTAAAGATACCTTGAAACTGTAGACAGAATGATGATCTGTGTCAAAGAATATGAAAGAAATAAACTTGTGCATAACTATTCCTTCCTTGCTTGTTGTACTGGTTTCTACAATAAACCTCTTACTATTTATCCACCGTGTTTGTCCATTCCATATTCCTATTAGTACGGAATATAAAAGTCTTTAAAGATACCTTGAAACTGTAGACAGAATGATGATCTGTGTCAAAGAATATGAAAGAAATAAACTTGTGCATAACTATTCCTTCCTTGCTTGTTGTACTGGTTTCTACAATAAACCTCTTACTATTTATCCACTATGTTTGTCCATTCCATATTCCTATTAGTACGGAATATAAAAGTCTTTAAAGATACCTTGAAACTGTAGACAGAATGATGATCTGTGTCAAAGAATATGAAAGAAATAAACTTGTGCATAACTATTCCTTCCTTGCTTGTTGTACTGGTTTCTACAATAAACCTGTTACTATTTATCCACTATGTTTGTCCATTCCATATTCCTATTAGTACGGAATATAAAAGTCTTTAAAGATACCTTGAAACTGTAGACAGAATGATGATCTGTGTCAAAGAATATGAAAGAAATAAACTTGTGCATAACTATTCCTTCCTTGCTTGTTGTACTGGTTTCTACAATAAACCTGTTACTATTTATCCACTATGTTTGTCCATTCCATATTCCTATTAGTACGGAATATAAAAGTCTTTAAAGATACCTTGAAACTGTAGACAGAATGATGATCTGTGTCAAAGAATATGAAAGAAATAAACTTGTGCATAACTATTCCTTCCTTGCTTGTTGTACTGGTTTCTACAATAAACCTGTTACTATTTATCCACTATGTTTGTCCATTCCATATTCCTATTAGTACGGAATATAAAAGTCTTTAAAGATACCTTGAAACTGTAGACAGAATGATGATCTGTGTCAAAGAATATGAAAGAAATAAACTTGTGCATAACTATTCCTTCCTTGCTTGTTGTACTGGTTTCTACAATAAACCTGTTACTATTTATCCACTATGTTTGTCCATTCCATATTCCTATTAGTACGGAATATAAAAGTCTTTAAAGATACCTTGAAACTGTAGACAGAATGATGATCTGTGTCAAAGAATATGAAAGAAATAAACTTGTGCATAACTATTACTTCCTTGCTTGTTGTACTGGTTTCTACAATAAACCTGTTACTATTTATCCACGATGTTTGTCCATTCCATATTCCTATTAGTACGGAATATAAAAGTCTTTAAAGATACCTTGAAACTGTAGACAGAATGATGATCTGTGTCAAAGAATATGAAAGAAATAAACTTGTGCATAACTATTCCTTCCTTGCTTGTTGTACTGGTTTCTACAATAAACCTGTTACTATTTATCCACGATGTTTGTCCATTCCATATTCCTATTAGTACGGAATATAAAAGTCTTTAAAGATACCTTGAAACTGTAGACAGAATGATGATCTGTGTCAAAGAATATGAAAGAAATAAACTTGTGCATAACTATTCCTTCCTTGCTTGTTGTACTGGTTTCTACAATAAACCTGTTACTATTTATCCACTATGTTTGTCCATTCCATATTCCTATTAGTACGGAATATAAAAGTCTTTAAAGATACCTTGAAACTGTAGACAGAATGATGATCTGTGTCAAAGAATATGAAAGAAATAAACTTGTGCATAACTATTCCTTCCTTGCTTGTTGTACTGGTTTCTACAATAAACCTCTTACTATTTATCCACTATGTTTGTCCATTCCATATTCCTATTAGTACGGAATATAAAAGTCTTTAAAGATACCTTGAAACTGTAGACAGAATGATGATCTGTGTCAAAGAATATGAAAGAAATAAACTTGTGCATAACTATTCCTTCCTTGCTTGTTGTACTGGTTTCTACAATAAACCTGTTACTATTTATCCACTATGTTTGTCCATTCCATATTCCTATTAGTACGGAATATAAAAGTCTTTAAAGATACCTTGAAACTGTAGACAGAATGATGATCTGTGTCAAAGAATATGAAAGAAATAAACTTGTGCATAACTATTACTTCCTTGCTTGTTGTACTGGTTTCTACAATAAACCTGTTACTATTTATCCACCGTGTTTGTCCATTCCATATTCCTATTAGTACGGAATATAAAAGTCTTTAAAGATACCTTGAAACTGTAGACAGAATGATGATCTGTGTCAAAGAATATGAAAGAAATAAACTTGTGCATAACTATTACTTCCTTGCTTGTTGTACTGGTTTCTACAATAAACCTGTTACTATTTATCCACTATGTTTGTCCATTCCATATTCCTATTAGTACGGAATATAAAAGTCTTTAAAGATACCTTGAAACTGTAGACAGAATGATGATCTGTGTCAAAGAATATGAAAGAAATAAACTTGTGCATAACTATTACTTCCTTGCTTGTTGTACTGGTTTCTACAATAAACCTGTTACTATTTATCCACTATGTTTGTCCATTCCATATTCCTATTAGTACGGAATATAAAAGTCTTTAAAGATACCTTGAAACTGTAGACAGAATGATGATCTGTGTCAAAGAATATGAAAGAAATAAACTTGTGCATAACTATTACTTCCTTGCTTGTTGTACTGGTTTCTACAATAAACCTGTTACTATTTATCCACTATGTTTGTCCATTCCATATTCCTATTAGTACGGAATATAAAAGTCTTTAAAGATACCTTGAAACTGTAGACAGAATGATGATCTGTGTCAAAGAATATGAAAGAAATAAACTTGTGCATAACTATTACTTCCTTGCTTGTTGTACTGGTTTCTACAATAAACCTGTTACTATTTATCCACTATGTTTGTCCATTCCATATTCCTATTAGTACGGAATATAAAAGTCTTTAAAGATACCTTGAAACTGTAGACAGAATGATGATCTGTG
The DNA here is from genome assembly GCA_963932145.1 of Acanthosepion lycidas. NCBI lineage: Eukaryota > Metazoa > Mollusca > Cephalopoda > Sepiida > Sepiidae > Acanthosepion > Acanthosepion lycidas. The sequence goes on along the minus strand of OZ010583.1, from coordinate 4,444,947 downwards.
TCAAAGAATATGAAAGAAATAAACTTGTGCATAACTATTCCTTCCTTGCTTGTTGTACTGGTTTCTACAATAAACCTGTTACTATTTATCCACCATGTTTGTCCATTCCATATTCCTATTAGTACGGAATATAAAAGTCTTTAAAGATACCTTGAAACTAGACAGAATGATGATCTGTGTCAAAGAATATGAAAGAAATAAACTTGTGCATAACTATTCCTTCCTTGCTTGTTGTACTGGTTTCTACAATAAACCTGTTACTATTTATCCACTATGTTTGTCCATTCCATATTCCTATTAGTACGGAATATAAAAGTCTTTAAAGATACCTTGAAACTGTAGACAGAATGATGATCTGTGTCAAAGAATATGAAAGAAATAAACTTGTGCATAACTATTACTTCCTTGCTTGTTGTACTGGTTTCTACAATAAACCTGTTACTATTTATCCACTATGTTTGTCCATTCCATATTCCTATTAGTACGGAATATAAAAGTCTTTAAAGATACCTTGAAACTGTAGACAGAATGATGATCTGTGTCAAAGAATATGAAAGAAATAAACTTGTGCATAACTATTACTTCCTTGCTTGTTGTACTGGTTTCTACAATAAACCTGTTACTATTTATCCACTATGTTTGTCCATTCCATATTCCTATTAGTACGGAATATAAAAGTCTTTAAAGATACCTTGAAACTGTAGACAGAATGATGATCTGTGTCAAAGAATATGAAAGAAATAAACTTGTGCATAACTATTACTTCCTTGCTTGTTGTACTGGTTTCTACAATAAACCTGTTACTATTTATCCACTATGTTTGTCCATTCCATATTCCTATTAGTACGGAATATAAAAGTCTTTAAAGATACCTTGAAACTGTAGACAGAATGATGATCTGTGTCAAAGAATATGAAAGAAATAAACTTGTGCATAACTATTACTTCCTTGCTTGTTGTGCTGGTTTCTACAATAAACCTGTTACTATTTATCCACCGTGTTTGTCTATTCCATATTCCTATTAGTACGGAATATAAAAGTCTTTAAAGATACCTTGAAACTAGACAGAATGATGATCTGTGTCAAAGAATATGAAAGAAATAAACTTGTGCATAACTATTACTTCCTTGCTTGTTGTACTGGTTTCTACAATAAACCTGTTACTATTTATCCACTATGTTTGTCCATTCCATATTCCTATTAGTACGGAATATAAAAGTCTTTAAAGATACCTTGAAACTGTAGACAGAATGATGATCTGTGTCAAAGAATATGAAAGAAATAAACTTGTGCATAACTATTACTTCCTTGCTTGTTGTACTGGTTTCTACAATAAACCTGTTACTATTTATCCACTATGTTTGTCCATTCCATATTCCTATTAGTACGGAATATAAAAGTCTTTAAAGATACCTTGAAACTGTAGACAGAATGATGATCTGTGTCAAAGAATATGAAAGAAATAAACTTGTGCATAACTATTACTTCCTTGCTTGTTGTACTGGTTTCTACAATAAACCTGTTACTATTTATCCACCGTGTTTGTCTATTCCATATTCCTATTAGTACGGAATATAAAAGTCTTTAAAGATACCTTGAAACTGTAGACAGAATGATGATCTGTGTCAAAGAATATGAAAGAAATAAACTTGTGCATAACTATTACTTCCTTGCTTGTTGTACTGGTTTCTACAATAAACCTCTTACTATTTATCCACTATGTTTGTCCATTCCATATTCCTATTAGTACGGAATATAAAAGTCTTTAAAGATACCTTGAAACTAGACAGAATGATGATCTGTGTCAAAGAATATGAAAGAAATAAACTTGTGCATAACTATTCCTTCCTTGCTTGTTGTACTGGTTTCTACAATAAACCTGTTACTATTTATCCACCGTGTTTGTCCATTCCATATTCCTATTAGTACGGAATATAAAAGTCTTTAAAGATACCTTGAAACTGTAGACAGAATGATGATCTGTGTCAAAGAATATGAAAGAAATAAACTTGTGCATAACTATTACTTCCTTGCTTGTTGTACTGGTTTCTACAATAAACCTGTTACTATTTATCCACCGTGTTTGTCCATTCCATATTCCTATTAGTACGGAATATAAAAGTCTTTAAAGATACCTTGAAACTGTAGACAGAATGATGATCTGTGTCAAAGAATATGAAAGAAATAAACTTGTGCATAACTATTACTTCCTTGCTTGTTGTGCTGGTTTCTACAATAAACCTGTTACTATTTATCCACCGTGTTTGTCTATTCCATATTCCTATTAGTACGGAATATAAAAGTCTTTAAAGATACCTTGAAACTGTAGACAGAATGATGATCTGTGTCAAAGAATATGAAAGAAATAAACTTGTGCATAACTATTACTTCCTTGCTTGTTGTACTGGTTTCTACAATAAACCTCTTACTATTTATCCACTATGTTTGTCCATTCCATATTCCTATTAGTACGGAATATAAAAGTCTTTAAAGATACCTTGAAACTAGACAGAATGATGATCTGTGTCAAAGAATATGAAAGAAATAAACTTGTGCATAACTATTCCTTCCTTGCTTGTTGTACTGGTTTCTACAATAAACCTGTTACTATTTATCCACCGTGTTTGTCCATTCCATATTCCTATTAGTACGGAATATAAAAGTCTTTAAAGATACCTTGAAACTGTAGACAGAATGATGATCTGTGTCAAAGAATATGAAAGAAATAAACTTGTGCATAACTATTACTTCCTTGCTTGTTGTACTGGTTTCTACAATAAACCTGTTACTATTTATCCACCGTGTTTGTCCATTCCATATTCCTATTAGTACGGAATATAAAAGTCTTTAAAGATACCTTGAAACTGTAGACAGAATGATGATCTGTGTCAAAGAATATGAAAGAAATAAACTTGTGCATAACTATTACTTCCTTGCTTGTTGTGCTGGTTTCTACAATAAACCTGTTACTATTTATCCACCGTGTTTGTCTATTCCATATTCCTATTAGTACGGAATATAAAAGTCTTTAAAGATACCTTGAAACTGTAGACAGAATGATGATCTGTGTCAAAGAATATGAAAGAAATAAACTTGTGCATAACTATTACTTCCTTGCTTGTTGTACTGGTTTCTACAATAAACCTCTTACTATTTATCCACTATGTTTGTCCATTCCATATTCCTATTAGTACGGAATATAAAAGTCTTTAAAGATACCTTGAAACTAGACAGAATGATGATCTGTGTCAAAGAATATGAAAGAAATAAACTTGTGCATAACTATTCCTTCCTTGCTTGTTGTACTGGTTTCTACAATAAACCTGTTACTATTTATCCACCGTGTTTGTCCATTCCATATTCCTATTAGTACGGAATATAAAAGTCTTTAAAGATACCTTGAAACTGTAGACAGAATGATGATCTGTGTCAAAGAATATGAAAGAAATAAACTTGTGCATAACTATTACTTCCTTGCTTGTTGTGCTGGTTTCTACAATAAACCTGTTACTATTTATCCACCGTGTTTGTCTATTCCATATTCCTATTAGTACGGAATATAAAAGTCTTTAAAGATACCTTGAAACTGTAGACAGAATGATGATCTGTGTCAAAGAATATGAAAGAAATAAACTTGTGCATAACTATTACTTCCTTGCTTGTTGTACTGGTTTCTACAATAAACCTCTTACTATTTATCCACTATGTTTGTCCATTCCATATTCCTATTAGTACGGAATATAAAAGTCTTTAAAGATACCTTGAAACTAGACAGAATGATGATCTGTGTCAAAGAATATGAAAGAAATAAACTTGTGCATAACTATTCCTTCCTTGCTTGTTGTACTGGTTTCTACAATAAACCTGTTACTATTTATCCACCGTGTTTGTCCATTCCATATTCCTATTAGTACGGAATATAAAAGTCTTTAAAGATACCTTGAAACTGTAGACAGAATGATGATCTGTGTCAAAGAATATGAAAGAAATAAACTTGTGCATAACTATTACTTCCTTGCTTGTTGTACTGGTTTCTACAATAAACCTCTTACTATTTATCCACTATGTTTGTCCATTCCATATTCCTATTAGTACGGAATATAAAAGTCTTTAAAGATACCTTGAAACTGTAGACAGAATGATGATCTGTGTCAAAGAATATGAAAGAAATAAACTTGTGCATAACTATTACTTCCTTGCTTGTTGTACTGGTTTCTACAATAAACCTCTTACTATTTATCCACTATGTTTGTCCATTCCATATTCCTATTAGTACGGAATATAACAAAAATCTTATCTAAGGAATTAAAAAAAAAAACAAAAAAAACGGTACCACATTGTGGATAAGAAATGAACTGTATACTTTAAACTACAGATTTTCAATTGAGATTTTACCACTGAGCCACTTGATTGGTCAATTTGGTTCCCATCACTGAGTCAACTGATTAGTCATCGGATTCTGTTTAGTTTAATTGGTGAAAGAGAAAATGTACATCACTCCATTTTATCTGTCCTTCCACTAGTCTATTGCTATTTTCATCATTCCATAGTTCTATAAGTTCAGACCTTCACAACATAGGACCTTTCATACAATCTACACAGGGCCAACTTATCCTCATTCCCTTTGGATTTTATTGGCAAGGAAAAAGTTCCAAACAGACTGCTTCTTCTCCAAAAGGAAAACTCCCAAGAGGATGCTTCCCCAATTACCACAATCTTAACCTCTTCATGTCTCAACTGTTATCTATCCTACATATCCTCATAATATGCAGTTATTACCTCCTTCATTTACACTCTTACAATGACCTCATTCAGTAAGCCTCTACCTTGAGTGGCACTTGGGCCTTGTATTGAGTGAACAACAGTACAAAAAAAGAAATCAAACTATAATTTCTATTTTTTTATAGACACCTTCTATGTGCTGTATCCCTTCAGGATGTAGATGATCATGGCTCTCCACAACTGCCTATCCTTTGGAGCTCTTAGTAATGTTTGTCTTTTTACCAATCACCACTCCTTTTTCTCTCATCTGTTTACACAATCTTATTCTTGAGGTCATTTGCTTTTTTCCCCAAAATCCCTTTTGCCATCAAGGTCCTGCAAGAGTCAAATCTCCAAAACTTCTTTCCTCAATATGTCCAAATATTTCAACTATCTTTTTCCAATTCCAAGTATAAGTCTACTTTTTGTTTCCGTTTTCCATAAAATTTTCCTTTTACTTACATGCTATAGTCATGGTATTCTCAGCATCCTCTTGTATAATCCCATCTCTGTTACTTCCTATTCAACTGTGATGAGATTACCATCATTCACTGCCATGTAAGAGAACTGATATTACAGAGCAGTTGAGCACTCTTTTTTTTTTAATAAAATTTTTCTGCTTAGTTTTTGGAAGGCATTTTTTGCTTCAACAGTATTTAAAAAAAAAATCTGCAAAACAGAGGTTAACATGGAAATCCTCATATCTCTAGAGTCTGCTATACAAAGTTCTAGAATCGAAAGCATGTCAACATTCTTCCTTTAAAGCACATTTCAGGGTTGTTTATGGTTTTTCAGAGATTATCCACTTTTTTTTTTTAGATAACTAGGGTATTTTACAAAAGAATGCTACAAGCTATACTGACATTTTATGGTAAAAACTGCATTTTTTTATATATTTTATTTTTGCACCCAAGTGTCCCAACAGATGATTTGTGAATAGACAAGAAAAATAAATTTGCAGAATATCTTTTTCATCACACAGGGTATCTAGAAATCTGTAAAGAAATTTCAAAAATCACTCAAAAAGAGTTTGCAATTGGTGATAATTACATGGTAAAAATAGAGGCTGAAATTTTAAAAAAAATGATTCACATCAATTTTTTTTTTTAAAAAGTAATATCCTTAGGTTATACAAATTTTTAAAAATAACAGTAATGACCACAAAACAAGTTTTGTGTCTTTCTAAATATGAAATTTTGCTCAATTTTTTCACACCGTATATAGATTAAAACATTACCTTAAATATAAGAGAATTTATCTGGGAATATTTCAGAATATAAGACTTCAGACAGATAATAACTTGGTAAAAATATCATTTGATGGTGGATCATTCAAAAATAAATTCAGATAATTTATAATTATTTTTTTTTTTTAGCAATGCAAACTTTGAAGATAGATAACTAAAACTTGTAGCAGTGAAAAATAAAAATGGATTCATATTTACAAGGAAAGAATGAAAGATGCAAGTAAGGAAGGAAATCATTTTTATGTTGGCAGCAAAAGCGAAAGAAATTAATTAAATTATTTTGAAAATTAGAAAATGCTCAAAGATGGTACTGATCAAACTTTTCTCTATTATCAATTAAAAAATGAACATGCTCTGAGGGCATGTAGAAAGAGAGAGAGAAATTGAATATAGCATCATGGGAAATTTTAGTTCAAAACTCTTTCAGAATTAATTAACAAACTTGTAGCACAAAGTAATTAACATCCCAAAACAAAATTCTTTGGGATTGTGAAATATTTAATTTTGTGCATTAGTACTGTTGCAGTCAATGAGATTCTCCTGCAGTAAATTAATAATTTTAAACTTTTTGCAAGATTCCTACCCAATCGACTGTTTAAGTCTATCAGTTTTTAGGTGTGTCTGTCTGAATAAAAATAAATTTAAAACAAAGATGTGTCAAAAAATCTATATTTTTATTTCAAATCTCTCTCTAAATTGAGAGCATTCCAACAAGTATAACAAAAAGTACAATTTTCAAATAATTCAAAAAAATGTAGAAGGGTATAACATGCTATATGTTTATTTTTTTGTTACTAAGTTTGGTGAACAGGAGTTATTTCCCTTGCACTGGTGAAACTGGTTGGCACTGTATTTGATGCCAGATTGTTACAAGATGTTTAAAATGTCAGAGTGGGAAAAGATTAATTGCTTGAAAGAAAAGAATGCAAAAAAATATATTTAAAAATTCACATATGAAGACCTACTAAGAAGTCTTTAATAAAATATCAATTTCATGCATGCCAGATTTTTTGTTTATAAGAGTATACGAAAATGAATTTATAAATAAAGAGATATCAAAATATTTCTTCTTTTGAAAGAAGCATATCCTTTGTTCTCATCGAATACAAGAAAGTTATTTATTATAATTATGGATGATTTTATCAAACATTATTAGAAAAATCAGATAATTCCAAAACACTTTCAGATCAATTTTAATAAGTCAATAAGTTTCGCATTATTTTTTCTCTAATTTAAAGGTGTTGATAAGACTGAGGGAAAAATGTTCCAATTTTGATGTTTTTTACTTAATAATTATCAGGTAGTCCTTGTTATTTAAAAAAAAAACCCCACCGCCCACATCATAAAAGAAATCAAAATAAATTAATTTTTTCTCTGTATTTCTTTTATTTGTGAAGACAAATAATTCTTGAAAATTTTATATTTTATATCTAAACAGAAAAAATGCTTAAGCACAATCATCAGGCCATGTACATTGTGTTTTGGCATGAAACAGACTGTCACCTCTGAGTGTTGACTTCAATGTCCAATTTTATATTTACGTATGCTCTATCCCTGATATTGACCACTTTAACTCATAAATATAGCATAACATAAAAGTATATTTTTATCATGTGAGTGTATGTATATATATGTGCGTGTGTGTGTGTGTTTGTGTATGCATTTTCCCTCTCATTCTAAAGGATGGTGAAGATAATTCTTTTCAAGGAATGGCATTTGCATAAGTGGCTTTTTTTTTTGTCTTGAGGTGAATAAGGGGTTGTAACGGCCCAGACCCCCACATCTTGACATCACATCCTGGATCCTGTTGCAAGGTAGGGTTCAGGGCACCTTGTGGAGGACTAGTTGCCATGAAGGGCCTGTGCTAAGCATAAATAGAAGGAACGCTCTTCTCACATTGCATATCATCCTCGCACATGCATGTGAGTGTGTCTGCACATAAATGTGCCAGCTTTTTTTTCATTAGAAAATGGTTTTCTGCTCTTTATTCAATAATTAGTTTTCAAAAACTTCAAAAACGAAACAGACGAAATGCCTTGACTCTTTTGCAGATACTTGTTATATTTAAGAAAGTATCACAAAAAGAAAATCTTTAGTTAAAAAAAACAAAACAAAACCCAATAATATGGATAACTCAAGAGACCCAATCAACTTTAATTTAATTCTGTTATACTGATTATTAGGATTAAATAATAATAAATTAGAAAATAATCAATGATAATTCCAAGAGAGTCATTGGATTCCAGAAATGTCCAACACATCTTCCAGCCATTTTATTTTTAAAGATGCACTAAAGATGATTTAAGTGATAATCATGCAGAACAATTTAGTTCTTTGTCAAGCTGGTCTTTCTGTGACAATAAATGACCATATATGGTCATATTGGCTCTCAAGGTCTTCTTTTTCCAACGATTCCTGAAATGTTCCAATCATGCCAAAAAATGGATATTTATTTTTTCAACTCCTGTTCAAATGATTGAATCTAATCAGAAGTTTGGGATGCCTGAGTTTTATTTTTTCCTTTGCCAAAAGAATAAACGCTAGAATCAATCAGACATTCTCACCTATCTGTGTCAAAGAAAAGTTGTAAAGAGTTTCCTTTAAGTAAAAAGTTGAAAGTTCTTGACTTTATAAGAAAACAAAGAAAATGTGATATTAAGATTGATATGCAAGAATAAATATTCAAACTTGTTTTCCACAATGTGCTATGGTGCAGAAACTCTTATCCAAGGATGCCAGTCTACTAGGGTAGTTAGCTAATCCCCATTGCAGATGCCTACTCAGGCATATTTTTGTTTGTTCAACACCCATAGAGCCTACCTGTGGTTTATACTGTAAATTATGCTGAGAAGACCTTAGTTACAGTTTCTGGGTGAAAGTGTGAACGAGGCTAGCACACTCAAATCCCCAGTCAAGGTGACTTGTGGCTTCATGCTAGCACAACCACTGACGGCTCCCAAAGAGTTCCATCTACCCAATTTCCCTCACAAGGCTTGGGTCAAGCACCTTTCCAAAGGTGCTGCATGCTGGGATCACCTCCTCCACACCAATAACATCATAATCTTCTTGACAAATCAACCATGGTAAGGTTCAACCCAGGTCTCATGGTCAGAAAGTGCTCTAGCCACATGTCCATATAATAGGAATTCCACAATATTATTATAATTATTCTATTTCATTATTAATTAGACGTGTTGATCTTATTTGCATCTAATTTATAAATTGAACTTTGTCATCGTAAAAAAATGGTATTGTATTTGCTACTCTCTGTTGTCTCAGGCAACTACTTGGACTTTTAAAATATATCCTCTGCAGACATTGGGAATGATTACAGTACATTTTTCAAGGAGGTAAGCTAATGGACAAGCAATCAACATTTGAATTGAGTTAGAAAAAGTTTGTTCAGAAAAAACAAGAAATTTAATTTTAATTTTGACAGTTCTGAAGATCTTTAACATATTTTTTAAAAATTTTCACATGTTGTTAGCCATTTTCAAGAAGCATCAACATATGACCCAAGTAGTGAAGATCTACACATACCATCTTACTAAAAGTACTAAATTAAGGAAAACTGCTATGATAGAAGTAGGGATTATAGTTGTATGCAGTCAGCATTGGTTCTACAGTCCAAGTGCCACTACCTTACTTTGCGACACTATACGTGATGTCTACTTGTACATATATGCTTACTATTAGTAGCACAATCAACCACTACTACATCTCCTTGAAGTGAATAGGCTTTATAACCTTTGTTGATCACAAGCTTCTTCATCTATTTGTATTTTCATTTTGACTTCCTTCTCTCTCCCCTTTCTGGAAGTATGTGTGTATTTTTCTCTATGCGAGATCTTTCTTGTTTGTTGGTAAAGTCCTGTTCTTCACAATTGGTGTTTGAATCATCCAAACTGACTTGGTCTTCCATTGACTCTTCATCACTCATTTCCTGTTGGTTTATAAGGTCTGAGCTGGACTTGCTTCCTAACTCAATTTCCATCTCCCCTTCATATTCTTGTCTGGATCGTATTTGACCCACATGGGCCAGAACATTATTGCCCTTTTCAAATATTAATGCTGCATTGTGTCCCTTCTCCATTATAAAATTTGCCCTTTCACCTGCATATTGTTGAGGAGAAAATGATTCCAATCCCGTTTTTATAGTCTGTACCATTCTATCTACAATTCCATTTGATTGCAGATGATATGCTGGGGTTTTATATGAGATACATCCAATTTTCTTTAACCAAAAACACAGACTTTCATCACAAAATTCTGTGGCATTATCTGACACTGTTTTCAGTACTCCATTTCTAGAAAATATTACCTGCAATATTTGTCTTGTACTAGTTTTCCTATTGTGAATGTGAACAACTTCAGGCCAGGTAGAAAGAATGTCTACCAAAATAAGACACAATCACACATCGTTAACGTATGCTTGGTCAACATGAACTTAAGAGCAAGATTCTATCTCCTGAGGACATATGGGTAATTTATTCTGGCAAAAAATTTTCTCAGCACATTTTGGATATTTGTGTACATGATTTTCAACATTGTGTGCATATCCAGGCCACCATACTTGTAATTTCAAACACTTCTGTACAGCTATAATTGCACAATGCAGATCATCATGCATACTTTTTATCATATCTTTTGTAAATTTTTCAGGTTGTACTGCTAAATCTGCATTATATACAACACCATTTTCTACAATTAACTTATGTCTAATTTGTATGGCCTTTCAGCTTTTGAACAATCATTGCATTTATTAGTTTTTATTTTAGATACAATTTTGGATCCTGTGATCTTTCAGAGGCAAGTCGATTTATCAGTCAAATGTCAGTTTCTACCCAAGTGCAAAAATTAATTTTCCATATTTTCTAATATGCTATCTTGTCTCATTTTAAAATGTAATCTAGATAATGAATCTACATAGGAAATTATATTTCCTTTTATAAATTCTACATTAAAATCAAAAGCTCTTAGCTTTATGGCCTATCTTAATATTCCAGAAGATGTAACTATCAGTAATTCCTTCTTCAGGTTAAAAAAATTATTTCTAGGGACTTCAGACTTCAACAAGAATTTTCTGACCAATAAAAACTGATGAGGCCTAGTAGTGCTTCAAACTAGCCAGAGCCTCTTTTTCAATATTGAAGTAATTAGTTTTGGTCAACATTAATGCTCAAGAAAGATACATAACTTGGTGTCTTTCCTGGGCTAAGATTGACAATATAAAATTTTTATTAGCATCTTTAGTTAATGCAACATCTTTTTGGAGGTCAAAATCTTGATAATGGAAATTTTTGCAAGAGCATTTTTCATATTATCAAATGCTGTTTATTGTATATTAGTCCATTTAAATTCATTGTTCTTTTTACACAATTTGGGAAACACTTCAATTAATTCTGAATAATTGGCTAAGTATTTACTATAAAAATTTGATAAACCCAAAAAGGATTCTAATTTTTTTTATTGGTAGGAGGAGACACTTGTAATATTTTCTTTGTCAAACTTGAGTTTGGCAAAATTCCATCTTTTGAAATTTGGTACCCAAGATATATTTTTTCACAATTAAATTCACGTTAATCTTCATTAATAGTAATTCCAAATATTGTTAATCTATTTCATATCTGATTGCTTTTTTTTTGTTTCAACTCCTCTTCATTGGTTGCACCCAAACATTTATCATCTTGATATATTATCATATTTTTATGTCCCCTCTTAGAATATTTTCTATTGCTTTCAAAAATGTCACTTGTTGTTTTCACCCCATAAGGCATCTAAGTATTCCAATTGGGGAGTTAATAGTGGGGATTTCCTTAAATTTATCATCAATTTAAATCTGATAGTCTGCACTTTTAAGATCAATATTGATAAAGCATTTAATTCCTGCTAACAAATGTAACATATTTTCAATGTTTGGGATAGGATAAGAATTCAAACAAATCTTATGGTTTACACCTATTTTACAGTCACCACATATTCTAAGATCACCATTTGGCTTTCCCAGAACTGCTGAAGGTGATGCCCGTTTACTTCTACCTAAGCGTGGGGATGTTCCAAAATACTTTACTATCTGGTAGTTTCTTTGTTCTAGAAAGGGCGACAAAGCACTTTATCCAAGTTTCAACAGTCTGTGTCTTCTAGGTGCAACAAAAATCCTATCAATGACACCATATTATTATGATATTCCAAATAGTGATTGAATTTATTTGCTGTCAGTATTGGTTCTACAGTCCAAGTGCCATTGCCCATTTACTTCCAGATGGTGGAACATGTTCCAAAATATCTTATTCAACTATTTTACATGGTTTCACATCAACCGGGTGAAGTGAAGCTCTGTGAGATTGAACATATGAGATATTACAATTTTCTTTCAATATAAAACTTGCTTTATAATCTTTTTACATTCCATTTTCAGGATTATCTGAATTCATTGCATGAATTAGATATGTGTTAATAATCTTAAGTACATGTCTTCCTATTAAGCCTTGGATTTTATTACTGTCCACATTTAAAATAATAACAATTTCAATCCTGGTGTTTGTTTGAAATGTCCATTCAAAGTATCCTAATACTAAAGTATCAAAATGTCTTAATTTGAAATGACTTATATAGTTTTGGTTTACACATTTTTATAAAAAATCTTCAGAATTAGTGATACCTAACTGCCAGTGTCAATTTGCATTTTAAAATTTACCCCATTCAATTTAATTTCCAGGAGGGTATTTTTTTTCTTATTCTTCTCTTTTGAGAAAACATTAGTTTCACTTTTTACAAGACTTTATAGTCTTCTATTCTAATTTACACACTGATTGAAAATGTATTTTTTTTTTTTGTTTTTACAATTTTTACATATTTGTCTCCATTTCGGACATTTTTCTCTGTTTGCTTCATGCTCATAGTTATCAATATTTGCATTTTACAGTTGTTTTCTTTATGTTGTGGTAAACCCTTGTACAGTAGAATGAACTCTTCCTCCTCTCATAAATACTAACTGCAAGAGTTAGTTTGGAGTAAATGCAGTGCTAACCTACCGTTCGGACGTACACCTCTATCTACTTATTACTAAAACTATTGCTTTGTATATATCTTCAATATACTTGTTCAATCTACCTTTGTCTTTCATGACTTTCTTTCTGGCCCCTAAACAGGCCACAACATTTTATTATGTATGTGTCCATAATTTTGAGTTGATTTTTTTCCTTATTAAATTTTTCAATCAACTCTTTGTCTTGTATAAATTCGATACATACTCCTAATGACATTTGGTTAACTGCAATCGTTCTAACATTTTAAATCTGTGTGAAGTATTGTTCCTTTTCAATAGAGCATTCTTATTTTAATAACAAGAAATTGGTTTGTTTTGCAATGACCAACCTTTTCTTTGGCGGAATATTCCTTAGAATAATCTCTTTGATTTGGTTAAATATCAATTCTTTTGCCTTTTTTGGATAAGTCATCAACAAAATCTTGCGAAACAGATTTACAATTGTCTGTTGTCAGAAACAAATTTGTGACTTTATGATATTCCAAGTAGGGATTGCAATTGTAAGCAGTCAGTATTGGTTTTACAGTCCAAGACTATTGCCACTACCTTGCAAGTTTATACATAACATCTACTCCTAAACATATGATAATTAATAATAGTACTAATCAAAACTATCACAGAAACATTAGAAAAAGGAGAATAGAAACTGATATGAGGTGTCAACTAAATCCAAGAATGAAAGAAGTTTAATAGGAAGTAAACTGAAGGGAATAAATCCTGCCAGGATTTATTATCAACAATACATTTTATTATCTACAAACTATTTCAGCATTAAATAACCTATAGAGTTTGATATGCTGCTAAACAAAACCAACCAACAATCCATATTTATAGTAAGATGACCAACAATATATTTTATCTGTAGTTGAAAGTATACTATTTAAATCTCTTTAGTTGAAGTCATAGACAAAATCAAGCAAGCAACCAATCAACCAACCAAACTGAAAAAGTCCTTGATTACGTCTTAAAATTCATATTTATGAGAAGAAATGTTTTCTTTAAATAATACAAAGAATAGAAAAATCAAATATTTAAAATATTCTCTTGCGAAGTGCTACAAGCAATAAGAAATTGTGGAGAGCCATGATTGCTCATATTCTGAATGGACATGGCACATCAAATATCTATCAGTAGATAATCTTTATCTCCCCATTTTGCATAAACATCTTCAATACCAACCATGTTTTTAGTTTTGCTGTATTTAGGCCAAGAATAGAATGAAAAGGAAATACCCAAGCTACTTTCAAAAAGAGAAGCATTGTATAACATGGTTTGGTTCTTGGCAAGCAGCAAAAAACATTAATACATGTGCAGTGACACTAAATGTGCTATATATATATATATATATATATATATATATATATATATATATATATATATATATATATATATATATATATATATACCCCATGAAGATCATTCTTTGGAGTAAACTGATGGATTGACATGATAGATTTATTCCTAAATATTTCTAGCTGAAATACTTCTTTTATTCTAAACAGGATAAGGTTATCTTGTAAAAGTTGTGACCAAAATAATACGCTATGTGTCCATTACCAATTCAAAAGATGCATATTTATATCAATCAATCAATCAATCAACACTCCCACTGTCTGAGGCTTGAAGTAATCAATACTCTTCACTTTGATCGGTCATCAATCAGCAACTTGATGTTGCACAAGATCACATTCACCTATCTGAGGTCTTCCCAGGTGGTCTTTTGCCAACTGGTTTTCGACATATCTTGCTTCTGTTTTTCCATTAAGTATCCATTTTAGACTCATGTATGACCAAAGACCATTTCACTCTCTCATTTGCAGATCTACTTTGAAAGATGGTATCAACTGGCTTCTTTTTCAACTTTTCATTAATTACAAAATCTCAGACATAATGCCTCGTATTTTATTTACATTCAAACTATTATCTTCATCTTTATTTACATTGTTCAGACTGTTGTCCTCAACACTGTACACTGACCTTCTTCAGGTAATCGGAATTTTGAATTGAACCCTTTATTTTGTCCACTAGAGAAGATTGTTCTAGCTCCACATGCCATGCCTCTTCCAGATAGTTTCAGTTATTTCCTTTTAGTAACTCAACCCTCCAAGTTTTTGTTCACCACTGCTGTGGCCAGGTATTGAACTCACAACTCTTTGGTCCAAGTTACTGGATTACTCCAACCAACACTTTTATCCACTGGGCCATGTGGATGAAAAAAAAGGGTTGGTTCTAAATTCCAATCACCTGAAGAAAGCCAGAGCGTACAACAGCCAAAATGTCATGAATATGACAATAGAGATGAGACCAACAGTCTGAACAATGTAAATGGTTATAATACCTTATCTCAGAAATATAGACATTCCTCATATTTGTTGTTATCACAACATTTCAACTGTTGAGTCCTCAAGTCTTTGTCAGGTATCTGTTGATCCTAGTATTTTCCCCAAGCATTTTATATTGAACTCATCCAGTTTTTTCTACTGGCTGGAGTTAAGATGCCATGTTTCATTTTCATAGACTTAAGTGAGGAGGATGTTAGAATTATAAAGCTGGATCTTTAGTTTTAGAGATAACTTCTTGTTTTTCCAGATTTTTACAAACATTATGAAGTCTGTCAATGCTTTGCCAAGTTTCCAGTTATTGTTTGTTTTTGGTTTGTATCATTCAAGATTGAAAGCTGACAAAGCAAACTGATGTCATTTTCAAAACTCCAAGAAATAAAGTGTTTCTAACATCATTTGTCAAAAGTAACTATTTTCAATTTTACATTTCATCTATGGGAGAATGCAAAATGGCTTATTTGTTGTAAGAGAATTTTCCTGTTTCCTTAGAAGATGGTCAAGCCTTGATCGAAAACCAACTTTTGTGTATTTATTTTCAAGACAGGTAGATCCTCCTCCACTTGGAAGATTGGCAGAACACAATTCACCATATTTAGATCTCTGTTTGTAAAATTATGTATATAAGACCTAAAAATATACTCATTTTACAAAGATATTTACATTTTTTCTTTGCATGGAAGTATGTAGAATTTAGAAACCAATAATAAGTCTGTAGACGTTAAAGAATACTTAAAAATCAGATTTGCAATGTTGAGCAAAAGGAACAATCAAAATTACAGTAGAGGGACACCAAAATTAAGGACAGAAATTCAATTATTTTGGCAGTGTAATAATAGAAAAGGTCATATAGAAAATTGCTAATGTATTAGAATAGTGAAACATGCCTTTCAGAAACTGAGTAATATATTAAGGGATTGGAAAATTACGCTAGAAATGAATCAAAGTGTGTTGGGCTGTTATATAATGTCTACTTACATATATAGCAGTGAATAAGGGCCACCCTAATGACAAGTGGAGGAGAACATGAGACATCAGAGATGTGATTCCACTGATAAATGCCAATACAATGTTGTCCTACCAATGAATTCTAAGAATACAATGTGGTTCTACTAATGGATTTTAAAAATACAATACAGTTGTATGAATGAATGCTAAGAACACAATGTTGTGCTAGTAATGAATGCTAAGAATACAATTTGGCCCTACCAATGAATGCTAAGAATACAATGACAAGATCCTATGATGAGTGTACAGATTTTGAGGAAAGTAAGCTTTGAAAACATAATACTCACAGTGTGGATGAAAAGCAAGGGAAGTATAAAAACAGTTTGTGCAAATGAATAGAAGAAAAAGGAACACCTAGAAAAAGTAGTGTTATAGAATTGCTGAGAACAGCAAAAGACAGGAAGCTGTTGACAACCACAGTCAGCCATTGTTCTGAAGAGAATATAGCATGAAGAGAAAGTTAAATAGAAAAAGAAAGAGAAAGAAAAGTTTCTTAACATTGAAGGATGTGACTAAGTTGCAAAATGTTATATAAACATCAAAACATTAATCATCTCCACAGAATATGACACGAGAGATTGTCCATCATTATTGCCAAACTTAGTATTTGACCAATGTAGAAAATGACAAACTGACAAGCGTTACAATTAAGATGGGAATTTTATCTGTGAAAATAATTCTTTATGTATTTCCCTTATGAAATACCAAATTGTTTCCAAATCTTGACAAATGCAGAGACCATTTGACAACCAGACAGGCAGAGAACCAAATGTTTTAAATTCCTGCATGCTTTCGATATGTTGAAAGAAACTTCATTTGAAAATATGCAAAAGAGCAACAGTTGTTTTTTTTTCAAGTTGCTGTTTGTAGAATCTTAATTCTGCAACAGGCAATAAAGGTAAACGCAACTGCTGCTGTTGCTACTTACTTTGTAAAGATACAAGAGTATGCAGATAATTTATGAAGAGATGGGGAAATCAGTACACAAAGAAAAAAAATCAAGGAAAGCTTTCTTGCTCTTTCTCATTTATAAATCAAGAATATTGGTTCTTAAAGTAAAGTGTTAAAAATAAGTGAGAGACAAGGAAAGAGTAGCAATGATGATTTTCTGTAAAACATTACAACTGTAAAGAGATGAAAGTATTATCAGTAACAAGGTTGATAACATGACATTCGCAGTTCCAGTCTGTAAATGACAGAAGCCAGAAGCATAAGAAAATCTTTATTACAAGATTTATTCAAATTTTAATATAGAACTGATAGTTCAGGAAATTTCTTCCACCAAGAAGATATGATTTAACATATATATATATGCAGAACCACATCAATATTTGGTGTTGAAACTGGGATTCTGAATTCTACTTTTCAAGGCAGGCAAAAAGACTGTTGCACCAATCTTCCCAATATCACTTGGTCTTGTAGCAGAATAAACTGAAAAATAATTCTGTGTGTGTGTGTGTGAACATGGTAGATTTCAAAGAAAGTTTCCAGAATTTTTTTATAAAATCTTTTATTCAGTTAAATTCATAGCATCATTATTCAGTCATTTTTGCTGGCTTTCTCTGACCTTTGTTATAGATGATTGCACCTACTGGATGTTTTTCAGCAATCCACTGCATTGTGTCAGCTGCACTTTTTCCACAGGGTGGAATGTGCATCCAACTATGATTTTTACAAAGAAAGTTTTAAATAGTACGCAAGCACAAGTAACAAAGAACTGGTTAAGCTTTCAAAGACGCTCAAGATTTTAGTAAAAAAAAAAAGAAGGGAAGTCTAGAAAAAGAAGAAAGTCTACCATGTGCAAGGGAAGCTGGGAACTTTTGTGTCAGCATAATTTTTAGGTTGGAAAAAAAATTTCCACACAACAATATATATATATATATATATATATATATATATATATATATATATAGAATGTGATTAAGTGATTAGAACATTTGAATTCCAACCTTGAGACTTCAGTTCAAATCTCACTGACAGGCGATTTCTTGATGTTCATGTTTTGGGGAGTCAATACCCGTATCTGGCACCATTGGAAAGAGTCTGAAAACCATGCCACAGGTTGATCAAAGCCTAATTTCATTAACTGAGCAGACAAAACTGTTCAAAAATTGTTGATAGTTATGGTTGCACAAAGTCCCAAGTCATCATGACTGAGGGTTTGAGTGTCCTGGTCTTGTTCATAAGGTACAAGGACTGATAGTCTCTCAAAAAAGAGAGTTACAGAACAGAGTAAGTGGTACAGTGGATATGTGGAGAAGATAATGTTTAACCTAGGGTTGAACAAGTTAAGACTGTAGTGATCAGAGAAGCATCCACTTGGGAGTCAGTTCCACAAAGCAGCATTTCATGGGAAGAAGCTGCTCAAGTGGAACTTACATCTCACCAATTGGAATACAAAATGAATGATGGTAGTTCACTCACACCAGATTATGCTCCTAGAAAAGTAAGATCCACTCAATATAGGTTGGCTCTGTGAATGTCAAAAAAAACACAAATGTATCTGAGTGGCCATCTGGACAAGGATTAACTAACCATCCTAGAAGACAGGTTTGTGCAGAAACGAGCAGCCAGCAATATATATATATATATATATATATATATATAGTGTCCACCAAAAAATATATAAATGCTTCAGGAAAGGAAAACTTGTCTAACGGCCGCCAATGCAATCCCATCTGTTGAGAAAATATTGTACTACAGTAAACAGTGTTATTCACAATTCCAGAACTGTGTATACATTTTTTTTTCGTGGATGCTCTATCTCTCTCATATACAAGGGTTGGACAAAATAATTGGAACACTTGTTAATTTCAAAGAAAATTTATTTAATATTTAGTTGGTCCTCCTTTAGCCTCCCAGACAGCTTTAATACATCTAGGGATGGAATCATACAGCTTCCTGACTTCATCCAGAGGAATTTTCAGTCATTCTTCCATTAAAACCTTCTCCAGCTCTTTTTGACATGATGATGGCTCTTAACTTGTTGCTCCAAAATGCACCACAAATGTTCAATAATATTGATATCTTGAGATTGGGGAGGCCACTCCATGTGTTCTAGCTCACTTTCATGCTCTTTATACCAATTCTTAACCACTTGAGCGGCATGTATTGGAGCATTATTGTCTTGGAAGATGCAGTCACCATCAGGGAATAAAGTCTTGGCCATTGGATGAACATGATCTCCCAAAATGTTCAGGTAATCTTTGCTGTTGATTCTACCACGCAGGGCAACTATTGGACTGAGACATTTCCATGATATGGCGGCCCAAACTATCACTGATTCATCTCCATGCTTCACTGTTGGAAGAAGGCAGTCAGGGTGTAACCTTCTTTGGGCTGCCTCCACACAAACTCACCCTGAAGTTGGGAAAAGAGAAAAACTGGACTTGTTTGAGAATATGACTTGCTTCCATTGGTCTGCAGACCAGGCATTGGGATCTCTGCACCACTTCAACCTCTTTTGAATGTTGCGAGTGGAGAGAAGAGATTTCCTCACAGCAGCTCTTCCATGTCAAATGCCTTTGCGTAGCCAATAAAATACAAGTGCATGTTCCTCTGCATTTTTATTGCTCATTCTGAGCATGAATATTGTGTTCCTTGTTCCTGTGTCTTTAATGAACCTGCATTGTTCTTGTCCTAATCTCTGGCCCGATTCTGCTGTGCACTCTGTTCAGCAGAATACGGATGGTGAGTTTTCTTATGTGGCTCATTAGTCTGATTGTTCAGTGGAGTTCACATTTGTTTACGCCTGGTTTCTTAAGGAGTGCTATGAAAACAGATCTACTTAGATCTTCTGGTATATCCCTGCTGTTGTAGATTTCATTTATTATTTCCGTAATTCTGTCTATGACAAAATTATCAGCACCTCTGTTACTATTTTGTCTCGTTCTGCCACCTTAATTTGGCCATTCTACTTTGGCTTTTAAAATTTCAGGCCCATTCAGTAATTCTGAGTATTGTTGATTGTTCTCTTTCATCATGGAAGAGTCCTCCAATATATTTGTTCTCAATTTTTTCCTCCTCTAGTATGAGTGTTCCACCTTAGATTTTATGCATCCTGTTCATGAGCATGTCTTCTGTCCTGTTCCTTTATTTGTTTGTGCATATCTCCTTTGTTGGTGGCACTCAATCTCTCTATTTCTGCACATTTTTTGTTTATCTACTCTTCTTTGGCCTGCCTGCATTTCGTCCTTATTTCATTGTGTCTTTTTCTGTATTCCGTTCCGTATCTTGACAGAGTTTTCTATCTCCTTTATATCATGTCAAGAATCTTATCAGTGATCCATTCATTTTTTTCTTCTTCATCCATTCTCCTTTGAGATGATATTGTTTGCTGATGTCACTAAAGCTTCTCTTATTGAATCCCATTTCGTCCCTCGTATCTACTCTTCACACTGTCCATATATTTTTCCTTCAATTTCAGGTCACTCGGGAGTTTGTTATATTTCAATTTTGGTGCTGCATTAGGCTTCTTTGGTTTCTGTAGCTTCACTCTTAGTTTACATATAACAGGGTGTTGGTCACTTCCGCAGTCGGCACTTGGGTAGGTTTTGCAGTGAACCATTGTATTCCCAAATCTTTTGTTGTTAGTTATATAGTCAATTTTGTTTTTAGTTTCAACTCCTGGGCTTGTCTATGTCCATAATCATCTCATATGTTCTTGGAACCATATGTTAGCTATTACCTAGTTATTGTACATGCTCCATTGGATCCTTATTTCTCCAAGTTCATTGCAGGTTCCTAGTTCGAATTTGCCAGCTGTCTCTTCTGCCCTTTTTGTGATTTACAATGAGCCTTGGCATTGTCTAACATGGAGTAGAAAAATTCGATTTCTTCTTCCTTACTTTGTGCTGTCAGTGCATACACTATTATGATAGCTATGTTGAGAAGCTTTCTTTTCAGCTTTACTACCAGAATTCTTTCAGATAATTAGTAGTATCCCAGAACACATTTCTTGAATTCTTGATCTAGTATCAATCCTACTCCTTTATCGTTTTTCTCTCCTCCTGCATATATAATTCTGTGATTGTCACTGACAAAATCTCCTTTGCTTGGCCACCTAGTTTCACATACACCTAAGATGTTGATTTTTAGCCTACTCATCTCCTCTTTTACATTTTCTAGCTGGCCACAGCTGTTAACGTTCTAAGAGAGCTAGTTTTGTTTTATGACACCTGTCACTCATGTTGCTCCTTTCTGGGTGAAAGAAATTTTATCTCCTTTGCATTGTTTATGCTAGTAATCACTGGATGATGATCAGGTTGTACAACTATAGCTTACCTTAATACTATTTTTGTTGAAAATCTTTTTTAGTGTTGAAGAATGACCAAAGTGTTTGTGAATTAAATTCAGGAAAATTCTACCTACATTGGTTTTAACATTACTGTGGTATGGTGAGTTGAACCATATTATGTTACGTTTGCGTTGTTTTAGCTTATTATTACCTTTGTTGTTATTTAGAACGACATACTCCAATTTCATATAACATTGAGAACTGTATTTATAACACCTGAGGAAGAAATATATTTATATGTGCATGTATGTAGATTTTTTTTATCCTACCCACACCTATAGTTGGCTCCTTTGTAGTTGAGCAAATATAATTGGAGAATTTTAAAATTTATGCATAGTACCTATTTGTCACTGGAACATGGAGATAATTAACCTGAACTATTCCACTAAAAAACATCTTTGGTCCCCAGTAATAGACAATATAAACTGACTTTGTTAAACAAAATTGAGAGCATTTTAAAAACATCATGGTCCCCAGTAATATAAACTGACTTTGTTAAACAAAATTGAGAGCATTTTAAAAACATCTTGGTCCCCAGTAATAGACAATATAAACTGACTTTGTTAAATAAAATTGAGAGCATTTTAAAAACATCTTGGTCCCCAGTAATAGACAATATAAACTGACTTTGTTAAACAAAATTGAGAGCATTTTAAAAAGAATGAGATAGAAGCTATTCTTCTCTAAACCGATACCTGAAACTTACATTACAACAAAGAAATTTATGATTTCAACTGACAAAAAAAAATGAAAACCACCAAGCCACATACTCTACTATCAGAATTCAAAATAGAGTTATTCTCAAGGATATCAAATTTAATAACCACACCAACGACCGACAAAATAAAATGCAGAGACATTGATAAGATCAAGAAATCTGATAAGATTATTATCAAATCAGACAAGACTGCTAACCAGTATTACATTGATGCAGAATTATACCACAAAGTCATCCCTACACAAGTATGTAAATTCTATAAAAATGCTGATCCCAACTGGGCAAAAAGCTATTAACCATGATACTGAAGCTATAGCAACTTAACTTAAAATAGACAATACACACAAAACTATGCAAACAACAGACATTTGTCATGATTAAAGACCACAAGGAGAATTTTCTAAATAACACCCAATATTAACTGCTCAACCCATCCAAAAACAGCGGTATTATCAGCAAAACCATTATGGAAGGAGTGTGTATGTTTACTAAAAAGGCTTTAGGTATCGACCAGTGGTGAAATACAGCTAAAGCTATTAAATGGTTCAATAATATAAAAAGAAAGAAGAATCTACATTTTTATAGTTCGATATCTGCAACTTCTACCGATCCATCACAGAAGATCTACTGATGGCCGCTATTAATTTAGCAAAGAACTGCTGCCATATTTCTGGCCAAGAAGTAAATATCATAAGAAAGCCACAAAAAAATGATTTTATTCCATGATGGAAATCTATAGACTAAGAAAAATAACCCAGACTTTAGCATATCCATGGAAGCATGTGAACTTGTAGAGATATTGTTACTATGGAGACTCAGATTTTATCTCTGATATAAAAAAAACAAAAACAATGGTATATACAGAGATGATGGGATTAACCAAATTCAGTAAGAATCATAAACTAAACATTACCGCCAATACTAATGCTAAAGTGATCCATTTCCTAGACATTACATTTGACCTTAGTAAGTGCCAGTATAAACCATACACTAAGGATTCATACAACCACAGGTACATCGACAGAAAATCAAACGGACCATAAAAGGAGCCTTGACAATTTACACAAATCAGTACAATTATCTAACACTATCAACTATCTCCAGTAACAAAGAAATGTTTGACGATAATAAAACTAGATATACCAAAGCGCTAGAATACAGCAAACGTAAGGTGAAAATAGAATATGTAGGATTAAAAAAACAATAAAGATAAAAGTAATCTAAATTAACTAAAAACATAACATCATATAATTCAATACACATTACATTAGTAATGTCCAAACTAATGTATGTAGAATGTTTCTAAATTTAATTCACAAACACTTTGGTCATTTTCCAAGACTAAAAATGAGTTTCAGTAAAATGATATTAAGGTAAGCTATAGATGTACAAAAACATAGATAATATATATCGCAACATAATAATATAGTATACAGACACACAAACAAAATACTAAATAATAATCCCAGTAAAAGTCAATGTAACTGCCGTTAAATGTAACTGCCCACTAAATGGATAGTGCATAACTGAAGACATAATCTACAGAGCTAGAAACAATTCAGTTGATAATGTTAAATATTACTTTGGATCAACAGAGAATAGCTAGAAATCACATTTTTGCCACCAGAAAGTGACACTGAGCAATATCAAATACAACTGCACAAAATTTCCAAAGTATAATTGGCAATTAAAAAACAAGCATAAGAACCTAACCATATGCTGGAAAATAATTGTGAAATCTAAGCCATATAATGGAAAGGGGGACAGATGTAACTTGCATTTGTTGGAGAAACTTAACACTTAAATAATTTTAACTTGCTGAACAGGCGATCAGAATTGATATCTACATGTATCCATAAGACCAAGCACCTGTTCAAACATATTGACCCCAATTAAAAGAGATTACAAAATAGATTATACAATAATTAATATAATTTGCAACAACTAACAATATCCTTAGAACCCATCATTAATAACATTTCTTATATATCTATGTACACATATAATCCAATATTACTATACTCAATTAATTCATAATGTGTGTATATATAATTACACCTTTCTAAGTACAAGACTTGGTTCCACACACATTAAATATATAGCCCCAAATAATTTTTTTTTAATTCTTTGTCTTTCAAACTCAAGAATTTGAATGATATAAATTTTAAATGATTAATTCTAATATTTTAGGCAAGAATATTTAATCAAACATGTTTTAACACAAAATTTTGTATCATCACCATGAGAACTCTATAGCAGTTAGAATATGTTCCACACCTGAAGATTGCAAGACTACATGAAACCCAATCATGCTATTGACATTGGATATCATGTATATTCACTAATATATTTGTGTATGTAAGATGCCAATAAAAAGTATGAGAGATTTCAAATTCTAAATCTTGCGTACAAAAAGTCACAGACGCTCAGCATTTTCTATAGAAATTCACACCAATTCTCCTATATTTCCTGAAGCTTGTTTTTTCTCTCAGAAGACAGAAGTACATGTATACACCAAAATTTACTACATTATATATATACATATATATATCTGCATTGATCTTTCATAGCAAAAATCAATATCTTAAAAAAATGTGTGAGAAATCCAGTATAAAAACAAATAAATTCTCTGATTTTTTTTTTGTTTTTTTTTCCCAAATCAAAAAGATTGGCAGGAATTATTTTCTGTTCACCTGAAAAAGTTGAGTTAATCACCGAACTAATACCAAATCTCAATCACTGACTTTGAATGATAATCTGTTTATTTCTTTCCACAAAGTTGTTTGAAAGCCAGACTTACTATGGCTTTTGGATCAATTTTTAATATACACAAAAGCATAAATTACAGACAAGAGAAAAGACAACATGGCAGCAGTTGGTGCCTTGAACGAATTGATATAGCGCATTTAACTTTCTAACCAAAATTGGCAGTTCTTATTTTAGCTGGTTGATTTCAATCAGCAGAGTTACCAAGCAAAGATGATGAGTTTTTTTTTCCTCTCTTAGAAAGAGTTTCACTGTGTAAATATTTACTTGCCACCATATCTGATTACTCCTCATTGAATAATTATCACAAATCACAAAGTGCTTCTTGGCCAAATTTATATAAACTAATTGAACAAGTTCAGTAAAAAGAAATAAAACAACTTCATGTAGTATGGCTTCAGGTTGCAAATTTGCTTTAAAGGTATACTAATTCATTTCCTATTTTGCTGTATACATATTGTCTTGGACACCCGATAACCCCAAGTAAGCTTGAGGCAAGAAAGAGGAGAACGGAAAGATTCTTGCTGCTTTGCTGATACTTATTTCCTCTTTGCCCAAATAATAGACTTCAGTAAAGAAACACAATCAGAGGAAAAGAAAAAAAGAAAAGAGGCTCTCATTTAAGATTATGGAAGAAAATAAAGGACAAAAAAAAGATAAGTAAATAAACAAATAAATAAGAAAGCCCCTTACCCACAACTGCTACCCTTTATGCCCCTTTCTAACAATATGCTATCAATAGAAGAGTGTTAGCCTCATTGGGCATCAACACAAGCAAAGGTTGCATAGGGGAAGACAAAGAAACCAAAAAGAATCAATAGTGGAAAAAAGTGAAGCCTCTAGTCAAGAGAGTTGCAATAAATATACTTGACTACAAAAGAAAGAACTGTTAGAATCATAAAGAAAGGCTCTGATCAAGGAAAGGTCAATTACTTTGCAGAGAGAATTGGGTATTAGAAAAAGAAAATTGTCCACACCAAAAGTGCCATTAGTTTGCAAATGCTAAGGTTAATAGGAAAACTGTACTTAAAAAAGTCAGAGCAACAGACAATTTTGGTGAACTTTGCGTTTTCACTTGGGCTCCTTCATTCCTCATGATGTCAAGTATTTTATTTTTTGTTGTAAATTTGCAAACAGAAAAAAAAGATGAAAAATTCCTATATTAATCATGTTCATGGAAATGGTTTTGATCTGACTTTCATGACTGAAATGCACTCTAGATAATATCTGTGTATAATTTTTATGATGCAATGGATATATATATATATATATATATATATATATATATATATATATATGATAAAATATAGTTTTAAGGTATGCGATATTTATGGGTTAAAGTGAACAATATCAAGGATAGAGTATATGTAAATATCAATATAAAAGTGAACATTATATAGTCAACTCCTATGGCCTGACAATTGCATTTAGAATGAAGCAGACTGTCACTTCTGGATATTGACTTCAATGTCCACTTTTTTTTTTACTTATGTGTGTTTGTATTTGTCACTGTGTAATCTGTGGTTATACATTTAACAATAGGATGTCCAATGCCAATCTTGCAAAATGCAACATCGGTAAAATTAAGATCTTCTTGGTGCAGTCACAACTTTGCTAGTCTAAGTCATGTTACAAGGATGAGTGATGATAG
Source organism: Acanthosepion lycidas (assembly GCA_963932145.1). Classification (NCBI taxonomy): domain Eukaryota; kingdom Metazoa; phylum Mollusca; class Cephalopoda; order Sepiida; family Sepiidae; genus Acanthosepion; species Acanthosepion lycidas. The sequence continues at coordinate 4,418,114 of OZ010583.1, read as the reverse complement.
AAACCTAACGTCCTCATGTATAGCCAGCTTGACAGTAGACAAAGGACTGTTGGACATTCATGGCTCAGGTATAATGATAAACTAAAGACTAACCTCTCAGCTGTCAAGGTGCTTCATATTAACTCTATGTGAGTTGCTTTGGATAGAAATAAATGGAAATATTAGTGCCAGAGTTGTATCAGAAATTTTGAAATCAGTTTTATTGACCAAAACTAAGAGATGAAAGATAACAGTGAAAGCGATGCAAATGTTCCTGTTATGTCTCAAGATCCTTGCTGTGACATAATATGTGAACTTGTATGCAGGCCACTAGTGGGACTGAACTGTTACATACAACATTAACATATATGTGAAAATTGACAAGAGAGTCCATCATATATATATCTACAACATAAATTTATAGATAATATATGGTCAAGAGAATGTCTCAGGAACATATTCATGGATTTTGCAAGTATAAAACTCTACTGAGAAGACTTATGAAATAAGTTATTGTTTGTAAGTAGAGCAAGGTCATTTTTTTTTTATAGAAGACTAATGGGAAAATGGTCCTGAGTATGATGATAAACTACATCTGGCAGCAAGGCCTCTGACTGGGAGATTGGAGGTCTTGAAGAGCATGCAACAACCACTTAATTGCTTTTGTTCCCAAGTTCAACTTGACCCAGGGGGATCACACTTGGTAGCGTCCCAGCTATGGGCAAATAGTAACCCCAAAATATTATGAAAATATAAAAATACATTTTTATATTTAAAATACCAGCAATACATTTTTATATAAAAAATTACCATTAACACATATTTATAGTAAAATTATGAAATTACTTCAAAGCTGCCATGAAAATTAAATTTCGGTATTAAATGAGTGATAAGGAGTTGGTATGCCACTAAACAAACAAATCAACCAATCAATCAACTTATGGGAAAATAATAGAACAATTTTAGGAGAAAGAAGTTATGACATCATGGAAGACTTATAAAAGATCTCGGTTTGAATTAAATTTTTAACTGGGCATATTATGACTTTCATAATTTTCTATTGATCAGGGTCAGTATGTTCTTGTATGTGCCCTCAGAAGATTATCCAACTATTTTCCTTTGATGGAGTCTATCTGGAAAGTATCCACCCATTTTAAATATCCTGAGAACCTTTTGTTCAGCTCTGACGTAAGTCAGCAAGTAATGGGAGGGGACATTACTGTGCATGCATGAACCGGCATACTCTTGGAAGTGAGACATTCCAGACTGAGCTTGTGTACTGAGTGGCTGTCATATATACAATGACTGTGTGAGTAAATTCTTCATATTTCATTCAGGATTTAGGGACAAAATATTGTATCACTCTCTGGTCTGTCAGCCCTCATGATAATCTAGATTTACTTCCTTGTGACTTCCACATCTTCCTAAAGCTAAAATCACCTGTTGAAACACTGTAGACGAGATTTACAAGAATTTGATGAGAAGCAGCTTATGGTCATCCCAAAATGAGGGCTCTGCGGATTGTTGTGAATGTGATAGGGATGCTAGGATATATGAGCAGGAAGTATTTTGAAGAGAGCTATGACACAAGGGTATTATTAAACAGCAAAATATTTTCCAAAAGAGATTCTTATGTACCTCTTGTTCGCATAACTTTACCATTTCTTGAGTGTCTTCTCTGATTTGGTTTTCCTATCTTTTAGGTGGTTTACCACATGTTCATTTGCAAGAGAGGTCGTCTTTATGGGATCTATACATAAAGCTTTGTTCCCCTCTTCTGATTACGTAGCCTAATCAATTTAACCTCCTCCAAATCAAGAAAAATCAAGATGATTGGAGACTTGCAGCTGATCTTTCCTCTGGTCAAGCTCTAACAAATTAATAGTGACAAACTTGGCTTGTAACTTTCAATACCTCAAAAACTAAGCTAGTATCATTTCATCATCACTTCTAAGACACTGATTTCTCCAAACATTAGGAACATTTTCACTCTGAATGGGGCGCCATACTTTAAACATCTACTGGGTCTCAAAATTCACTCCAGACTTCAAATAGAATAATTATCGGCTTATTCTATTGCTCTAGAAAATGCCAGACTCCTGTTATGTTTTATCTTTACAAGAGTCAGATGAGACTAAAAATGGAATATTTCTGCCATATCTGTGTTGGAGCTACACAATCCTCACTTTCCAGCCTTGATAAAATTCAAAATTGCAACTTCTTTCCCACAGATGCAATGTCATAGCCTATTGCTACTCTCTTGTTATTTCTATTTCCTTTTACATTCGTATCACACGCCTCATTCATCATAACCATCTTAATAACCCTCTATCATGAGTAGCCACTGAGATTTATATTGGCTGAATAATATTATAAAAAAAGGTTAATTATGTCAGTCTTCACATCTAGCTTTCCCGACATTTATAAAAAGTACATTTATTTTCATTGCATCAGTAAGAACAACTCTACATGTTATTCAATTTCTTCATCTTATTCAAAGCAGATTATTCTGATCCCAAGATTTATTTCCTACGTTTGACTAAAGATAACAACTTTTATAATTTCAAAAGAATATTTGTTCCTGGCACCATGCATCTTATGACGTGTCTAGAAAGAAAACATCTAGAAAGAAAATTTCAGTCATTGTTTGGGATTTTAGTTTTCCGTATAGCCAAATTGTTTTCTCCATAGCAACAGTGAATCAGATAATTATGGATGCTGGCTTCAAATAGATTTGAGGCCAAATTATTGTACCTGGTAGGGACTTATGTCTAGGGCTATTTAGTCATACTCTGATGAGATGTGAATAGAAAAAGATGTCCTTTTTAAAACATAGGCATAAGTAATGCCCAAAACCTAACTGCAGATCTTTTGTGGACTTCAGTACTCACTTTCTGCTATCCAAATTTTTCCAAAGCTAAAAATCACTATTAGAATACCGTGGACAATATTTAGGAAAATGAGATTAGGCAGTTGAAGACAATCTCCAAAAAGATCTTTGCAGTTCCTTGCAGACTTCAGTACTCACTTTCAGCTCCTCACAGTAACCAAAGGACTCTCACTTTGCAATTATTTCCAAAGAGAAAGACAAGGTCTACAAAGAAGAGTATGGAAGCAATTTGAAATAAGTAAATTCAAAGTCTTAGGACAAAATACTTAAGGCCTGACTTATAGTTAACCCCTGTGTTATATTCCCCCACTTTCCTCCATTCTGTTGAACAGATTCATTTTAGTTGTTATAGACATGTTTCAGTCATTGTGCCCACTGGTCTTCTTCAGAGGTCTGTATTACTTGGTAACCTTTTTAGAAGTTTGAACTGAACCCTTTATTCAATTCATGAGTGTAGAATATTCTACTTTAGCTTCCAATGATTAGAATTACATATCAGCTAATATTTTCATTACAAAAATTCCTCCATAAATTTAGTTGCTGTTTCTCAAATGACATTTACTGATGATGTAAGTTTCTCAAATTTTATTTGACTACAGTTGACAACTTTGTTGCATAATTCATGCATTGTCAGTAAAAAACATTTTCTATACTAAAAACAACCTTTGTTATAAAACAATTAAATGTTAATACTGTCCTTTATTCAAAAACATTATTTATCAAATAAACAAAACTAAAATAATGAAAGAAAAACAGAAATTCCATTTTAGAGTTCTAGTAACCTAATTTTTTTTTAATCTTTTCACCCCAAGCAAAGTAATAAAGCCACTAAGACGCAAGTGATTACTGTTAGAGAGTATGAGAAACAAAAAAAAAACTATTGAAGAGTGGGATCAATAAAAGAACAAGAATTAAGAAGACAGAAGATAATAATTGACACTGCATATCATTTTTGAAGATCAAAGTTAACTGGAAAGCAAAGAGCAAGAAAAGAGTTCCATAAGCAAAAAGAGCAGTAAAAGAAATTATTAGCATAGAACTTACAGTTATATCTAGCGACCATTTCAATTGTAAAATGATGAGACCTTGCAGTCAATCTAGTACTGTGCTTAAATTAATAAAGTCTAGGAAGATTTATCAGAACAATTAACATTAAAGTATTTATAGAAAAGGTGTAGAATTAATTAAAACTATAATATCAAATAAATGTTGTTTTATTAGTTATGGCTCACAGCATCTTAGCTAACTAAGCAATTCCTCTTTAATAAAAATAACCAATTTTCATATTCAACTTTAAAAATTAAATTAAAAATGTATTGTCATTCATTTCTGGTCTTTCTTTTGAGATCTTTATAAACAAGCATTTTTTTTTCTTGATGGCTTAGTAATTCAAGTAAAGCTATTTTTGTCATGCAAATGGTAACTGTCATTGCATTTAAATCACAGCTTGAGATTAAAAGAGAGAAAGCAACATGGAGATTTCTTAGTAGAATATTTTGAAAATCTAATAAATATTAGAAAATGTTGTGTATGAACTTAATGACTACCAAAATCTCTTAAACCGTTTTAATTGAGATAATTTTTCTGCAAAATACAAATCATGCAAAGAAATGATAGCTGAGCAGAACAAAAGAAAGAAACAAGATTCATACAATGACTGATATTAGAGCCAGTCTATTGCATATTTGTGAACGTCTTTTACTGTCCCCAATACAAATCAATTTGGGCCACTTTTCAAATGTCAAAATAGGGTCATCATGACTAACTTTTCATACCAAATATTCTGAACACATTGCATTTCATGTTCAAGGACATATGATATTGTAGAGAATGAAAAATAGCACACAAATTGGTGAGAACATGAAATCAATTTCAAACACACAACTGCGGAAACATGTTCAGTTTACCTAACAACAAATTATGACTTTGGCCAATGTTTGAATACCAGAATTTTCTAGAATGTTCAGCATCATTCATAAATTTCACTTAGATTCATTTTTTTTTTATTGCTATTACTTATTTTTAAACTTGTAAGAAGATTCTAGATATATTTCCATATTACTTGAGCAGAGCAATTCAAGGCCTGCGTTCACTTTTCTGCTTCCAAATTCATATTATGTATTTGGTCGTAAATGTTCAATTACACTCTTGATAGGCTATATTCTTATAGAAAAGAAATATATGTTATCTGAAAGAATTATAATTGAGTAACAATTGCTATGAAGCATTTTTCTTTTATTCTATTTCACTGAATTGGTCAGCAATGTTTTAATCACCAGGCAACTCTGGATACCGTTGCTGGAAATACATATAAAGGCTGAAAAAAATATATTTGTTCTATTATTTTGTTTACAGCAGCTGGAAATAGGAAAATTTAAACAGCTTAAGAAACTTAGAAAATATAGCAGATGTTGGTAGTGTTTTTGGATTTACTGCCATCACACTCAAAAGAAGAGAAGAAAACTTCAGCTCAGCACTATTAAAATGGTTGATATGGCATAAAATCCTAAAATCCTTAAATTTCTATTTTCAACAAAAACTGAGGGAATAACTAACAACACTTAAACCTACCTTATGAAAACAAATTTCTACAATTTAAAATTTTTTAGAAAATGTAAATTAGTTTCTTTGCTTATTTCCACAATTTTGTATGAAACCTGCAAAATAATATTGATATTTAGTAAATTGAGTTTAGTCTGGCACAAGGCCATAATAGTAGAGATGGCTTGAGAGGTATGTATGACAGTTGTCATCCTTTAGCTTTTGGTGAAATGCCATATGAAAGGGGCTATCCGGCAGAATTTAAATTGATGATAACAGCCGGGAAGACTTGCTTAATAAACACAGCTATAGAGCAAAGTAATCAATCTTTTAAAAAAAAGAATGAAAGAAAATTTGAAGACTTACACATTATTTATTAACTTAATCAAGTCCACATCACACATGTGGCCTTTTACTAGACTAAATAAAGTAGTAAAATTGTGTGAGGTCAATTGATTGGCTACTACAAAGTGGCAACTCCTAATAATGGCAATGAAAGAAATCCATGCTCTTGTCAAACATTATATTCTACAAGTTTTTTTTTTCTTCAATTTATCCCAGGCAAAGTGATAATGCCACTGAAATGCAAGAGAATTAGAAAACTTTAGAAAGAGCTAGAATTCTAATCCAGAAACAAGGGATAAACCTCTACTTCTGTTCAAAAGACTAGGTAGGTATATGAACGAGACGATAGGCAAACCTATATACTCTTATGGAGGAAAAAAATAAAAAATAAAATAATTAGTATATAAAATTTAGACCTTAGAAGAAATGATTTGAAGTCAACTTTAGAAGGAACCTAAAACGCAATCTTATACAGGAAACAAGAGATAAAAGCTCTGCTCCTGTTCAAAAGATATTATATATTTATTGACCTATTTAGTCAGTACATATACAATTTCATAAAATCTTCAATACTTATTGTTTTATCCTTCACTTGTTCTCTCTCTCTCTCTCAGACACACACACAGAATTTATATATATATATATATATATATATATATATATATATTTTAATTCTATAAAATCAACTTAAAGGAAATTGCCAAAAATCATGTTGTCACTTACAGACAGGAATTGCAAAAATTTATTCGAAGTAAAATAAACTAAATATATGAAGGATTTTATTTTATTTTGACAATCTCTTAAATTATAAAAGAAAAATTATAGTGAAAGATTTTGTTTTCCCATCAGAGAAACAACTAAAGTAGCAAAATCATTTTTTCAGAGAAAGATGTGTATGTGTGTTTGTATTACATAGATGTACACTTATGGGCATAAGTAATTTTGATGATAAGCCATTAGTGTATAAGAAGTAATTAAAGTATGACGCCTGCTTCATCCACTTGTGTGCCCCCAGATTGGAGACAACACTGGAAAAGCAGAAATTGCTCTAATAATAAATAAATATAAAAAAAGAAAAAGCAAAAAAAAAAAACATGGCACCCATTTGAAAGAAGAGAACTTCTTTGGAAACCTCATAGACAAGTGAACTTGATTAAGTCTTTCGAGACCAGCCGGTCATGGATTTGTGAAAAGATTGGAATTATTTGAATCAAGGGAAAAAGGAGAAGGAAAAAAAGATGTCAAAAGATAAAGATTAAAATTCTAAAAATATAAGAACACAGCTGACAGTATAAACACAATGCATTAATTCTCACAAACTTTATTCTCTTGTATTCCCACCTACTTCTCCTCAAATCTCTCTCTCTCTCTCTCTATATATATATATATATATATGTGTGTGTGTGTGTGTGTCTATCATATATATACTTATTCACCGAGTCTCAAAGATGAAGCATACAAAGAATACATGTATATATGTAAGTATTTTACTCAGAATTCCCCCACTTGAAAATGGATTAAGTTTTTTTTGTTTTTTGTCTTTCTTAACTGAGCCTTTTTTATTCACACTTTATTCAAAACAATTGATCAATAATTTCTTCTTAAACCCAGAACTAGTAAACCTTAAAGAGATAGACTGCCTGTTTGTCTCTGAGGGTGTCAGACAAACACTATTAAAAGCCAAAGACTAGAAAGATTAGAAAAGAAGCAAATTTAACTGTGATTTTGGTTTTTGTTTTTGCCTTCTGCTGTTCTCTTTCATTCTTAAAATTTGGTAAAAAATTGAAGTTTAAAAAGTGTTCACTAAAGAGAAGTAAAAATTCAGAAATATTTGATCTTGTACAAGAGATCAATTCTTTATATATCAAACAACATAAAACCTTTATTTGTATGCTTCCTCTTGTTGCAGAATGGATCAATTGATATGTTAATAAAAAGCAAATCAAAACAGAAATGGTCCTGAATATCCAATAATGTTGAGTATTTACATACGAATGAGTATCCTCATATTTGTTGTTATTATCAAAATGTTTCAGCTTTTGATTGTTTGGCAATCCAGGACAAAACACAGTGGATTAATGCTTTGGTTTGTAAATTTAGTGACATAGTAATTGTGAGTTCAATCCCTGGGCTGGGTAGTGTAGCCTTTGACTCTGTGAATACAAGGCAAGCAAGAACTAAACAATACTAAATAAGAACAAAGATGAAATATCCGTAGACATGAACAGCAGAATGAGAACAACATGTACCCTATAGATTAAATAAAGAGTTCACTACAAAATTCCTTGAAGCTTACCTGGATAGACAAATACCTGAAGAAGTCCAGAAAGCACAATGACCGAAACACTGTGATAACAACAAAGACAAGGACAATGAATATAAATAAGTAGTAACACCTCATCCCAGAAATTAAGAGAGAAATGTTTGGTATGTTAATGAATCTTAGTTATAAGATGATATCAATTATTTTTTTCTTTGATTTAAACTACCTTAAAAGGGAAAAATTCTGAAATCAAATGCTGACTTTGAATTGATTTTAAATCTTCTTAAGAAAAATAAATGTATAACCTAGACATAAAAGATCTTTCCAGAACTTACGACAAAAATTTATGAGAATATCAAAAACTGAGCATTCTGAATCATTCAATCCACATTGAAATGATTGCAAAATACTTTACCCTCCCCAAATTTATAGGTCAAAGCACACAAATGCATGCTGGGATTTTTTCCTAGACAATAAAATAAGCAGGTTCTTGGTTTCATCTAACTCAGTCCCAGTCTGTCTTGTCTTGAAATCAAAACGACATGTTTGCTTATCCAAAATTGCTCTTGTGTGTCAACCCCACTTATTAGTTTGTGAACTTTTTGCCATATTACTGTTAATTTGCCTTATATATATTGTTTGCTTGTCTTATATTATTTTTTGCTCTGTTCTTTTCTTTTTCTTGTTATTAAAAACTTTGTCAATTCTGTTACTTATTTTACATTTGACCATTGCCCCCCACAAAAAAAATTGTTTAAATTGTAATTTTCTTTAATATTGAATGAAGAAATGAGATATTACAAATTGAAAACTGATTTACAAATTGACAGAAAGATAAATAATTAAAACATTGTTTAATGAAATGAAGTTCGATTCAGGCAACAATGGTTGGAATTTGACTGAAATAGAAAGAATCCAAGAAGATTTATTGGCAGAAGTTAAGCAAAGTTTGGAAAAGTAAGAATAAATATATCTAAGTAAGGATAAATGATTAATTCTTTTGCATTTATTACTTTAATAAAATTTGGACTTATTGAATGCATATGTTGTCTACAGACTTTCAAACCCAAATACATTGAAAAGGATTTTTATTAAAAAGAGTCAATAAATATCAACAAAAGTAGGTAGTATAATGGTTCAAATTCCAGATGAGGCTATTTTGTTTACTTTATAATTAACACCCTTGGAAAAAGCAAGAATCCATCTTCTCTCTCTCAGCTATCAACTGAATAGTAAGGGAGATTAGGCTTTCTTGCCTTGGTTCGTAATCAGTCTAGGAGAGGGACAACTCTGAATTCTGAACTGTAGAGAAGGTAATGAGAAACCACTCCTGTATCTTTCCCAATCATGATGATTCCCAATTTACAGATATTAAAGAAAGATTTGGAGCCATAATTGCCTAAATTTAAAATAGCAGATTGAAGATAGCAGAACAAAGACGAATAGTGAAGGGTCAAAAGTTATGGAGAGTCATGATCTCTACACCCTGAAAGGATAATGCACATAAAAAAAGAAATTGCATAAATTCTGAAATTTTGTGGTTAAAAAACATTAATCATTCAATATGAAAAAAAACCCTAACCAAAAAAGCCCAATTTCTGAGATGAAATATTTTTTATTATTGCATATAATGTAAATTGTTCTCTTCATGCTTGCTTCTAAGTTATATTCTGCTGATAGCTTCTTCAGCCTTCCTGAGGAATGGGTGTTGAATCCAAGAAGAAACTACTTAGTACTTAAAAAACAATCAACAACTAACAACGAACCTTAAGGTGCAACAAATACTTGCGACATATATTGGTCAAAATGTGTTTAAAAAAACAATTCTAAAAATATATGGAATTCTGAAACAAACATTATCCATCTGATAACTTCACACATATAAGCTGAAAAAAAAAAAAAGGATATATTGGCTAATAGCAGGCTGCACATATCTGTTAGGGCAGCTAGCCAATCCCTGTCGTAGATTCCTGCTCAGGCACATTAGCATTTATTCAACACCCACAGAGTCCACCTGTTGTGTATACTGAAACTATGCTGAGCATATGTTAGTTATAGTTTCTAGGAGAGAGCATAGCATTTGGTGTGAGCAACAATTTGAACAAGGCCTGTACTGAAACCCTCAGTCACAATGACTTCATGCTAACACAACCATCAAAGAACAATTCCATTTTCCCAATTTCACTTACAAGGTTTTGGTCAACCTATAGTATGGCTTTCAGGCACTTTCCAAAATTATCACACACTGGGATCGCATCAAGAAGTTACCTTTCTGGCAAATTGATCATGGTATCATGGTCAGAAAACGAACAATCTAACCACTCGGCCATGTGCCTACATGTTGGCTAAGATATTAAAAACAACAAAAGTAAAAAAAACAGTGTTCAGATAAAGTGAAAATGCTAATATTTTGATATTTAAAAACACATTTTTATGTTTTGATGTATAAAAAATAGAATATTGCTTGTATTTTATATTCCTCTTGTAAATAAATCAGAAAATGGAAAACTGAATTTTGAACGCAGTATCAAAATTGGCTTTGTTTTTTCATCCTTCCACTATTTTGCTAATAAGAAAATTCAAGAAGTAGTGGTTTAATGCCAAACTTAGCTTTCACGGAAAATGGATCCAAGAAGTTGATCCATGATTTCTGCCCATGCTGAATTCCTGAGCAAAACTCTTTCAGAGGAAAGGAGAATTTGGAAACTCATCTCTTGATTGTTTTCACAAAGAAAGCAAACTATCTTTGCAGGAGATAAAGGCTTAATCCTTTAGAAGATAAAGAATGAAATAAGAGACGTGCATAGGCACCGAGAGCCTTTGGAAGTGAGGCCATAATAATAGCACATGTTGAAGGATGATAGGAAACCTATATGATAGGGCAAAATACACAGTAATTGATTAACCAATTTTGCAACAATAAATCTTACAAATTTTTTATTTTTCATTCCAAAATCCAAAGTCTTTCTCAAACTAGTAAAACTAATATTAAATCGTAGTTAGATGTACACATGAAAAACTCTCTCTCTCTATATATATATATATCTCATAAAGAAACAATTTATACAAATAATAAAATAGCAATGTTAATGTGATCAATGGCAAAATCAATTTGCTAACAAGACTTAATGAGACATTAACTTACTATCAATTCCTTGAATAAGATCCTTATATTTGAGTTGTTGTCAGATGGAAGACACATACCAAGTACTTTTGACAATTTCAAATTGTCATCTTCAGGGTACAATTTTCCTATACACAGGCAAACACTAAGACGAAATATATATATATATATATATATATATATATATATACACACACACACACACACACACACACTCACTCACACCTCATTTCAATGGATAAAAGGGGAGAAATATTGTTCTGATAATGTGGATTGTCTATAGTTACTGACACTAAGTTACATTATGAAAGAAAAAGGAACAATATACTTATGTACTTTTAATCAAGCACATTATCCAATTTGGTACTATAAAATATCTGTACACTGTAAATATACACTATTTTGTGCTACTGTTAAATTTACCAATTCCCACTTTTCTACTCTTCCTCCAGACATCATGGTTACAGAAAATGATGAATATAAAATCACTTAACGACATATAAAAAGGGGAAAGCAATAAGCCACATGTGTAGTTACACCAATGTAAACAAAGTGATGGCCTATCAACTAGTGGTCAGCTCAGGAAGCAGTGTGCATGCAGTGTTGCCACAAGTCTGTCTGTCGCATGCAGAACTTACAAACTGCATCGGATCTTCCAGATTTTGTCTGTTTCTTTCAATATCCATTAAAGGGATGTCTGTAATATGAGGGTATGAGGGTATATACAAGAAAATGATAAACAAATTTTTATATAACAGATTATATATATATATATATATATATATATATATATATATATCTCCAGGTAAAATGAGAACAAATAGAATATAATTCCACTGTACGTAACATTTAATTTAAGAGAGGGCTCAATACATAGTAGAGCTAAATATTATTTATTTTAGGATATTAAAACATGTTAATATTGTTACACGATGACAATTATGCTTCAACACCATAAATATATCTCTTCAGGCTTGCCAGTAGTTTAACATTGCCTGAAGAGACATTTATGGTGTTGAAATATAATTGTTATTGTGTAGTGATTTTTAACATTTTAATATCCTAAAAAAATATATATAAAAATATATATGTATATAAGCATCACCTCTCCCTTGTGTGCATATGTAGTTACATCAACATAAACATCCCTTTAGTCTGACAAAATCCTAAAGGACAAACCGCGTTGCATAAAAAAATGTTTTACACTTTGTTATTAATTTTTATATGTATTACTGGATTTCATTTAAGTGAAACAAAGTGGGACCAATAATTTCAGTCCTTATAAATTTAAAATAATTTGCATAAAAAAGGACAATCTAATTTCTTTTTTTATGTGCAATACCCTTTCAGGATGTGGTGATCATGACTCTCCATAACTTTCATTCTTTTGTTACTCTAACACTTCACTATTCATCTTTGTTCTGCTATCTGAAATCTGTTATTTACATAAAATTGTTAAGCAGGTTACTGTTTCCAAATGATTCTCTTATTTTCTCTATATCCTGTTAAATTCTCTAGGCCCCCTTTCCTCATTATATATCCCAGAATTTCATCAGTGTCTTTTTGATTGGAAATGTAAATTTCCTTGATGTTCCTTAAAACTTAATTAAAAAAATTGTTTCTGTTCCAGCAAAACTGATCCTACTAAATGGCGATTCCTTTTAAATGTATAATTTAAACATTTGTATTTTGTCAATGCAATGATAAAAAAATACTAAGTCATATGAGTTCTTTTCTCTGAAAATATCGATAAGATTTTTGGGCCACAGACTGAATTTGAAATCCATTTGTGCATCTCAATTATTATTTATACAGGGACCGAGATTTGGGAATTGTTTTGAAGTGGAAACACTTCTTAGGAACAAATCACTTATATATATATATATATATGTGAATAATATCTTTTGCTTCTCGTTTCAAATTGATGTTTTTCTGATTTTTGCTTTTGTTTTTAGAATTTCTTGAAACTTCCTTAAACTGTACCTACAATATCTGAATGAAAAATTGAAAAAAATCCTTTCACTTGGACAGCTACCTTGAGGATTGTAAGTATTAAAAAATGTTTAAATATATGCAAATTTCAAGTAAACCTCAGTCAAAAAACAAATGTACAAATGTAGAAATCCTAAGAAATAAGTTCCAGGAGAATTCTGTTTTGAAAGAAAAAACAAAGTCTTAAGGATTTTTTGTTCAGCTAGATAAAAGTTTCCAATGACCATTTTTTCACAATTTGTAACTGCATGTTATTTATTTATATTTGCCAGATTCAACTTCAGTGGTGGTAATAAGGATTTAGTGTGGATTATCTCCTCTGAATTCTTCCAAAAGGCTTTAGAGTCACAAAAGAGTAAATGTGGAGAAGTGGCTGCCTGAACATTGCCAGAACAGGATTGTTGAATAATAAAACAAAAATGGTAAAAGAAGAGTTTAAAGCATAACAGTGGAAGCTGACTTAGTTATAAAAAGCCTTCTGGAAAAATAATCTTCAAATCTATTTTTATATAATTACTAAAAATTCATTTGATGCACTTTTTAGGCAATTAAAATTCTCTTTCTAAAAAATGAAACTGGAATGTCTCAAGCTACATCTTTAAGTTAAATGAAAAAAAATTTAAATGAGTATTTGAAGACAAAGAGCTAAAAAAAATTACTTCAATGTATAAGAGTAAACCATTTTTTTTTTTTTTAATTGTTGCTGAATGGAAAGATTAAATCAATGAGGAGGATAGATTTTTATTTTTGTTTTGTATTGATTGTGAATTCAGGAAATAATGACAAGATGAGGAGGTGCTATGAAGAAATCCAAAAACCATAACAAAATGTATTCATTGGCTATGATCTGTGTCTTGGATTCATCTCTTTTGATAAAAAAGCAAATTGTTCACTGGGCCACTGAAAAAGTTCTCAGCCTGACCAAGAAGCTCTTAAGAAAAAAATAATCTGATGCTTGGTCAGATTATTCTGGGAATTGGGTTGCACCAAGAATATAATGAAATCAAAGATATAAACATTTTTATGAAGACAAAAATATACTGCATGGTTGAAAAAAGACATTGTTTCCTGATGAATTATTTTGGTTGTGGGAGCGAAGAACAGATTTTAGGATCTTTGCCTGCTACTCTCTCCCCAACATATTGACAATAATAGCCGACAATAATTTTCTGGTTTTGTATTCTATCATCTAAGATATCTTAACCTGTTTAATTTCTGTCAAGTATACACAGGTGAAGATAATCTTCTGGTAAAATACACACTACATAATGATATCATATATGCATATTTCATCCACCAATGAACACTGTCTCAACTCTGGTAAAGGTAAGTCAACTCTCAGACAACATTTTCTTTTTTATTAATACAAGATCTAAGAGGAAGCTCTCAATAGTATATACACACATTTATGAAGAAGAAAGTGTTCTCGAAAGAGTCAAATTAGAGATGTTCTTAAATTGAATTATCTTAAACAGTCAGGTACAGTGAGATAATTGCTAAAGTGAGGATGCAAAACAGGTCATTTGGATTTCCAGTCTCCTTCGATCGACAGGTCATTTGCACTTATATACAATCATACATAATAAAAGAGAATGGTGCAGTTCAATTGTTTTATATAACCCCAAACTTATGTTCCCATATAAAAAAGGGTATAATTATTTGTTGGCATTCATGTAACATGATAACCAGGAAGATTTCTTCTAAATAGATCCTTTTGTTTTGTCTTGGGAAATTGGCAGCAAGCATCCATGCTTAATGCTTTCAATGATTATGCATACAAAGGAATTCTTAAAGTCTAAAATGGTTTGGCAGAAAGAAGCTTTTTGAAAAATACTTATCTGAGCTGAAACAAATATAACTCATGTTCTGATATCCATGCCCAGTGTTATCACTTCCGTGAAGAAAGTATTTATAGGAATATAAGATCATTTTATTATAAATAATTTCATACAACTTCCTATCTTTTGGAGTGCTAAGAAGTGTTTGTTCATTTACTATCCATTGACATGTTTGTAAGACAGTAAACCTTCAAAACAAAACTCCTCTCTTTTCATTGTTTTAGAGAACTTTTTTTTTGTCTTGCATCAGCATGGCTGATGCTAACCTCCAGGAGAGTGACACATTGTGCTTTCTCAGTCTACCAATTGTCTATGCATTAAATATTGCTGCCATATATGTTCTGGTGCATCTGCTACATATTTAGAGATTCTTGATAAAATACAAAGAAGAATCTGCAATATTATTGGTCCTGACTTAGCATCTCAGCTTCAGTCACTTTCCCACAGCCATAACATAGCTTCCCTGTACCTTTTCTATAAATACTTTCATTGTAGTTGTTCTGATGACCTTTCCTCTATGGTACCTAGATTTTATGAATTTAAGAGCAATACTGAATTAGTGGCAAGGTCTCATTCTTTTACAGTTGAAATGGCTGCTCAATAAAACTATAAGTTCTATGATAACAGTTTCTACTCGCTTGTAGAACTATCAGCTTTTTGCTTTCCCGTCAATTTTGATCATCAAAGATGTAAATGCAATGTCAATCATTATCTTCTGTCTTCTTAATTCCTCTTCTTTTATTGTTTTCTCTCCTTAATAATGTTTTTCTTATTTTTCATATTCTTTCTCACTCAGTAACTCTTTAACTCTCAATAGCTTTATTACCTTGCTTAGGGTGAAATGATGAAAAAAATGTTACTTGATGTTTCCCTGTCTCTCTTTCTATCAGTAGGTTTGTGAGTGTCAAATTCTCCAAGCCCTCTTTCCTCATTATGGGTCACAGAAGTTTCATTATCTTCTTTCTGATTCTAAGTATGTGTGTTTTTTGTTGCCATTTTCCTTGAAACTTCCTCATTGCTCACATGTTCCACCTATGGTATTATGAGCATCCCTTTCTCAACCCACGGTCTTCTTTTTATAGCCCCATTGCTGTCTGCTTCACTGAATGACTCTTACTCTGGTCTATGTTTGTTGGTCCGTCTCTGGCGAACTTGCTCAGCACTAATCCTGTACCCCCACATTGTGTTTCAGTATCCACAGGAATATTGGTGAAGAACTGTCAAAGTTCAGGCTTCACTTCTCTCTGTCCTGGCTATGCTTGAAATTTAATAAGATTCAACAACACTCATTAACATCTGTAAAAATAACAACTTTTATTTATGGTACTATGATTAAGATAATGAATGCATAAACAAAAGGGATTTGAAAAAGTTTCCCCATATAAGGAATTCCTAAGTTTGGAGGAAGAAGTTGACTGGCAGTTACAGTTATGGCTAAACAGCTCAGAGTTGTTCAACTATTTAAATGAAGGCAGCTGATCAAGGGAATTCAAAAGGGGGGCAGTGCAGAGAATAAGACTCTTTAGCTGATTAAGGAGGAGAGGGTTGGTCTACTAGCAGTGAGACCAGTTTAATCTTACTTCTCTGCTCTTTTGGCAACTGCTTTTTATGGGGTGCAAATCCCAATTGCACTGCTCTGATTGGCTAGTCAATAATAATACTTGACCAATGGTCTTGTGTCATATGCCTTGAAGAGCAGGAAGGAAAGCCCCCAAGAACCCAATATTATTGGTGATCCAATCAAAATAATGGCCCTGTGTCATAAGTATCAGAGGGGGAGACAAAAAGCTCCATCCCAGCTCTCCTCTCACTAGCAGGCCAATCAATTGTCAATTCTCTCTGAAAGATTTGCTTAGTGCCACTCATTCCAATGAACAATTCCTTTATCAAATCAAAACGACATTGAAGTTAAACAGACTTAAAACTGTACCTAATAACCATCCTGTCCAAACTTACAATTTCACTTCTCAAAATATACTCCATAACTGACACAAACCAGATAATTCATGGTATCACTTTATTTTAACATGAAAATATTTTTCTTTCTTTAGAAATGAAAAGTAGATCACCAGTTAACATTTGACACCAGTCATGGTGTCTTGTGAGGAAACTGTCCAATATATAGGAAGACTGATATTACATAGCACTTTAGAATTCATTTTTTTGTTTCTAACAAAATTTTCCTGTTTCTTATTACTTTGCTTAGATTTTGGAAGGCATATTTTACTTTCCAATGCACCTTTATAACTATCATCTGTTAAAACACTTCACAAATATTTAAATATTTGTACTTGCTCCATTCTAACATCTCTAAACTTGAAACGATACCTTCAGCAGTCTCTTTTGTCATACATTCTACCTTTTTATAATTCATGGATTTTATAAATAAATTATTAATTTGAGATTTTTTTCATGATTATCACCATTTTATAGGTCACTCGATTTTGTTTTTTTCAGAAAAATATTTTTTCTATGACACTGAATCAAAAGGGTAAATATATTTAGCTAAAAGTTAGGCTTTTTTCCCTTGGTGCATGAAGTGTTTTGAATAAAATTATTTAATATTTATATCTTTTGGATGATTTCTCCACATTTTTTTAATGAGCAATTTACATGTCAGGAGATTTCTGAATTTAAATGGGGTCAGAAAATTTGAGATTTATTAAAGTTAAGGGAAAAAGAAAAAAAAAAAGATTCAATGAAAGAAAAGTAAGAGAAATTCTTCCTTTTCTGCAGAGAGAAATCTTAAGATTCAACTGGCACTAATCCAGGTTAAATGATTTCAACTCTGGACAATTTTTGCAAAGAACATTTGAATTGCTGAAAAATTAGGTATTTTACATTGAGACTGAATTCAAACCTTCAAAATGCTAACAAAACAGATTCCATAAAATGGTAAAAAGCTCAATTAAGAAATAATAACCAACAGGAAATTGAAAACACAAAACATTTCATTAATAAGTCTTTTTAGCTTTTATTTCCTAGCAACACAAAATGGGAGATCAATGAATTTATCTTAAAGTGATCCTCTATTGAAGTAATCCATCATTAAAGATGATCAAAGATAAACATTTTTGGTCAAGTCATGATAAGTGGGTTTGTAAAAAAGGGAGAATCTTAAGGGGCATTAAGAAGCAAAGAGAAAATATAGGGGGATATGTATTAAAAAAAAATTTGAGAGGATGGGGTTAGGGAAACATCTCAGAAAAAGCATCCCTCATTTTAATTCCAAGGCATCATTTTCTTCAAACTCAAAATTTGGAGTTCAAAAATAATGGTCACTTTTTTTTTTAAAAAAACAAGGGTTCATTTTTCAGTTAATGGTAACAATATGCAGAGCATCTGTGGCTTTTTTTTAAGTGAACAAGTTTATTTTCTAGTCAGTTTTACCCGTCCATATATGTGTAAGTAGCGTATCACTTATTGGCATGGAAGGTGGAATTGGCAAGCAGAGTTCAAATCTTAGATGAGTCTGTTGTATTCACTTTCATACAAATTTACTTGGAAAGGGCATGAATCCATTTCTTCTACTCCTGTTTATTGGTTAAATAGCAAAGTAGACTGTGATCTCTAGCCTTGGGTGGCAACCACTTTAGGACCCCAGAACTCTGAATCCAAAAAGCGAAGAGAAGGCAACGGTAAAGCATTCCACCGTCATTCCCAAGAAGCCAAGGAATAGCCATCAATAATAAGAAAAGGAATCTGTTGAAAGCCATTACTACCAAATGTCCTGAAGTGACATGACTAAAAAGAAATAAGCAATGAAATTTGAAAGGGTGTACAGAAAGTATTTAGGTTTTGATAAGAGAGAAAATACTACAATAATAAAAGTAAAATAATTTCCATTTGTGGCTTTGTATATTTCAGATGTTTTTGATCTGACAATTGATCGAACATCAAGTCAATAGCTGCAAGCAACAAACATCACACAATATAAATATCAAGTGACTTTCTCTGACTAATTCCAAATGCTCTTTTTTCTATACAAGAATAGCCGGCCAATATAGAGGGCTATTGTTTAAATGGTTAAGATGAGATTCTTGATAGAAAAGAAAGAGGAAGTGACAGGAAGTAAAAATGATGAGAATAAGAATGATGGACAAGGATTGACCCTTGACTTGAAGATGTTAAGCACATGCAGCAGAAAACTGACAAATTTTGAATGGTCATAACACTGTTGCTAATTGAGATACCAAGATAAATTTGGTGACATTTTTTTAAATGTTTTGTCAGGCTCCCTATGCCTGTATTAAATGTTTTTATATATATTGAAAATAAAATTTTAGTTTGGGATACCTAATTATAGTGTTCAGAGAAGCACCTGCATGGGAGACAGTTGGGAAAAAGCTGTTTGAATGGAACATGGAGAATATATGAGGAAGTAATATGATACATCCTAGCTGTGAAGATTTTGTGAAATTTTTAATTCTATATGAAGACTGAACAGCTCCAGCCCAGATATACCAGCAATACTCCAATTTTGGTCTAATCTGATTCTTCTAAAGATAAAGCATGACAGGTGGGGAGTCTGGCTAAGGTAATCATTTTTATCACCTGTGAACTGTACAAGAACCATTTGAAAGACAATAGAGAAAGACAATTACACATAGAAATGCAATCAATCACAAGTAAAATGTCAAATTAAATATTTTTTTCTTCTTAATTTTGCAATATGGGAAGTAAAGAAGCAAGAAAAATATCTCAAAGTTATCAAAATGTATAGAAATACCAAGGAATGAAATATTTTTTCAGGTTTCATAAGAAAGGAAAAATACTTGCTTACCACTTAAAATACATGTTTATTCTGAGGCTAAGCAGAGCCAGTGAAAGCAGAAATAGCCTCAACCTCCAGACATTTGCCTTTTATAGCCTCCCCTCTTGTTGAGCCTGATGCTAAGCCGACATTTTTCAAAAAAAATAATTGCACATAAAATTAATTTAACCAAAAAACCCCACCATACACACCCCATCATTTTTATCTTCCTAATTGCAGAAAATTAAATATTATCCAAAATTTATAGCAGGATTCTGATACAGGTAGAGAAGAATGTAATCTTACAAGTGGGAAGCAGTCTTTATGCTTGTATCATTCTTAAATGCAAATAGGGTCTTCAAATTCTTATGTATAGAATCCAACATTATCAGAGTGTCTCAAGTTCTTCTTACTTCTTCTATGTGTTGTGTCCTTTCAAGGCTTGGGTTATCATGGCTTTATACAATTTCCTATACTTTCTAGCTCTTAGCAATATTTTCCTGTTTCTTGATACTTTGCTTAGCTTTTGAAATAATAATCTATGCAAACAACAAACCAACACACCCTGGGATTTCAATTTTACATTTTTTGTCCTTTCTTAAAACATTTCCTGATAGTAACATAAGGCAATATACAATGCACACAGTTTCAAAGAGGATTTCCTCACTCATTCACCAGTCTTCCTTACCAAGCTATGTGACATTCACCTGTCTTCCTTAGCAAGCTACGTGACATTCACTTGTCTTCCTTACCAAGCTATGTGACATTCACCTGTCTTCCTTACCAAGCTACATGACACTTACACATTCCTCCTCACTTTGTCCTTTGCCTCTTTTTTCTCACACATAGACACAAAGTAATCACATTTCTTTTCACCTACACAAACTACAAACAGGAAACTTTAATACTCATACATGCATAGAAAAAATTAATTGTAAAAGGACAAAATAAAAACGTCTTAGATGTTTATATTTAAAAACCTTTCTTGCTTTTTGTTTTGTTGTGGGTTGATTCAAATCTCCAACATTCTTTCGTTTTTCCTTGACTAGTTTTAAAAACCTCCTCACCAAAAGTTTTGTATTTATAAATGGAAAAACTTAGAGAATTCTTTTTAACTTGTCACAGCTTCAACTAAAAATTGACATTTCACATAGATATAAATATAACAGCATTATTTCTAATAAAACTGATAAGAACAGCCAATTTTCCAATCTATTAACATTGAGTATAATTCCATCAAGACCTCAGAATTGACATTAGGTCAACAATAACTATTTGAAGAAAAGCATATAACAGTGATCAGTACAGAGTCAGACCATAGTTTTTTTTACACTTTGCTAATTGAAGATTATATTTCAAAAGCCTGCATCGAACAAGTTGATTGGTGTCATTTTATCAATTGTGTTTCCTCTATTCAGGTTTCTGCATCACATTTTCATAGCAATAAATATTTTTTCACTATTCACATTATTCGGATTATTGTCCTCATCTTTGTCGCCATATTTATTACAACGTTTTGGCCATTGTACACTCCGGCCTTCTTCAGGTGGTTGGAATATTGAACTGAACCCTTTATTTCGCTCACTGGGGTAGACTGTTCTAGTTACATGTGCCATGTTTAATAGTTGCTGAAGACATTAGGTTTATAATACCCAGAAATTCATACACAGAAGTCCTCAACAAGGACACATGGCACAGTGGATAAAGGTGTTGGTTAGATCCAATGATAGGACCCAAAGAGTGTAAGTTCAGTTAAGGCAGTGAAGAACTTTCAGAGGGGAATAACTGCTAACAGACATCCATTAGACATGGCATGTGGAACTAGATCATTCTACCCCAGTGAGCGAAATAAAGGGTTCAGTTCAACATTCCAACCACCTGAAGAAGGTCGGAGCATACAACGGCTGAAATGTTGCAATAAATATGGTGACAAAGATAAGAACAATAGTCTGAATAATGTAAATAGTGTACATAATACCTCATCTTAGAAATTGTTGTGGTAGGATCCACCTAATTTGCATAGTGGAGTACCGACCATATAAATATGGTTGGTACCGGGAAGAGAGGGAGGGAATCAAGAGATTCAACCAGAGACTCTGCTCGACTGCAACTCAGTCAACACATTCTCCAGGAACGGTCTTCCCAGGAATATACAAAACACTATATGTAAATACTGTGTACACTTTCTTGTTCTAAGTACATTTTGTGTTGCATTATTATTCCATGCATTAGTCAAGTTTCAACAATGGCAACGAGGTAGAAAGAACCATACGAGAAAAAAAAATGAATTAATGATTGATAGCTTTCAACAATTGGGTCAAGTCATTTGAGGAACCCAGGCTGAAGGAAAAAAATATTAATGAAAAGTTCAACATCTAACGGAACGGCGAAGGATTCTGAATTTCTGGATATTTAGAAATCGTTAAAGGACGACTAAGCATAAGGCACGTTCACTCAGAAAAATTTGAAAGGTGTCGTAAACGAATAACGGTGATTTTAAATTGAAAAAGTTATCTACAACGAGACACCCGTTAAAAAAAAACTGGCCGATTACAAAAACATGCATGGAATTAAAAGGCGCACAAATACACCGTGTCGATTTTGAAAGGTAACGAACTTTTACAAAAAATTAATTTTTTTTTTTTGCTCAACAATATTTTATAGTGACGAATTTACCTCTGATAATAAAAATCAGAAGTTTGTCATTGAAATACGCGAACAGAAGTAATTAAAAAAAAAAAAAATACCAAAGTTGATTATCACGGGCTTCAATGTAAAAGCAAGACATAAAATAAAAAAGTCGTAAGTTGTTTCGATTTTTCTGGTCAGCTTATATTATATCCATAGATACACAAATTAAAGGTATATTCTTTGTTGCATGAACACTATCAGCTAAAGATGGATGAATTATCCAAAGTCATATCTGAATTATTCAAATCCCAGCAGTCGAGTCAGCAGCATCAAAATGAACAGTTTGCCTTATTAATAAGGGAACAACAGATAGCACAGCAAAAATATCAAGAAAAGCAAGATGAAAGACAGCAAAAATATCAAGAAAAGCAAGAGGAAAGACTGGGAAAACAGGAAGAAATGCAGATCAAGGTTTTAGAAATTCAAAAGTTAACACTGGAGAAATTAAACAACAATCAGGCAAATGAGGGAAATTCTTCATATTCTAATAACACCATATTTAATTCGCTGGAAACTTTCAACTATGTGCCAGATGAAGAAAAACGTTTGAAGCGTACTTTAAAAGATATGAAGATATTTTCTACACAGACTGTGAAAACTGGTCGAATTCAAGAAAAGTCAGTCTATTACTAAGAAAGCTAGGTACAGCAGAACATAGCAAATTTGTAGATTTTATTCTACCGAGAAGAACGAATGAATTGGAATTCTCGGAAACAGTGAAATTGCTAAAGGAGCTGTTTGGAGCAAATATGCCGCTTTGGCATAAGTGATGGTTATGCATGAATGTCGCTAAATCCGAAGATTAAGATTATTTAACATATGCATCTATAGTGAATAGACATTGTGACAATTTCAGATTGGCAGAGATTACAGTGGAAGAATTTAAGTGTTTAATTTTTGCCCAAGGACTGGTATCCAGTAAGCGTGCCAAAATAAGACGTAGAGTTTTGTCTAAACTCGAATCTGAACAAAACCTTACCCTGAAAAAGTTAACAGAGGAGTGTCAGCGGGCCGTAAGTTTAAAGAAAGAGTCTCAAAAAATCGAAGAAGCTGGCATTGCTTATATTAAAAAAAATAAAAAAAAACAGTCAAATTACCCATCAGAAAAAAATTGGAGTAAAAATTTGGCGTATTTTAAAAATAGACAAGAAAAATTAAATAAGAAGAACGAGGAGGAAAAAAAGGTTCCACCATATAATTGCAGATGTTGCAACGAAAGACACTGGGAGGTAAATTGCCCATATAGAAATAAGGAATGTTTCGTGTGCCACAAGAATGGACACAAAGGATCGTGTTGTAAAACGAAAAAATTCAATAGCCGAATTAGACAAATTTGAATATCAAATCAGATAGAGATTTGAGGAAATATGTGATTACTGAAATATTTAAAAAGAATATCAAATTTCAACTCGATTCGGGTTCAGATTTAACAATAATGAACTATAAAACATGGAAATTTTTAAAAAGGCCTACAATAATGAAGTCAATGAAACACGCTTGAATGGTAACTGGAAAGGAAGTTAACTTCGAAGGCGAGGTTGTACTTCCCATGAAATTGAACGGGATCATTAAAAAAATAAAGGTTTTCATTCTGAAAAATGGAGAAAACTTGATGGGTACAGATTTTATTGAAACATTCGAATTGTGGGATAAACCGTTAAACTCATTCTGCAGAAAAGTAGAAAGTAATACGCAAACAAGACAGGACATTAAAGATGAATTAAAGGAAAAGTTTCCGGAAACCTTCACACCTGGTCTTGGAAGATGTAACAAGTTTGAAGCTAAATTTGAATTAAAGGAAAATACTATGCTAATTTTTAAAAAGAAACGTAACATGTCTTTTGCAAGTGTAGAGAAAATTAACGAAGAACTTGATAGGTTGGAAAAAATGGGAATTATTTCGAAAGTAGAATCTAATTCATGGGCTACGCCGATTGTGTGCATAAAAAAGAAATCAAACCAAATCAGAGTCTGTGTTGATTTTTCGACAGGGTTGAACTTGGTAATCAAGGACTACCATTACCGAGTCTGGAGGAGATTTTTAACAAGCTAAATGGTGGAATTAAATTTTCAAAAATCGACTTATCAGATGCCTATCTCCAAATTCCCATTGAAGAGGAATGTTCGAAGTTACTAGGGATAAACACGCATAGAGGGTTATTCAAGTACAACAGGCTTCCTTTTGGTATTAAAGTGGCATCAGCCATTTTTCAACAAGCTATGGACGTCATGTTGAATGACTTAGACATCATAGTAAGGAGCGCAACCATCGACGAACATTGAGAGCATCTCAATCAAGTATTTAAAAAGATTCAGGACTTTGGATTTAAAGTCAAAGAGTCAAAGTGCGAATTTGGTTTGGAGGAAATTAAGTATTTAGGTCACTTAATCAACAAAAATGGCAGATGTCCAGATCCGGAAAGGTCCATTGCAATTAGAGACATGCCGACACCCACTAATGTGGCGATGCTACAGAAATTTCTGGGGCTCGCAAATTATTATCAAGCGTTCATTAAAGGAATGTACAATCTAAGAGCTCCGTTGAATGAACTACTAAAAAAAGACAAGGCATGTGAATGGACGGTAGAATGTCAGAAAGCCTTTGATGAAATAAAGAAAATGCTTACATCAGACCTCTTTTTAACCCATTACAATCCAAAACTTGATATTGTAGTGGCAAGTGACGCCAGTTCATAAGGGATAGGAGCGTGTATTCAACACATAATGCCAGATGGTTCTAGAAAACCAATTGCACATGCTTCGAGAACTTTACTCCCAGGAGAAAGGAGTTACTCACAGATAGAAAAAGAGGCGCTGAGTATCATTTTTGCCATAACAAAATTTCACAGATACATCCACGGCAGACATTTTATGCTTGAAACGGATCATAAACCTCTGATCACTATTTTTGGTTCAAAGAAAGGGTTTATACGGCAAATCGTCTGTTGAGATGGGGAACCATTCTTCTCAATTATGATTTTCACATAAAGCACCTATCATCCAAAAATATAATTCATGCGGATAGTTTATCAAGACTTGTACCGAGTCAAGAAGAAAGATTCGAAGAATCAATTATTGCAAATATCAGAGCAGATTATGAGGTGAAAAGCATGGTAAACAACATTTTAAGAGAGCTACCGGTTACATCAAAGGAAATCAAAAAAGAAGCTGAAAGCGATGATTTCATTTTAGAAATAAAAAGCAAAATGGTAGCAAATGACCAAAAAGTGCAGGAGATTTATTCAATTTGTGACGGATTTTTATTATATGGTGAGAGAGTAGTAGTACCAAAAAAGTTGCAGAAAAGAATACTATGGGACTTTCATATGGGTCACCCGGGGGTTAATAGAACAAAAAGCTTAATGTGAAGCTTTGTATATTGGAAAGGAATGGATGTGGATATCGCAAACATGGTTCATTGATGTAAAGGGTGTGCATTAGCAGCTAAGGCACCACCTATAGTACACAAACCATGGCCCAAGACGGATCATCCATAGACAAGGTTACACATTGATTTCCCTGGTCCAGTAGAAGATTATTACTACTTAATACTGGTAGATAGTTTTACAAAATGGCCGGAAGTACTACGCTGCAAAAAGCCTACGTCCAATACCACAACAACTTTCTTGCATGAACTATTTGCATGGTTCAGTGTGCCAGAGTTTATTGTGAGTGACAATAGTACACAATTCACTGCTGAAGAATTTAAGGAATTTTGTGAGTTATATCAAATTAACCACATAACGACGCCGCCGTATCATCCAAGGTCCAATGGACTCGCAGAAAGATTTGTCGATACTTTAAAGCGCGCACTGAAGAAAGCCTCAGGAGTTCCAACGGAAAAGGCGCTTCAGCAATTCCTACAAGTATACAGAATCACGCCAAACCAGAGAACACACTCAAACATGGCACCAGCTGAACTAATGTTCACTAGGAAAGGTAAGTCAGTGTTTGACAAGCTTTTGCCAGGAAAAAAATAGAGTAAAGAATACTATGTATACAGCGAGAAGAAGATACACCTCCGGAGAGAAGGTGTTTTTCAAGTGCTACAAAAACAATGTTGTGTTCTGGGAGCGAGGCATAGTAGACAAGAGAATCGGTGACCTGATTTACATAATTAAAGGGCCGAAGAATACTCATAAAAGGCACCAGAACCAACTTAAAAAATGTTACATTCTAGAGCATGAAGAGAGTATACCTGATGAGAAGGAAGCTCTCATTGATGTAATGTATGATATGTTTCAAGTAGAACCTCCGCAGAATATTCCTGAACCGAGAAGATCCGGTAGGAAACAAAAGTTCACGGATCCATTGGACGTGAATCCAAAACGGAAAAAATATTAAAATTAAGCGGATGGACATATGCATATGAAGTATGCAAATGGATCTACAAAGAAATAGCCATAATCATCAACCCATATAGGAAGCCAGTTTGAAATCCAAAAGGGATTCCAAGGCTTGGGAGGCGGGTGTTGTGGTAGGATCCACCTAATTTGCATAGTGGAGTACCGACCATATAAATATGGTTGGTACCGGGAAGAGAGGGAAGGAATCAAGAGATTCAACCAGAGACTCTGCCCGACTGCGACTCAGTCAACACATTCTCCAGGAACAGTCTTCCCAGGAATATACAAAAGACTATATGTAAATATTGTGTACACTTTCTTATTTCAATACATTTTGTTCTAAGTACATTTTGTGTTGCATTATTATTCCATGCATTAGTCAAGTTTCAACAGAAATATAGACAAATATTTTTTCAATTAGGTATATTCATTTTTTAGACTTCATTTTTACTGTACATTTATTAGACACTATGATAAAGAGTTGACATAATTTCTATATGTATTGAGAACAAAAAGAAACTCTATTGTATCACTTGCCTTATTGCAACATGCCCTTTACTGTGGCAGTCTGGAACCAAACTTGTAATATCTCAGAGTCAAGATTTTACAGGTATCAAAATTCAGTGAGAAAACTCAATTCAAGATTTCTTTATAGTGCAACCAAGATCAACAAAAAGGGAAATAACTGTAAAGATAGTGTGACCAGATTGCTGATCATGGAAACTTCTGACAATAAGGAAAAAGACTTTTTTTTTTTAATTAATTCATCCCAAGCAAGGCAATAATGCCACTAAAATGCAAGGGGTTATGTAAGTGAAAGAGAATGAGAAGATTTTAGAAGGGACTGGAGAGCCAATCCTGAATTGGAAATAAGGGATAAACTCCTGTTTAAAAGGATGGAGAGGAGTGTGAACCATACAATAGGCAAACCTACATTTGATACAGACCTGTAATTGGAGTTGATCTAAAAAGACTTCATTTTCATTGAATTTTTGGAGACCTTAGTCTACATCTTAGTCTTTAGCAGATGCATTCTTTGGCCTTCTTTAGTGCACAGTGTTACACTGTCAACAGTTGTCTTTATTATTATTTACTTTTATGAAACTAAATATATCAATTGACACACATTGTTTAGACTGCTGTCCTCAGCTTTTTTGCCAGTAGAGTTACAACGTCTCTTCTTAGAAATATACACAGATAAATATACCAAATAGATGTTTTTTTTTTTTTTGTAAGAAGAAATAAATCAAGTCTTCTGTAGGAAGATGAAGTTATAATGACATGTCCAAGTTAGAAAATTTGTTGTGGTGAAGCAGATTTTTAATGTTTTATAGTGGAACCTTAATTTTTGTCTTTTCCTTCTTACCATATATAATGTGCCTTTGAGGAAGGCTGAAGAACACATTGGCCAAAAAATGATGTATTAAAAACAACAAAGATAATGATAATAATTCAAAACTATATGCAATAATGAAAATAAATCATGTTAGCAAAAATCAGAAAACCTTTCAAAGAAGCATTTTCTTTATGAATAAACATTGTCTGGAAAGAATCTTTGGGCAAATTACATTGTTGCTTAGTGAAAACATGAAAGCAAATGAAATGGCCATTAAAAAGCTGTGTATGCACAAAGGCAAATATTCCAGAACAAAGAACATAATACAATACTCATTTCTTTTTTTATCTTGTTTCATATTGTAAACACACCTTATTTAAATCAAATGGATAAATTGTCATGAGTATAGATAATATCAAAAATAATGTTAGAAGAGAAAACATCCGGGAGAAAATACTATTTGAATATGTAAAATGTCTAATCGCATCTAGCTAATAAAACTGTGCTCGAGTATTATTATTAGTAGTAGTAGTATTAGTGACATCAAAAATACAGACAAAACTCTTTCTGTATCCTATGCCTGAATTCTGTTTGCCGATTGAACTTCAAATTCTTATGTTTAAATTGGGAATATATTAATAAATTCAAAGGCTGTTAATAACAACTATTTTGAATATTAATTATACCAAGTAACTACCAATTATCTGAGTCTGTCTATATTTCTGAGATGAGGTATTATGTACATTATTTACATTATTTGAACTATTGTACTCATCTTTGTCGCCATATTTATCACAACGTTTCAGCTGTTGTATGCTCCGGCCTTCTTCAGGGGTTGGAATATTGAACTGAACCCTTTATTTTGCTCACTGGGGTAGACTGTTCTAGTTCCACATGCCATTTTTAATGGTTGCTGAAGACATTAGGTTTATAATACCTAGAAATTCATACCCAGATGTCCTCAAGGACACATGACACAGTGGATAAAGGCGTTGGTTCGATCCAGTGACAGGACCCAAGGAGTGTGAGTTCAATACCTGGTTAAGGCAGTGGAGAACTTTCAGAGGGAAATTAGCAGGAGATAACTGATAACTGACATCCATCAAACATGGCACGTGGAATTAGAACAGTCTACCCCAGTGAGCGAAATAAAAAGTTCAGTTCGACATTCCAACCACCTGAAGAAGGCCGGAGCGTACAACGGCCAAAATGTTGTGATAAATATGGTGACAAAGATGAGGACAATAGTCCGAATAATGTAATTAATGTACCAATTATCTATTTAGATTTATTAAAAATTAATTGAAATTGTTGCCATATAAGATATGGTGTCGTTTATAAAAAACACAAAAACTAAGACAGAATTTTCTGAATATTTTGAATAAAAATGTTTTGTTTGCAATTGCCACAAAAAAAAATCCAAGTAGATTTGGTTTTCCACCTTGAACAGACAAAATAAAAAATATCTATCAAAATTTCCTTTTACCTGTTGTCTTTTACTTGAAGGCATCAAGGAAATTGGAAGCTAACAGGTGAAAAAGGTAAGTAATTGATATCAAAGTAGACGAATTTGATGCACAGACATGAAAATTCAAATGAATTCAAAATATCTAACTATAACAAGTTTTTCTGTTTTTGGTTGATGATTATTTTTTGCCATGTTTGTGTTTATTTATTCCTGCAGGTAAGTTAATACTTTTCTGCAGTTCCAAACATCAATCATATTTGCCTTCAGGCAATTGATATTGCAACAGAACTTTGGAAAGTGGGAGAACATTCAGCTGTATCTTATACTGTGCATGTAGGATTTTTCATGTGTAGAAGTATACATAAGTGCATATGTCTACATTTATATGTGCAAGTGTATGAGGGTGCAGCAGTGTGTGTGTGTGCAACTGTGTGTAGAAAAATGAAGACATTACCAAATTAAGATGATTAAAAGAATGTCATTCAATATTTTGCATTTTAGCAATATGTGACCCTTTTTGTATATCTGTAGAAACAATACTCGAATGAAACATATGGGAAATCTGGATAGAAAGCCGAATTATGGAAGAAGATGATTACGCAGCAGAAGGAATACAAGTCCCTAAGGTTTGGGGACTTACAGAATAAAATTCCATCTGCAATAATTTATGAAAATTAATGGATCAGTTCCATGAAATCAAAAACTCTCTGAAAGCTAAAGTATACTTGAGCTAGAAAAATGTACATAGCTCAATGGATGGAATATTGTGGGAAGAGAGAAAAACTTGAATTGTAGATTGTGATGAGAAAAGGTTCTACACTATAATAAATACCATCTTTGCTAACCTATAATATATGAGGATTTTTATAAAGAAGGAAAAAAGATTCAAACTTTTCTACCCAATTTTCTGTTATTATGATTAAGAAGCTATAGGATGATGTTTCGATTTTCAACGTGCCTCCTGCCACGGTGGAGATGGATAGCAACAACACTGAGGATGAAGTACCTCCCCCACACAGTGGAAACAATGAGGATGAAGTATCTCCTCTGTGAAGGAGAACCAGAAGGAAACGCCTGCCCTCTACATGTTGGTGCTGTGATCAGGAGACTAATTATAACAGAGAATCAGATCAGCCCAATAAAAGACTCTGAGTTGGTTGTATGTGGTGTTGTAAGCACTACGAATTGTGTCATCTTCCACAATGGACTGTTAAGAAAAGACCTTCTACTTACAGTAGGTGGTGCCGTCTATTTGCATATATGAACGGTACTGGGCAGGTCTTAGTCAATACATCACCACATACAACCAACTCTGAGTCTTTTATCGGGCTGACATGATTTTCTGTTACTGGATGCTTTTACAGCTTAAGAGGAGTTCTCAGTATTCAATGAAAAATTACAAAAAGTAATGAAAAATCCTGCAAAACATGAATTTTGCTGACTGACTTTATAATCAAGATTTGTAATTATCTTGATGTTTGTAGTGAGAAAAAAAAATATGTATATATGTGGGTGTGTATCAAAAGTAAGTGTTTCCTTTAGTCAACTGTAAATGTTTATGGAATGCTTTACATGTAGTATCTTTCAGTAATCCTTGTTTTTCAGAATTTTTTTTTTTTGAGTTGCTGATGCTTGTGTTTTTCTCTACTTTTTATTCTAAAGCATCATAATAAAAGAACTCTACCAACTATAAGTTAAAATAATAGAATAAATAAGGTTCTCTGGTCTTGGTTGGCAGCTAGTCTAGGAGAAAGACAACACAATTCAAAACAATAGAGAAACCAATGGGGAAACCATGCCACTACAAAGTCATGAATTTAAGCATGCTACTAGTATGACAATTAGGTTTCACCATTTTACTGTTGAACTACCTATAGTTGTAACTGAAATTTTTATTCTAATAGTTTTTTTTCTTGCACTTTTTGCTTGTGAAGCTTGCTTCTGGTTTATTTCTTCCCTGTCACTTATGATCTTCAAAAATTTAAATGCAACATCGATCACCATCTTCTGCCTTCCTGAAACCTGTTCTTTTATTGTCCTTTCTAGTCACTAAAGTCTTCTCATTCTCTTTCACTCCCAGTAACCCTTTGCATCCTAGTGGCATTATCACATTGTCAAGGCAATTCACAGATGATAAAAAAAAGGAAATCTGTGGAGAGCCATGATCACCTACATCCTGAAAGGACACAGCATTAAAAAAAATGTAATGATCATCACCCTTGAAATGTTTCAACTAATTTGGGGCTCTGTACTGTTGGATAAAAATAAATAATTTTTTAGTAATGCAATCAAGGCAATTTTTTTCTAAACACAGGCAGATTTATATGTAGGTGTAGAGTTGTTCTGTTCTTGGAACTTGAACATCTTCAATTTGCCCAAAGTAAAATTATGCAAGTGAGATGCAATTTAATTTGTCTATTAGTGATTGACAGCAACTAATAAATTGGTAAATATATCAAGGGAAATAAATAGGCTACGTAAAAGCTGAGTCCAATTCTTATGAAACTTGGGAATTCACCAAGACAAAATGGTTGTCTGCCCAAGTTCCTTTCTCCCCACACCCAACGAATCAAAGACTTGCAAACAGAGGGTGATAGTCATTTTATTTCATAGTCATTTCCCTAAAAAGGTTTGCCAAGCTGCAAGTATCTTCATAATTATATGCATTTTCCTGTTGGAGAATTCATTTAATAAGTGTAAAAGAAGATGTTATCACTGCGACAATAGTTAGCCTTATTATTTTCATGCCGCCAAACTAGGAATCTTTTAAAGCCTTGTTCTTCCTCAAATGTATTCAATGGCTATTTCTATACTGACAAATTCAAAAGAAATGTTGTTGACTATAAATTGCAATTTCTTTTTTCAAACTCAAATTTAATAGGAGAGAGATTGAATGCTCCTATTTATTCAGTGCTTAAGTTTTGAGCTTTCTGCAATAAATTGTTTGAAATCAGAACATTAACCTGAATGTTAAAAAATTCCCGTGTGTTATGCATGAGGTACATATAAGCTGATTGTGGTCTATAATGGCACAGAACACGTGACTAAGTACTATGAAGCTGTTATAGAAGAGGCCCTTATGCCAGAATGTTATAGAAGAGGCACATGCCTGACTGTTACAAATTATGCTTTCATAGATAACTTATGAGGCTCTTACAACTGTTATATATAAGACACTTATGATGAAGAAATCTTTGATTTTAAAATAATACAAATAATACTTTCTTTCTCAATTTCCCAAGTTGTGGCAGATTTCACTTTTCCAGTGAAGAAAGAAGAACAGCAATGAATCAGAAAATCCACCATGATATCCCATGATAGACAAAAAAACTTGCCCAATGACATTAAGTATTTTGCAGTCATGTAAATGAAGAATATTTTTTTTCTAAACTGAAGAATTTATCACTGAAGTTCTTTGTTATTGCCAAACAAAAGAATCAGAAAATATTTTGAACTTTAGTATAACAATGATGAAGGCAATTTTAGACTGTCAAAAAAACAAAACAAAAAACATCACCTCATCGAGTGGGAGATGGGTATAAGACATTAGAAACATTCATATGATTATTTTGTGACAGCCTCTTTAATGTGGAAATATACCTTTCAGAAAATAACAGCATTTAAAGCCATAACTAAGCTTCCATAGCAATGGCCAAATTTGCACATTCATACAATTCTATTTGATTTACTTGTCATTTTCTTAGACATTTTTGAAAAGTTAACATAAGAGTAGTGTGGAAGAAATCAATTTGTCTTGAAATAAATAAACTGTATAATTTATTTAAAAAAAAAAAAAAAATGAAGAAAGTAACTACAAAGTTAAAATGAAAAAGTTGGTGCTTGGTGCTGCAAAAAATATAAAATAATACATTTGTTATTTTCAGGTAAAGTAAGAATTACCAATTTTTAAAGAAGGAGGAATGTTGAAAATTATCTGCGTTAAATGACACAGAAAGACACAGAGTGAGAAAATAAAAGTCATTTTATGTTAACACGACAATAAGAATTGATTTGTATCAGACACACTTGTTAAGAACTGAAGAAATCAGTGAGAGAAAAATTCTTTGATGCTTGTTTTTGCCAGGTAAAGATTACTTCAGTTGGTGCTGACAATTCTCCACCCCTATTTTTTTTCAATACCTTTTTAAAAAAAAATCTCCCTCGCCTCAAAACAATTGTTTAAAAATATTTGCCAAACATCACTTTTAAATATTAGACTACCAAGTTTTCTTTTAGCTTTTAAGAAGTGATGAATATCTGATCCCAACAAACTTCAGCATCTCAAGTTTTATTCCCACCAAATCTTCTATTCATTTTGTCTGATCCAACCAATAAAAATTTCATGTGTAAATTCTAGTAAAAAATGTCATGATGCTTTCCATCCAAAATGGAAAAATATTCCTAGATTATTTTGAAAGACCCACTTTTAGTGTATACATATGAAAAGAAATGATTCAGTATTAATAGCAATAAACCAACTACCTAAAAATGAATGTGTGTGTGTGTGTGGTTTATTACAAAGCTGAACACAAGGCTAAAAACACATGAAACTCTGGGAGGACTGAATTAATTCTTCTTCTTCTATGTGTTGTGTCTCTGTGGGCAAACAAGGTTCTCCACAATCTCTCCTAATCCATGTTCTGCCAACCATACAGAAGCTAATTATGTACGTTATTCACTGTTTTTCTCTGTCCCTCTTGCCTTCTATCTGTCCTATGAGTTTCAAATTTTCTAAGCCCTCTTTCCTCATGTGCTCTAAAATGTCAACTCTCTCTTTTTGATGCTAAGTATAAGTGCCTTTTTGTTTCTATTTTCCCTAAAACTTTGTCACTGCTCACATGTTTAATCAATGTTTATTCTCAGTATCCTTTTTTAGAACCATATTTCTGTTGCCTCAAGTCTTTTCTTTATCTGAGGAGCATTCACTTCTATATAAGAGAACCAAACACTTTTAAATTAGGCTGTAAAACAAGTTCACTGTCACTCTACAGAAGGTGTCCTAATATTTATTAAGCTTAGATTTATTTGGCAAAGGTCACAAGATTGAGGCATTCTGTGAACATTAAACACACTAGCAGTTAAACAAGACAAGCATACTAACCATTATATGTGAACCATTTATGAATAGGTATATAATAAAAATGGTTGGCTATTCATTCACCCAAACTCATTAGAGCAGTTACTATTTTCATCAGCTCCTAAGATAGTTATTTGTGGAACCAACTCCCAAGAAGATGTTTCCTGACCACAACAATCTTAATCCATTTAAGTCTAGGGTTAACTGTTATCTTCCCCACATATTCTCATAAACTGTGCCTCTTACTCTGTAACACTCCACCTTGAGTGGCTCTTGGGCTTTGCACAGGGTGAACATAATTATAAAAAAATACAAAAAATGAAATGGAGATTTTTCAAAAGAAATCCATGAATTCTTAGTAATTCTATTATTCTTTGTTATCCTCAGTATCCAAAAATTTAATCAAATACTCATTAAACTTTTTTTAATGAGCAAATATTTTTAATTAAATCAAAAATTAAGGGAAATATTCGGCTGAAATGATCTCAAGCATTCCAACTCCTTCAGAAATTAAGTTAACAAACATTTTGTCTAGAATTTTTGTAACTAAGTAAATTTTGATCCTTGATTTCTTTGCCCCACAGAATGTGCTATCAATTAAGTAGGTTACTCACTTTTTCTATTGTTTTCAATAATACTGTGTGTGTTAAATTGACCAAGTATTCTTTCCTCATGACATGTTCTTTTTCTGGTTGAAAATATCAGTTTCTTTGTAGTTCCTGTTTCTCTTAAAACTTCCTCATTAGTCACATGTTCTTTCCACAAGATTCAGCATATGTTATCTGTCACTTTAAATCCTATTCTGAAACTCTTGAAGTTGCTTGCAATCAACAAATATAAAAAAAATCTCAGTTCTTCAGCATTCTACTTAAGCCTTGCTATTTTACAACGAATTTGAAGAATTCTAAGTGCCCCCAATTTGTTTTCAAAGAACCAAAGGTCAGTTGACTATATTGCAAAGAAGCAAAGTTGACGATTAGAATTTTGCCAATTGAGTTCACACAAATCATCAATCTCTAAATCTCGATATACAGGCAGTGATTTTCTAGCTCAGCACAACCAATTTCTTTGACTTTCTTTGATTACCTAAGAGTTTACACTTGCCGCCACTTAACAAATGTCTCAAACTAACAAGAGTTAGCAAGAAAAGCAAAGGAAGTCAATAAAAATATTTTTTGCAGAAACATGTTCTACAATTTATGTTCTGTTAAAGCAAGAAATGATTTAAGGAATTTATTTATAAAAATAAGTAGTGACAGGAATTAATGGAAAACTGACATATGCAAATATTGAGACAGAAATGGGTTTAGGTTATTATATTTGCTTTTTTTTAAAACTCTTGTTCCTTTCAAGAAATGTTTTAACAAAAAGTAATAAGGAGCAGTTGGGTAAAAGAACCTACACTTTTGATTTCTTGCTAATGGCTGTCTAAATCCAGTCAGGTTTGCTGGTGCTTTTCACAAACTAATATCCTTGAAGAATGTTGTCAAGATAAAAGACATTTTTGTAAGTAAATAAGTTACAATTTTGTTTCTGTGTGAATTTCTGGGCTGAGGAGTTATTATTTACTCTATTTACATGTGGACTATTGTTGTCATTATCACAATATTTCAGCCATTGTGCCATCCAGCCTTCTTCAGGTGTATGTCACTCCAGGCAATGTAGAGGGAATTCTGAACTGAACTCTTTATTTTATGTATTAACATAGTAATTGTGAGTTCAATCCCTTGACCGGGCAGTGTGTACTCAGTAGAAACAAGATGAGCAATAACTCATCAGTACTAAAAATAGAAAGTAGATGAGATATCCTTAGACATGGGCAGTGGAATGAGAACAGTCTATTCCCCATAGAATAAAAATAGGGTTTGGAATTCCCTGTAAATTACTTGGATCGATATATACCTTATGAAGTTTAGAAGGCACAACAGCTGAAATGTTGTTATAACAGTAAAGATGAGGTCAAGAGTTCACAGGTCAATAGTGTAAATAATCAAAACTTTGTTAACTTCAGGATTTTTTAATTATTTTCTTCAACACATTGTTAAATTAGAAGTTCTTAAATTGTATTTAATTAGAAGTTTGATTAAAGAAAGAATGTAACGAATCATTGAAGAGAAAACTGCAATAAAATTGATTTAGCTCGTTGGATTTGATCAGACAATAAATCAACAGATGTTAATCCAACCAACCAATAGAAACAATTTTGTTTTCCCGTCACATCATGGCTCAAAGGTTAAGTGAAGATCAAGTTTAAATGACTTGCTTTTAAATTTACAGCAAATTTACATTATGGTCCATTATTGTCCAAATCAGACATTTTGAAAAAGGAAAAAAAGAATTGAAGATTTTACTCAAATAAATTGAAATAAAAACAAAATGGTTTCTCAAAGCAAATTTCTTTATGATATTAGTCTCATTACTGCAGCCAAAATGTCCCTACACAGAAAAGAAAAAAAAATCTCTAAAACAGTCACTGATTAATATTATAACAGGTTTTTGGTTGTCATGGATATACTTTCAAAATATTGGTAGTGTTATAGGTTTTTAAATAAGTGAAAAAAAAAAAAAAGGAAATTTTTTTTGATCAGGCTTACATTTTTATTTGATAAAATTGACAATGAGCCTCACAAGCCTGGTAAGAATCTCAGAAATGTTTTGGTTGGTAGATTAACCTTTAAATTCATGAAACAAACTCAGAAGTATCAATCTGGTAACAAAATATCTATAAAACATGTTTTTATAAATCATAATTTCTTTCTTTCACAATTAAAACATAAATGTCTGAGAGAATCAAAGTAATCAGTAGTTATTTTATACATGCTTCAATGAGAAATTATTGGCATCCTTTTAAATTTTTTAAAACTGTATAGATTTTTTTTTCACATATAATAAATGAAAATTGCATGTCTATAGATATGCAGTTTGTTAAAAAATAAAATGCGTATCAACTCAATTCATAGCAGTTAGTGGTATATGAAATCATAATATAGCATTTCCACAATAAAAAAAAGCTTGCTCAAAAGTGCTCAACTGATATTGCTCATCAAAATAAATCAAATCTGATTCAGTTATTATTATGCTTACTTTGACACAAGGATACATTAAAAGGGTACTCAGTAAAGATCAAAATCACTATATCAGTGAGAAATGTAGAGACATCTCCTCCAAGTGATCTGAACCCATTAAAGTCAGTTTTTGGTCAAAATTAAATTTTATAAACCAAAAGTAAATTTTTTATAAAGTAAAAAAGTAAGTTTTCTTTCATTATTTTTGACAAAGATGCTAGGATATTTAAATAATAATAATAATAATAATAATAATAATGATTTTAAGAATATATTATATATATATATATATATATATATATATATATATCTATCTGTGTGTGTGTATATCAGTGGTGACTTCGGGGATCAGGATTGTTGCACTTAGCCCAAGTGTATCTATTTCAAAGCAATAAAATTTTTTCATCGTGTGTTGTTTCATTCTTGAATTAAGCTGAGTCCAAAATTAATTATTTTAACTCTATGGTGCAAAATATTGACCGAAAAATATTTTGTTGATATTGTTCATAATAAAGATGGAAGAAAGTAAGTAAAAAAGAATGAAATAAAATTAACATGTCTAGTCAGGCTGCACAGATCTGCACCCTATCAGGCTGGAGACATACTTAATAGACAATGTATTTATTGCATTAATTTAATAAATATTCTTTTAAAAATCTCTAATGACTTGTAGGCCTGGTTTTTCAAAGAACACATTTTTATTTCAAATTAGTGTTTTCAAATATTCGTTTTAAATAATTTATTCCCTACAGTACAAGGCTTTTTTGTATCATTTGAAAAAGGGTAAATTAAATTTAGCCCAACTTAAAGTCAGTGAAAATGAAAGAAAGTGGCAGCCTTAACTAGTTGACTGAAGGGTTGGAAGTGAGGTGTGTGACTGGGATAGTGTTGACGAAATATGATATCAGTCAACTCTTCCTATCTCTACCATCAGTGATTTGATAACTGGGCTGTAAAAGAATAAAAAAATGGAAAGGGGGTAATAAGCAGACAAACATATCAAAGATTTTATTTTCACTCTTTTTTTCTAAGATGTCTGGAAG
Source organism: Acanthosepion lycidas (assembly GCA_963932145.1). NCBI lineage: Eukaryota > Metazoa > Mollusca > Cephalopoda > Sepiida > Sepiidae > Acanthosepion > Acanthosepion lycidas. The sequence continues at coordinate 4,379,363 of OZ010583.1, read as the reverse complement.
AACTTTTTAAAATAAATGTTTGTTTTTATAGAATTATTACAATTAATATTAAAAATACCAAAATGTGTATTTTTAATTCCATGAACAAAGATTTCTAAAAATAAAATATTTTAGTTAGAGTAAAGGTATCATTTTAGCATATAAGCTATACCAAGAGTAAATTTTGTTAAAGATTGTAATGAGCATGGCAAACCTAGAGTTGTCACTGATATATATATATATATATATATATATATATATTTAGGCAGCATATCTTCATTCAATCATGTTTGGTTGAATAATCTAGACATATGTTTATTTATTTTTATTTTAATCCTTTCAAATTCATATATCAATTTCTTAATGTTGCTATTAAACTTATTAAGGAAAGCACCATAGTTTTTCTCATTTCTTTTATTTTTCAATAGCAGGCAGAATAAGGACAAAGAGGGATGGTAAAAGTCAAAAGTAACTTAGAATAACAAAAGATAAAAAATTGTGGAGAACCATAAATGCCCTCATCCTGAAGAATCATGGAACATTATTTTTTTAAATCAATTCACTCCAAGCAAGATGATAATGCCACTAAAATGATAGGGGCTACTGGAAGTGAAATAACTCAATAATAGTATAAATTTCAGTGTTTAGGTGGAGACATTAAAACTATAGAGTTGAAGCAGAATTTAGAAGGAACTGGAAACCCAGTTCTGAAAAAGGATAAACCTCTACTCCTGTTCAAAAGAATGAGGAGGAGTGTGAAACTATCTACTCCTAAATTCTCCTAACAAAGCTTATTTCTTCCATTATTCAAATTCAAAGACGTGAAAGACTGATTTCTGAACGGACAAAGTACATTTTTATGTGTCTAGTTTTTAAAAGTGAATGTCAGACCAAAACTTGGCTTTACCAAAATCATTAAATTTGAATGGTTCACTTCGCTAAAAAATCTAAACATAGAGAAAAATAAAGGGAGATAACTGTTATATTTGAATGATGCTTTTCTTAAATTATCTATTGTTTAAAAATTCTACTTAATTTCATAACTGCCTATTCATGATAATGATTGACAATGAGTCAGTGGGTTACTTAAGAGTATCATTTTAATGCTTAAAACAGTTGAAGCCAAGAAATTGATTGCACTTGGAGGGGAGACAATGAAAATAAAATATAAATATAAAAATAAATAAAAAGAGCAATATTTCTTGTGATAATTGGTGGCTCTAAAATAGACAAATAAAGGGAAACCCTCTATCCATCTTCTCTTCATGTAATTTGAAGTGTTCTCATTTTATGCTGATAAAGCAGAATATTTGGCTTATAAATTCTACTCTTGGCTCATCTGGAGTATCTTTGCCTGACTTTCCAATTAGAACTGAGTTCCTATTAAGTGATATGCATATAATTCTGTTCATGATTTCTACTATTATCTCTAAACTGGATCCCAACAAAGTATTCTATCCCTGCAATAGTCCTTAAGAAATGTGCTCCTGAACTGTCTCTTGTTTTCTCTAAACTAAATGCCTTGCTGCTTATTGCTTTCCTGCTTATTGGAAATACTCTTCTTTAGTCCCAGTCTAAGAACTCAGGTGAACCATCTGGTACTTCTATGAGTCTATTAGTCTTCTTCTACCTCTTTTTGGTAAAGTTCTAGAGGCTCTAATCAATTTCAGAACAGTTAAGCATCTCATCTTGCAGAGTCTTCTTTTCAAACATACAATATGGCTTTTGCTTCTCTAGATAAATTACTGATGTATTAATGGTTATTGCTGAAAGAGTCTATTGAACCTTGTACCTCTTTTTGTGAAACTCCTGGAAGCCTCTAATGAATGCTGAATTAGTTCAGCATCTCTTATCGCAGGACCTTTTCTCAGACAAACAATATGGCTTTTGTGCCTCCAGGTCAACTACTGTTCTTAACTTGGCATCTATGCAGATGGCACAACCACAACTCCAGTCCATCGTTAACTGGGGCAAAAGAGGGTTTGTAACTTTAAAGCCTTCAAAACTAAACTTTTTCCATTAATCATCTGAGAGACTCCTCTGCCTGCAATCAGCATGGCTGATGCTAAACTCTAGGAAAGTGACACATTTCAACTTCTCAGGCTAACATTCTTGGCTGACATGAAGTGGAAAGTCGATATTGAATCCATTGCTAGATCAGGTGCCAAGGAAGTGAGTTCACTGTGTAATGTGAGACATTTTTTCTCTCCAGAATCTATCTTATGTATCTATGTCAATCATTCATCCATACTTAGAATATTGGTGTCCTTGCTATTTACCTAAAGCTCCTTGATAAGATCCAAAGAAGAATCAGCAATAGTATTGGTCCTAATCTGGCAACTAAGCTTCAGTCACTTTCCCACTGCCGTAAAGTTGCTTCTCTGTGTCTTTTCTATAAATACTTTCATAATAATTGTTCTGATGAACTTTCCTCTATGGTATCTAGACTTTATGGATTTAAGCGCAGCACTAGACTGGAATCAAGATCTCATCAATTACAGTTGAGTTGGCCAGATGTATCCATGAATTCTATGCTAACAGTCTCTTTTCTCACACTTCTCACTTGTGGAACTCCCTTCTGACTCCATGCTTTCCAGCCAACTCTAATCAGCAAAAATTTAAATGCAATGTCAATCACTATTTCCTCTTCTTGTTCGTTATTAATGTTTCTGCTCCTAATTCCTCCACGCCCTATAACCCCGTGTTTTAGTGGCTTTACTGCCTTGTATGGGATGATACTGAATAAAAAAAATAAAATAAAAATCTTTAGATAGGAATGGTGAAGCTTCGGCTGTTTCTTTGAATCTCTCAAAGACTTTTGACCAGGTTTGGCATGCTAGCCTTCTTCACAAGTTGAAATGTTATCGTATTTCTGGAAGAATTTTTGATTTTTCAGTTTTTCTTATCAAATCATGAAATAAAAATTGTTTTGAATGGCCACTCTTCTCACTCTTTTTATATTAAGGATCTCTATCCTTGGACTCCAATTTGTCCCTAATTTTCAACTGTGACTTTCCTGATGTCATCAGTTCTCAACTTGGTAGCAATGCTGATGACATAACTAATTACTCCTGATTTAATGGTAAAAAAATGAGACATTTAATAAGTTTGAATTGGCAGCTGATCTAAAAAAATAACTTCAATTTGTTGTTAACTGGTGCAAGAAGTGCCTTGTTAATGCTTCCAAAATGAAACAACTCTCTTTTAATCATATTAGAGAATTTCTTTTGCCTTCTATGGCTGATGCTAACCTCTAGAAGAGTGACTCATTGCTACTTATCAAGCTAATGGTTTCCACTAACATGAAATAGAAAGATTATATTGAAACAAATGCTAGGTCTACTGCTAGGAAAGTTGGTTCACTGTGAGATACCAGACAATGTTTCTTGCCAGAATCTATCTTATATATTTATAAGTCTACCATTCATCCATGAATTGAATACTGCTGCCACATCTGATCTGGTGATTCTGCTATATATCTAAAAACTTTTGAAAAAATCCAAAGAAGTATCTGCAATCTTATTGGTCCTGACCTGGCATCTCAACTTCAGTCACTTTTCCACTTTAGTAATGTAGCTTCTCTGCATCATTTCTATAAATATCTTCATGGTAATTGTTCAGATGAACTTTCCTCTTTGGTACTAGATTGGCATCTAGGTCTCATCCTTTTACAGTTAAAATGACTAGATGTAACCATAAGTTCTATGCTAACAGTTTCTCTTATTGCACTTCTTGCTTGTGGAACTCTCTTTCCCTGCTTCTCGCTTTCCAGTCAACTTTGATTTTCAAAGATTTAAATGCAATGTCAATTATTATCTTGATTTCTGTTCTTTTATTGTTCACTTTCTCTTTAATGTATTTTTTTTTCCTCAGATTCTTTTATACAAAGTAACCCTTTGAATCTTACTGGCTGTATTGTCTTATAGTGAAATGATTAAAAAAAAATATGTGAATTCATACAGAAGACTTTTTTTTAAATAATTTATTTATGCATCTATTTTGGATAGGACAAATATTTGAATGGGTTTGTTTTTTGTCCTTTTTTACTTGTATTTAAAACTTTCAAGAATAAAAGCAAGAGATTAAGTGACATTATTACGTGAATGAAGAATCCAGTGATGAAGTAATGGAGAAAAACAGGCATTATCATAAATAAAAAATAAAATTTTTAAATGATGTATTAATTTAAAAAAAGCACTATTCAAATATAAATGTTATCTCCCTTAATTTTGATTTTTCAGTTATAAGAATTATTCAATAATGAGAAGATACTATTTAATAGTTTTGGTGAAACCAGTTTTCGGGCAAATGATATTCTCTGTTATGATTATGTCTGCATTTTGATACTGAAAAAAAAAAAAAAAAAAAAAAAAATCACCCAGAATTAAATAGTATCCTTTACTAAATCAATGACTGTGATTGTAAAATTGGGTAATTTGTATGTCTATTGGTTATTTTTACAGTCTTTAGAATAGGTTTCATCTATAAAAATTTCAGTCAGGTCTTCTCTGGACAAGGTGAAGAGAGTCTACTCACTCTCTCTCATATCATTTTTTTTATTTATATCAATCATTTTTTTGGTCTACCATGGAACTAAATCCTTGGCCAAAGTCTGTTAGACATGAGTGAAAAAGGTCCTGCCATTTTGATCTATGATGTGCTGACAAGAGTTTAAATTTAGAGCTGTTGTTTTCTGAGATGGAATGTTCTACCAAGGTTAATGGACCCAGTCTGCTGTACTATTTTTACCCATAACCAAAGGGAAAAAGAAATTAAGTTCATACCTTTCCCAAGAGCATTAGAGCAAAGGGGGATACAACAGACTATACTGGAATTTGAACTCAACATGTTGATTCCATTTTCCAAATAACAATGTGGAAAATAGAATCTTTATTATTTCCTCTTGCTCTCACTCGCACACACAAATAACCGCTGAAGTACGTTTTATATGGGGAGGAATGACAAGTGAAGGGACTTGCTTTTTGTGCTTTATCCAAAATATTCATAAAAGTAAGAAAGTGATGTCATTATCTTTCCCCCAAACGAATTGCTATATTTACAATGCAGATTGATGAAAGTGGTCACAAAATGAAGTGATGTGTTTAATCATTCCAGTTAAAATAATCATTCATTACAAGTTCAAGTGTTCCATCAGAATTTCTATAAAATAAAGAAAGATATAAATTATTTTTACATAAAGAATTCCAGTGATCTGCATCATCCATAAATAATAATAATAATAATAATGAGTGTTTATGTAATAAAAAAAAAGCACTCTATCAATTGAAAATAGTTTCAGAAAGAGAGAGACAGACAGAGAGGAAGAGTAGTAAGGTAGAGAAATGTAGATTTATTCTGAGAGATAGTAATATTGGTCCAAATTAAACTTACTGCTCGATATTTGAGAAACTGATTTTGATGGGAAGGCCAATTAGATGTGTATCGTATTAACTAAATCTTTCCAATAATCACTCCATTTGGATTTCAAATAGAAATCTTTAACAAGAAGGAGACCAGATCAATAACAAATATTCTAGTGAAATGCACTTTTAGACATGAATATTTGGCAAACTTGTGACAGAGGCAAGCAGAAATATAACAGCCATGAACAAATGAAACACCTTCATGCGAAATGCAAGGTGAGAGTTGGAAGAGGGAGGCTTCAACAGCAGTGAAGTCATCATCACTGTGGTTACTGAATTAAAATAAAATTTAATTACATATTTATCTAAATAGCAACACCAACTTTTCATTTGACAATTAATCAAATAATTTAATTAAATTTAATCTAATCTAAAGACAATGTCACCATTTTTGTTTAATCATCTTGAAAAGTTTTTAGAAAAATTTATGATCAGAATGATATCAGAGAGAGCTAAGAAAGAGGAAAATTTTGTTGGAAATGAAAAGAAAAAAGTGTCAAATTGTAATATGAGTCTTTCAGTGCTGGACAAATTGAAAGGAAGAGTTGAGACAGCAGACAAATGGTTCTACAGAAGGCTGCTGAGAATAACATGGATGAATCATGTAAGCAATAAGGAAGTTTTAAGATAAATGGAAATGAGGCTTACAAAGGATAGGAAATTGAGAAGAGCCATGGTATTAGGTTGGTGCAAAAATAATGACGTAATAATGTCGTTTTTTGACGTATTTTTAACGTCAAAAAACGACATTATTACGTCATTATTTTTGCACCAACCTAATATATAGAAGACAAAGAAAAAATTTATTAACTTTTTGTTATTTTTAACTTTTACTCATTTGTAGAATTAATTGATATGTGCAAAAGACTTTTTTTAATCATTTCACACTAAGCAAAGCAATAAAGCCACTAAGATGTAAGGGTTTACTGTGAGTGAAAGAGAATGAGAATATATTAGTGAATAAAGAACAATAAATGAATGGGACTCAGAAAGACAAATGGGGATAACTGATGTCCTGTGACAAGGAAGCAAAAAATTGGAAGAGAGTTCCACAGGTGAGAAGTGCAAGAAAAGAAACTATTAGAATAGAGCTTACAGTTACAGCTAGTTATGTTTCAACAGCAAAACAATGAGACTTACATATATGTTCTTATTCACATGCAATCATGCAAATCTGTTCTTTATTTGGAATTGATGAATGGAGTCACAAAGTTACATTAAAGAATTTGATATTAAATAACGTCTCTGCTTCAGTGACCTTTCACTGCTAAATATTAAAAAGATCACACCGAACCTCTGTGTAATTTTTTTGTCACAATTACATGAAATGAAAACTAATGGAAAAAATATTGTTAAATTATTTAACCAACATTAACTGAAGGTGTCTTTTATTATTAACAATGTAAGGAAGATTAAAAATATTAATTAAATTATTGGTTGTTTCTTCATTAGACATTTTTATTTTTTAGAATTACCTATGACATTTAAGCCATAAAATTGTCTGGTAGATGCATTTTTAAGTAATATTTGGTTATTCAACCTGAAATTGTGTGTGAATTGTGTACAACTAAAAATACAATCACACACAGGAATGTATTTCCTCTAAATTATTTTCTTGTTACCTTCCTTATTATACAGGCATTTATTTATAAGTTTAGAAAATTTCCAAACGATATGTGCATGTTATATATATATATATATATATATATATATATATATATATTATAGTTAATATAAGGAAAAGTTTTAAAGAGTCGTCTTAGGACTGATTTCAAGTTTCACAAATACACTGCTCATCAGGGCCAAATAGATCTATTGAATTCATTAGCAGATATCATATTTTTGCTGTATTAGGTATGCTTGTCAGATTCCAAACAAATTTCAAACTTGTTGTGTGCTAAAAGATGTTATTAATGTAGAGAAAAGTATACATGACTTAATTTTCTTCTTTTCAATGTATTGAATTCAGTGGTAAATATTCATACATATCGATCATTATACAATTAAAATTTCAGATCAAAATGCAGTGAACAACTACGTTTCAGGCTGCAGATTTATCGTTGCACCCTTATATATAGTGAGAGAGAGAGAGATGGTTTGAAGATTGCATTTAAGCATAAAGCAAACTGTTAGCCCTGCTTATTGACCTCTGTGTCCACTTTCATATAAATGTATATATATAATAAAAATATAATTTTAAGGTATGCTAAAAAAGTTAAAGTGCTCAATATTAAAGATAGAAGATTGTGTTTAAATAAAAACAGACTGTTGCCACCGGGTGATGACATCAATATCCACCATTTATATATATATATATATATATATATATATATATAAAAATGGTGGATATTTCTGTAGTTCACTGCTACTAGAAAGAAGAAATCTTTTTTTCTTCTAATGATGGCCATATTGGCCGAAACTAGTTGAGGAATCTAACTGAAATAATAATAAAAATGAGAGAATATTAATATACAACCCAGTGTGTCTGAAGAATTTAATTTTTTTGATATTTTTTTATTGTTCTATATATATATATATATATATATATATATATATATATATACACACACACACATATATATGTATGTGTGTGTGTGTGTGTGTGTATATATATGTGAAAATATTTAAAAATCTGATTCCAACATGCTACATAATGAAACATGAGAACTCTTATGTAGCGTGTTGGAATCATATTTTTAAATAAATAATTTTATATATATATATATATATATATATATATATATATATATATATATATATATATATATATATATATATATATTTATTTATTTAGGCAGCATATTTTCCTTGAAACATGTTCGGTTAATTAATTTAGATATATCATGTCAATTTATTTTGGTTGTGATCCTTTTAAGTACATGGATTAATTTAAAAAATTGATTAAAATACCAAAATTTTCTTTCAAATATTTTTTATTTTCCACAAGTACTTTCAATCTCATCTGAGACCATCTTCAAGGGGTTAAATTGTCTGAATGTTTTCCTGTAAATTCAAAACATTTCAACTGTTCCTTTTACTGCATTATGTAACATTTTAGATTTCAAATTCAAAACTACATAAACCTACCCCCCCGACCTGTCATATCCCAAATCTTCCCCCATGTTTACTGACTAAGCAAAGTTCTTGATCAACTAATTACACCTTACATTCCAAATAAATACAGCATAATGTCAACACATGAACTACTCTAAATTCTAAAAACAAAAAAAAAATAATGAAACTTTAGCATGTGTCTGTGTTTATATAGCACCTGAAGAAAAGGTCAGAAACGTCTTTATTAAAATAATAAAAGAACAACTAAATTATATTTCTACATCTATACACTTTTTAAAATGCTGTTTCCGGATTTATAATCTGTTTTGATTGGAAACATTTAAATCGCAATATTTTTCCAAGCTGTATAATTTCAAAATACATATTTCACACACAAACACATAAAACAATGTAATAGCAGTACACTTAGTACATATCACTTCAGAGACATGATAATTGAGAAGTAGCATTCTTTAAATTTTACAAATTCTTGCTATCACAATTTCCTGGGATGGACCTGAATCTTTGAGCTCATTATATGAGACACTGAGTAAATAACATCAATTACTCATCTGTATAAATCAAAGGCATCCATTAAAGCAATCAAAAACGTATGTAACCTATTATTGCTGCTGGCAATAATTTCAGTTATCCTTACAAAAGTAAATGAACCATAAAATTGAATTCATTGCTTTAACAATAATTATTCAAGTTAAGGCACAATGTGAGCATCCATCATGAGAAAAATGGGGAAACTTTTGAGTCACTTCTGTGAGCTGCAGATGTTGAAGAAAACAGAATGAGAAACAAGACCGTAGCAAATTTAATCTGAAAATATTTTATAAAAATTACAAAGCTTTTATTATCCTTCATTTTGATATATTTGCAATCTAGTGGCAAACCTGCTTTCAGTTTTTTCAAGTCAAATTTATAATCAAAGGCAGAATAACTTGGTAGCCAAGAGAATCCAAAATTTGTAATTTGTATAGAAGTAAATCTGTAAATTAAAAAGAAAATAGTTAATTCTATAGACTTAAATTTTATAGGAGTGAATATCTAAATGGATTATTTCAAATCAAGAGATGTCATCATGTTCAAGAGTTTTTAATACAATTATAAAAACTCAAATATGCAAATAACAAAAAATAAGAAACAAAATTAAAATTCTTTAGATTTCATGTACTTTTGCAAATAAAAATTGAATTAATTTTCAATGTTTTTCAAATATTTTGTGAAGTTTTCTTTTAAAAAGAAATCATTATGAAAATATCAAAGAAAATCATAATCATTTGCAGCTATTATCAGTAAGCTGGAAATTGTTTTCAATCATTTAAATATTAATAGCATCATTTTTTTTTTCTATGAAGAGAATTGGTTAGAATTTTAACGACTGAAATCATTGAAATATTCATAGCACAAGTGAACTTAATATAGAGAATAGACTATTTGTAGATATAAACAGTATGGGCATAAAAATCAACAATGCATTCTGACTGGCTGTTTCATGCCTTAATTGATCTTCAGTTCATGTTTTATTTCTCTTTGTGTAGTCTCTCTCTCTCTCCAGGAGCAGACCCAGTGGGGATTGTAAGGGGTTGTTGAGAGTGCACCCTCCCATAAAAAAAAAAAAAATTTGATAAAATATTTTTTTTTTGCAAAGTAGATAAGGTAAGCTATGAGGAATGAAGACAGATTTAATGTGCTTGTCGTTTCGTATTTTCACAAAGACATTCAGAGTTAGACTAGGATAAAATTGGGAACCTCTATGCAAATAAGAATCCATGAAAACTGACTTTAGTAAATCTTTTATAAATGCTATATAAATCACACTTTGAATCTAAAAGTCTGAATTTACAATTTTACATATAAAATATCTAAAAGAAAGCTCAAGTTTAATTATACATACACATTAATTATACACATTATATATATATACACATACACATTTTATATATATATAGATATATATATATACATACATACACACACATAAACTACTCATTTCTATAACCTAATACATATGATGACAGAATTTAAAATTTTGAATTGAGATTTTTACCGAGGATCATACTCCCTCTAACTGAAAATGCAGGATCCACCTTTTCCAATATATATATTGGAAAACAATATATACATTTTTATAAGAACACAGGGAGAAAATTATGACAAAGTGGAAAAAGATTTTATGTAGCATGTTTTTGTGTTTTAGGAATTTTGTTGGTCTATAATTCACCTGTGCTCCACACATAATAATCAAGAGAATTGCAATCTGGGAGTTAGGTGACTATATGTAAGGGGTGATGTGGTTGCAGAAATTGTCTAACAGCCATGACGAGGTTCTCCTGCTTGTGTGGCATAGTGCAGAGTCATGTTGCCAGAAATAAGGACTTCCAGTGGCCACACTCTTGATCCAGGACAACACTTGATGTAGGTCTCTGTGTTCCTCACCAACAAATTTGGAACTTCTTTCAGAATGATCAGAGTGAGTTTTCTGCACTGCCGTACCTTCGTAATCACCATTAAAATCATTCAACACTTTATGAATCCTCTGTACTGTCCTCAGATTGACATGCAAACACTCTGAAATGTTCGTATTGGAACTTTCGCCATCTTTTTTGGTGTATTGTTGTTCCTCTAAACCATTTTACTTGACATCACTATGGACCATTTTAAACTTTCAGCTTTGTAAAGAATACGAGGATGTAGCCAACAGAATCTTGCCTACCACACAGACACCACATGGTTCTTGAAAATGACTGAGATGGTCAAAACTACTTGAACAACAGAACAAAGATGAACTTTAGTTTATCCACAATTTTGATCCCAATATACAAAAACTTATTCGGAAATTGGAAAAATACAATAGAAAATGAAACTGATAGGCCTTGTTGGTTGAATTTAAAAAAACATTGTATATGTAAATATTTATTTCACATAACATGTATGAATTATTGTATACAATATGTTACTCTTCTGATGTGACAAAGTTTTATGCATTTTACTTGATTTTCTACAAGAAACTGGACAGAAACATGAAGACTTGAAATATCTCAAAGTTTGTATTCCTGTACATTCCAAAATATGCAAATGATAAAAATTGGGGATAAAAGCTGAAGTGAAATCAGGTTGAAAACTGACTTCTTCAAAAATTATAAACTCCCTTTAAAAATTGACTGTATCAACCTTCTGCTTCACCTGGTTTCTGGTCAGTATGTTTGGTAGACATTTTGGGACAGTTGCAGTGCATGGTGGGTGCATTTGACAATGATGTTAGTAAGTAAAATGTTCAATACAATCCTGCTGTTTGGTTTATATAAAACAAGTCAGTCACTTCATTGACATATTTAGTCTTTGCGGAATGTGTATAGCATAAAAAAAACAAAATTGTCTTGGCAAACTCTTCTACCTAAGGATGATGTTAACAGACTAGAATGAAAATGTTTCCACAAAAGTAACAGTAAAGATGAGATAATTAGTCCAAATGAACAAATAATCAATAATACTTCATTTCATAATATCGACCCAAAATGAAAATAGTTCAGATTTTTCACAATATAAATGGACCACCCACTGATGCATGGTTCACAGAAAAATGAATGTGAAACTTCATTTACAAAAAGAAAGACATTTTAAAACTGTTTTTTATATTAAGTACAAAAATAAGATGTGAATTTCAGTTTTTGAAGAAAGTAATTCTTAATGGTGTCGGGCAGTGGGTAGAAATAAACCTGCAGATGAAAACAAAAACAAAAAATTAAATAAAAAAAACAACAAAAAAAACAGGAAATCAGTAATAAAGGGAAATAATCCAAAAATTGATGTTTTTTTGTTTTTTTTTTAATTCTGTTCATCAAAGAAAAATATTTCTTTTTTTAAAAATCTTTGAACTTTTTGATTTGTTTCTTGTCTTTTGAACTTTATTGTTAACGACACACCCTGCTGTTGACTTTGTGACAAAATTATTAAGATTTATTCTTTGTGGTTTTGAAAATGATCATTGAAATTTCTGTTTCTCAGAAAAGAAGGGATAAATTTCTAAATTACGTGATATTTACAGGATTTGTAGAACTCTCAAGCAGTTAATAACAATAATGTCTCTGTTGAGAAATTAAGTGTATGTGTAATATATTAAATAAATTTGATGGTGCAGGAACAAGCATGGTGTTAGTAAGAACAAAAAGAAAAAAAAAACTTTATTTTTGTTTCTTTAATAAATCAATAGTAAATCCACCTTCATCAAGTCTCATATTCTTCTACAGCTACAAACATTTATGCATTAGGTCCTTTCAGGATAAAAATAATGGAAATTATTGAAGGATAAAAATTAAATTTTCCTATCAAAATGTGAAATGGCATATTGCCAAAAAGAATTGATTTTTTGATTTTAAAAACGGAGATTTTAAAAAGTGTATATACATAATATATGGTGAGTGGCCGCTCATATCCAAGTATGCCTGTCTACCAATCCCTGTTGCAGATGCCTGCTTAGGCACATTTATGTTTATTCAACAGTCAGAAAGCCCACCAGTAATTTATACTGTAACTATGATTAGACCATATTTACAGTTTCCGGGAGAGAGCACATTATCTGGCATGATCAACAGTGCGAACAAGACCAGTGTGTTCAAACTCTCAGTCACGGTGATTTCCAGCTTCATGCTAGTACAACCATTGACAGCTCCCAAATAGTTCCATCTATCCAATTTCACTCACAGGGCCTTGGTTCAACCCATGCTATGGTTTTCAGGCACTATCTGAAGGTGCTGCAAGCTGGGATCTCCTACCTAGGCTGATAACATTAAGAAGTCACCTTCCTCATAAATCAAACACAATGAGATTTGAACCCAGGTATCATGGTCAGAAAGCAAACGTTGTAACCACTCGGCCACACACGCATAATACATAATATATACAAATATATTAAAACAACCGCTAGGAAGGAAAAGAAAAAAAATATTATTCACCATAAAGTGGTAAATAGAAAAATCTAACAAAAAAAAAAAAAACACCAAAAATGAAGCACCTAGAAATTCAAAAACTAATTTGAATAAAACAAATTTAATTTTCCAAAGATTTAAGAATAAATCATCAGAGAGAGAGAAACTCTTTTAATATTACCCCTAACTTTAACTATAGTATTTAACTTTCAGATTAAATCTGGAACATATCTCATCCTTAAAAGCTTAATGGGTGGGGGTACTAGATAAGGGATTTTATAAGGGATTTAAAAACAGTAATTTAAAAAGTATATATTCACATAATATACAGAAATATATTAAAGCAAGGGGAGTATAAAGAAGAAAAAAAATTGGTTCTAATGAGCTTTCTTTTTTGGTATGTTAACTTCCTGAATTCAAACTTAGTACTAGACTAACAGCTAGCTCTTATCATTTTACTATTGAAATAGTTAAACATAACTAAGTTCTATTCTAATAGTTTCATCTGGTGCACTTCTTGCATGTGGAACTCTCTTCCAGCTTCTTGCTTTCCTGTCAACAATAACGATTCACAAATGTACATGCAATGTTAATCATCATCTTTTTTAATCTTATTCTTTTATTATCCTTTCTCTTCAATAATATTTTTGCAGTTTATTAAACACTCAGTAACTAGTTGTGTTTTAGTGGTTTCATTGCCTTGACTGGGGTGAGATGATTAAAGAAAAATAAACATTAAAATGGTAAAAACCTCCCTCCTCCTTGTTTTAATATATTTATGTATATTAGGTGAATATATACTTTTTAAAATGTGCATTTTTAAAGCCTAATAAAATCTGGTACTGCTACCAATTTACATTGAATTGCTTTTAACTATTTTATAAAAAAAGAAAGTTCTAATAAGCTAAGGAATGGTTTGAGCTCCGATTAAAAATTTATGCTTTGAGGAGATTTAGTTTTGTTTTTTCAAAAGTTAGAAAAGAATAAAAAAAAATGAGCAGATTTTATTTGGAAGGATTTAGTATAAAAAGTTGATATTAATGTTGAGATGACTTTGAAAAGAACTTAAAAAGGGGCTTTTGATTACAGGCCAAATAATTGTGCCTCAAGTTCAAAATAACTGTTGAAGTATTTCTTGAAGTAAAAGATCTTGTTTTGTTTAGTCAAATATATTGACATTGGAGCTGCTGGCTTCTAATCCAAGAATAGGAAACTTTTTTGTTCTTTATATTTTCACTGATTAACTCGTTGAACTTTTTCAATCTGTACAATAATCTTAATGACCATAACAATCTTAGACATTGATTCACTATATCTGGACTGATCAAGAGAAGAAACTGATAACAGCATTTACATAATATCCTTAAATATATACATATATCTACACACTACATTTTCTCAGATATATATGATCAATCCCCTCACCCTCCTGGTCAAGATTGTTAACATATTTAATTGGTCAGAGAGTCAGGAGAGAACAACTGGCCAGATTGCATATCATTTTGTTAGCCATTTTGTCAGTAAACAGAAATTATTTACCAAGTTCTATTATGATATAGCAGATCACAGGGAGAGATGGATTTATGCTTTTCACATGGGAAATAGTGTAAAGTGAATGGTTTTAGATAGAATTTAAAATGTTTTTCTGTTGCTTTTCACAATGCCACAATAAACACATACACACATATGCATGTATGCACGCATTTGTAAAACATAAGTAGAAAGAAGAAAAATTTAATTTTTACTTGAGATTTGGTTTCTTGATTTATGTTTTTAAGAATTTACAGTTGGAATGCAAGAAAGACACAATTTACTGCCAGAGAGTTAGAAGGACAGAATTTATAGTAAGAATTCTAAAAAAAAAAAAAAAAAAATTACTGCCACTGTGGCTCTAAAGATTGCTTTCTTCAGATTTGAAGGGCAAATGAAGTTACAATTTAGTTTTTCTCAACTTTTGCACTTTGTTTTTAAAGAGTTTCAATTTCTTTTTTTTTTTTTTAATTTACAACAAGATCTGAAAGACTTAAGGGTTTATTTTAATGCTTCAAAAAAGAAAATGCAAGAAGTTTCAAAATCATTAAAATCCTTTTTATTTGTATCTGATCTCTAAACCTGATAAAATAAATCTACAATTTTCAAAACATGGCAGCTTTTCTAAACACATGATCACATATGTTAGCAAAATAGCTTTTCAACAGTGGCATTTGTTAAAATTGTCTTTCAAAGTAGCAATCATCTTGAAAGGATTGTAGTTTTAACTTAAATGTATTTTACTACTCTACAGGCAAAACATGACTTGAAGTTTAGATATTAATGTTACCGTTGGCCAAACAGTTGAGATAAATGTACTTCCACAAAATTATCACACTGGGAAAGAGAATAACAGAATGAAGAAGGGGTAAGGATGAGATGGAAGAAGAGGAGGAGGCAATAGTACACTCATTTTTATTTGTTTCTATTTTCTCATGGCTGACATTGCTAGTAGAGAAAAATATCTCCAGTTTCTTTGTCAGGTTAGATAAAATGCTTACTTCAGAATACCTAACTGGCTGAAGCATCCAGGGAACACAATATTTATTGTTTAAACAATTCAGTTTTACAATGACAGCCGTCATCAAGTCTGTATAGCAAATGTCACATTTTAATGTGCAGTTAAGGGTGGTTGTAAAACTCTTGAAAAATTTCATTTCTTCCTGGATACAAACTAAGAAGAGTCAAATTATTTTGATTTCTACCAAAACTTTGTTTGGCTAATAACCTTCAAATTTTTTAAATGAAACTGAAAAGGTCACCAGAATCAATGCTGCAGACATCATTTCTTTTGCTATAGAAACCAACTTTTTTTTGTAGATGTGAAAAACAATAAAGACATTTTATAAGTTATTTTATTGCGATGAAAATATTTCATTTTTTTGGGAAGTGGGGGGTCAGACTGAGAAACAAAAAACATTATAAATAATACATGATGTAGATTATTTTACCAAATTGCAGCTTAAAAACACTTCAGACTGGAAACACAAATAAATGCTTAATATCTTTAAACTATAAATAAACCAATGAGATCAAATTCTTTGCACAGTTCAGAATCTGAAATTTAATGATACACGCTTTACTCACTGATCTTACAAGCAATTTATATTCAGTGTTTGCTATCAGATTAAAAGTAGGAAGAATACATCTGATGTTGGCTGTTTTTCTAGAGAAATATTTTGACAAGGTGGTTAGTGCTTATAAAAATAAACACACAATTTTGTCAAGTGTCATCACCTAAGAAAGGTTAATGTACACTCAGGTTCAGAGAAGGAAGATAAAAAAAAAAAAACTCATATGACTTCTGGGATTTTACGTTTGTAAAGAGACACCAAATATCAATTTTATTTCATAGCTTTTAACATTTCAAAAACACTGAACTGAAACTTGATTGAATTTGAAAATTCACTGTAATCTCAGGTTCATTTCCTTATAATTCACAGATGTTTGTTTTTTTTTATCAATGTTAATGAATTTATTTAATTCAAGTGACAATATCATAATTGTCACTTGCCTTTTCACTGAAATGAAGTTGAAAGTAGCATAAGAAATCATCTTAATCAGCATCAAATGAATAACCATAACAGAGTTCCAGCTTCTGCAAGTAAAAATGAGAAGTAATTTCAAGGAATACGGAAATGACTTTGTTCTTTTTCTAATTTTATTGAAATGAGTTTTTATTGCGACTGAATGAAGTCTTCACATAATATGATTTTCCAGAGAAGGAATAAATGCTGCCCTCAAAAAAAAAAAAAAAAAATGGTATTATGTATACTAGTAAAGATAATTGAAGGTAAATGAAGGAAGAAGGGAAGAAAGAAAGAGAAGGAAGGAGGGAGAAAGAGGAGGGAAGTGGGGAAAAAGAAAGAGGAGGAAGAGAGAGTGAAAGGGGGAGGGAAGTGGAAAGCAAAGAGCAGGGAGATAGAGAGAGGGAGAAAGAGAGTGAAGAAAAGAGGGGAAAAAGGAGAAGGAAGAGAGGAGGAAAGGAGAGCAATAGAAGAAGGGGAAGTGAGAAGAAAGAGAGTGGTAAAAGATATACAAGTTCCTCTCTTTGATATGTATGCATTTAGATACTTAAAGAAAAAAGGTAAACTTTTGAATTTTTTTTTTATATTAATTTATCTAATGACTCACATAACTCAGATTGAATTTTATTGCTAGATGTGTGAGGTTCATTATCATGATCTCACTTAAAAATTCTTTTTAACTGAGTTCAGGTTAATGACTGTTTATATTCCAAAAGCCATAATTTTTTTTCTCAGTGAAACAAAATTAATTTTTCCACTGAGATTTGTAGAAATGAATTTTACAGATATTTTTGTCTGAATTTTCATTTGCTAAATTTTTTCTTTGAACAACACATTCTCTAATGTATCCCCAATTTCTTTCTTAGCTGTCCACTCAGTTTGGCCCCATGGAAACTGTCTCGCTATTAGGAGTCAATCTTTTTGCAATATAAAATTCTAATATCTCTTTAGACATAGAATACTTGCCACAGGGCAATGCTTAGCAAATGTCTTACAAATCATTAGTACGACTTATTCTTTACAAAGTCTCCTCATATAGTCATTCAACATTGTCGAGTTCAAGAAACGTCTTTCTTCTTGAAAATCCCATCATCTATTGAATGTCTTAAACATCATCCTCCAGAGTCTCCAATGTAACTGGATTTTCCAATGAACACATTCCAAATAGCCAGCAAAGTAACACGTACCATTTAGGTCAGTCTTTTTCATTATACCAGCATTATATTAGGTGGGTGCAAAAATAATGACATAATAATGTCGTTTTTTTGACATGACGACATTATTACATCATTATTTTTGCACCAACCTAATACTATTGCTTGAAAAGGTTTGGATTATCATGAAAAATAGATATAACATATAGGTCCAGATGAAACAGGGCTTCTGACCCCCTGCCATGCTCTACCTCCACAAGAATCAGGTCAGATCAAAAAATGGAGTATTACTGCCACATCATGGTCTGGAGCTGCCTAATCCTCACTTTCCAGCTTTGAGAGAGATCAACTCTAAGGGTGACAAATTATTTTCAACTATACAGCCCCTTTCCCAACAAATGAAATGTCACAAGACCCTTTCTCAACAAATGAAATTATGTCCAGACAAGCTTAATTCCATCAGTTCAGATCTTTACAGCTAGGATTGGCCATACCACATCCACACGGTCAAATCATCCTCATTCCCTTCATATTCCATTGGTATAAAAGTAGTTCCACCCACACAACTTCTTCTATTCTTCAGTTATTAAAAAATCTTATCTTATTTTTATTTTTAGTACTGTTCACTAATTAACTGACCAGTATTAAAAATAAGAACTAGATGAGACATCCTTAGACATGGCAGTGGAATGAGAACAGTCCTATACCTGTAATTTAAATAAACGGTTTAGTTCAGAATTCCCTGTAGATTACCCAGATGGATATACAACTGATGAAGGCTGGAGGGTGAACAGCCGAAATGTTGTGCTAACAACAACGATGAAGATGAAGACGATAGTCTGCATGTGAATATTATAAATAATGATAACTTCTCATCCCAGAAATTCAAACAAAAATATATATTATCTCTGATTTAACTTTCAAATAAATGACATGTTCAATATACGAAGGGCTTTGGTTCAAAATTGATTTATTTTCCTAAAAAGATATGGTAGGAAATCAGTAGTTTTCCAAATGGATTCAGAACTTTTATATTTTCTGGAGAAAGTTGCAAGAGAAAAGAGGAAAAAAAAGAAGGGAACTAAAGCAAAAGCACAACAGAGAGAAAAAGATGTGCTGATAGAAAATTTGCTTTGGCCAAACTTGATTCATTTTTTATGCTACAAATGGAGATGACTTTGACAATTCTGCTGCAACTTTTGATGAAACAAATTTTTCTGTTCGGTTATAATAACAAATATCCAGGCGAAATGGTATCTTGTCGTATCGAATACGTTTTTTGTCTTGTAATGCTTCCATGCAAGGTTTAATTCAAGAGGACATTTTCTGAGCAATGGTGATGAAGAGCTGTGTCGGAGAGATGCAATTTAATGTACTTTGATTGCATACATATATATATATATATATATATATATATATATATATATATATATATATATATATATATATATATGCACACACATATATATATGAGTGTATGTACATACACTCAAAACAGAAATGAAAAAAGAAGCAGAAAAAACAATATATAAATGTGTGTGTATGTGCATGTGTATATAAACATACCTCTATTTAGGTAAATGTGTACAAAAGTGTGGATGTATGCAAGCATTACACAGCAGCAGCAGCAGCAGTCAGTCATCATTCACTTATTTGACATTGTTGTCATAAGGGAAGTTCTGACAGTAGTAGAACTGAAAGGTTTTTGCCAAAATGTTAACCTAACAACAAATATAAAATCAGACTTCTAAAATGAAAAATTAAAAAAAAAAATGGAATCTTATAAGAAAATGAAAATTTAAAAAGAAGTGATGAATAAAAATATCCAGGAAACTGAAAATTCTATTGAAAATTAGTCAATGTCATGTTATAATCTCGCTTGTTTCTTGGTTACTTAGTATGTACAATACATCTTGCCATTACCTCAGATAAACAAAGAGACATTCCTGTTTGATTGCAAGGATAGACTAAAGAAAAGATATATCAAAGGAACTATTTTGTTTAAAGGAAAGGAAGAGAAAAGAAAGAATTTTATTTATTATTATTATTATTATTATTATGTTATAATTTTGCTTGTTCCTTAGTTTGAAGAAAAGATATATCAAATGTGCTGTTTGGTTTTATGAAAAGAAAGAATCAATGAAATAAAAAAATGAAACGGATAACAAATGAATGAATGAATGAAAAGAAAGAAAAAAAGGCATAGCTGGTGATAATACTCTCATGTGTTTAACGTCTGCTTCAATGACATAGAAAAACCAAGTGATTTGGAATTTATTCATTTGTATCCTTTTACTGCGTTAAATAATGACCAGCATTCAAATTTATGATTGTTATTACAATATTTTGTTCAAGTCGTTTAGTTCAAATATTTAATGAAGTAATAGGGGAATTTTTATGGATATTTTATTGTCATAGAATTTATCACGAGCTTATTCAATCATTAATTGTTAAACTTATCTGAAACAAGAGAACAATAATGAAATCTGCGTAAAAACAAACAAAATGTTGTGAAGAAAATACATAAATTCAAGAGTATAATGCCAAAGCCAGTGATCTTGTATTCCATTGAGATTAAAAAGTAACAAAGTAAAAAATTGAGTTTATTATAGAACAAGAAACTTTGTCCACTTGGAGTTTTGTCTTTTATTCACGTCACTAATAGTTTTTAGTGCTTCCCTGAAACACTACAATCTTATTCTCTTAAACTCTAAGATCAATTATTATCCTTCATATTCTCATAAGTTTCATTTTCTACTCTTACATTCATTTCTGGGATGAGGAATTATCATTATGTTATACTATTTATACTCAGACTATTATCCTCATTTTTGTTGTTTTCATATCGTTTCATCCATTGTGCTCTCTAACCCTTCATCAGGGTGTATATTGCAATTTACTTGGATTGATATACACCTGATGAAGGCTGGTGGGTACAATGGCAGAAATGTTTTGATAACAACAACAAAGATGAGGATATTAGTCTTGCAGTCATATCACACATTTCATTCAGTAACACTGAAACTTGCATATGCAAATATGTGTGTGCGTTCAAAATTTTGCTATATTTATGCAGAAAATCCTCAATATTGGAATAGAATGCATGTAAATATAAACAGTATAGGAATGGAAATGAATACATATGCTGACTGGCAATTTTACACCTTAAGTGATAATCAGACACCTGTGCAAGACAATATAAGACCCTAGTAAAACTAAAAAGCCACATCTGCACTGACTATATTTGAGAATGGATCAAGTGATGACATTGCTCAAAATGGAGTTACAGACACACACACGCACACAGCCTATTACACTTGTATATATTTGCTTTTATAGATCAGAGTTTGGCCATCAGCAAATGATCATTTCATCTTTTGCCCCCAAAACAGAGTGGCCATCACTTTCTTTGCTGTAAAGCCTGTCAATAAGATCAGTTGTTCCTTTCTCTCTAGTATTGTCATTAAATTCTCCTTACATCATTTGCAGCCCTTTCATAAACATTCACTAATATCCTGTGAATCTTTTGTAGCACATTCTCCTACCAAAAATAAATTCTGTGATTTCTCTTTTGTTTTCTATGTATTTCCAGAGTGGCAGCCATTTTGAAAGAGGACCATGTGTAAGAAAAGAGAAGATAACTCCACAAATTCTTTTGAATTTGTTAATTTTTATAGATGAAAACAAACATTTGACTCATCCATGTCAAATTAAATTACTTTCATATATAGGCTTGTTATCATTTCCAAACCTTAAAGTGAGGCATTTTTCAATTTGTATTACTGGTTTAGTTGGGATTTTGGGTCATAAAAACATTTTATTATACAAGTATTTTCATGGCCTAACATTCCTTAAACTTTGGTGCTAGTACAAAAAAAAAAGTGAATATTATTAGCTTATATTATCAGAACAGAGCCACCAAGAAGTATGCTAAGCTTATATTATATAAACATAGATTAGGAAAATTAATGACAAAGAAAATTTATGTTTCAACATTTAGGACTTGATCAGGCTAAAGTAATATTTTCATTGATGTAATTATTATAGATGTGTAGGAAGAGGAGGGGAGAATATAAAAATGCAAAAAAAAAAAAAAAAAATTTTTTTTTCCTTTTGTAATTAATTTTCCTAACATTGTTCCTGATAAGTAAAAATTTATAAATTGTATTCTCCCATAGATAGTGATACATTCAAAACATGCCATGGAAATATCTTTAATGCAACACACATCTTTCAAATATAAAATAGAGTGTTGAAAAGTTCATGACCTAATAAAAGGAAAAGAAGATATTATAAAAATATTCTGACATTTGGTTATTTTTTAAGATTTGAGGAATGGATTATGCCAAAATGTTTTCATCATCTCCATACAAAAGATATTTACACTATTTAGATCATTTAAACTGTTTTCTTCAGCTTTATTGACGTTCACAATGTTTCAGCCATTATATGCTCTGGTCTTCTTCAGGCGATCATCTGAAGAAGGCCAGAGTGTGCAACAGCTGAAACATTGTAAATATGGCAATAAAGATGAGAACAACAGTTCAAATGATCTAAATAATTACAATACCTCATCTCAGAAAATATAAACAAATGTTAAAAAAAAATATTAACATAATTTCTAACCTAATTGATATCCTGTTTTGTGTAAATCATGAACTTGAAAAATCCTTTAGTTATAATTATGTTTTCATAAGATCAAACAAAATAAATAATAGATATAATTTACTATGTTCCTATTTAGTCAGCTTTAAACAGTCTTTTCTATTTATTTCTGAAAAAAAAAAAAAAAAAAAAAAAAAAAGCCATTGCAGACAACCAGTTCTAGAAGGCACAAGAAAAAGGCTATAAGCATCCAAGAGTGATTTGTAGAACCTCAGCAACAATAAGAGATAAAAACAACATTTAAAGTAAATAAGCACATACTTCTTTTACTTTTTACTTTTTTGTTTCTGGCTGATTTATCTGCTTTAAAAAAAACCCCAAAAACATTGAATATATGAAATACTAGAAAAGGCCAACAGGCACATTGAATATATGAAGTATGAGACAAAGTCGTCAGACATGCTGAATATACTAAACAAGAGACAAGGTCCAAAAATAAATTTATCTTGTATAATTTACTAGAAATTTACCAAATTTTTGAAAGTAGACAAAATTATTCTCATTTAACTTCCTTGACAGCCAAGAGACTTTGGTTAGTTTCTATGACTCGGCATCAGGTGTTTGCTGTTTAGAGTAACATCAGTGACCAACAATTTATTACCAAAATGAAAATATAGCATCATTCCATGTAATAATTAAATCCTCTTTGAGGAAGAATATTATTTCTACTGAAACTGCCAAGCTTGAAAGAATAAAAATGTCATTCATTTTCTATCGTCTTGAACAGATTAATACACACAAATTGTAATTATTCTTTAAACAAATTGCAAATATCGATTTTAAACGCTTGGAAATCCCTGGTTATAAAACCTGTTTTGAGATTAATTTGTCTATTTCCAAACCAGAATCAGAATTTAAAACTGAAAGGCAGGATTTCAAAGGTCAATTTGCAAAGCAAATGTTTCCACTTGAAAGATTAGCATGACATGATCTTCTGACTAATTTGAATCAGCCAAGTCTAAGCAAAGTAAACATGAAAAATTTGATTTTTCAATGACAAGAATTGTGTGAAGAATCATTTGAATATTTTAAGTAAGTCTTGCAATTTTACCTTGTAACTCTATGCTTGTTAAAAAAAAAGTCAATTGATAAGTTTTTAACAATTCAATGCTTTCATCAATTATTGATGGGCTGCCATTATTAAATTAATCAATTTCTTTACAATGTATCAGGGCCAAATGTAAATGTCTTTTCTTCTGGCATTCCTACATTTTGCATTTATTGTTAATCTGTACCAGAACACAGCAGAAGTTTTGCTTTTTTTTTTCTTTTTATTAAACTTTTATAAAATATTCCATTAATCTTTAAAAAGCTAAAAGTTCTTTTGAAAAGATTAATTTTTGAAAGAAATTTTTTTACAAATTTTATCAATTCAAATATTGCAAATTTATAATCACGTTATCAGTAAAAACAGATACTCGATTAATTTCCTTTATGTGTGCAATCGTTAAATACAGATAACTGCATAAAATTCAGAATTATTACGACAATTTATATAAAATGTTAATTTTCTTTTTATAAAACAAGAACTAAACTTCATTTTTTTATATTAAACTTAATACAACTGATAAAACAGATTAATCCCGAAAAACATTTTTGGCTTTATTAATAAAGAATAAAGCACCTTTTTTAAAAAAAAATATTTCGGTATATATTTAAATCCTCATCAGAATAATGAGTGGAAATCATTCAGGCCACTTTTTCAAATCATGATAATCATGCAAAAAAAAGAAAAACTCTAAAAGAAATACTTGTAAAATCTTATCTAGTGAGGAATCATTTCAAAACAGAAGTTGTTAGTAATAAGATATTTTTCAAATGAAAACTCAGAAATGAAAAGGTATTTTAAGCGATGTTAGTATATCAATTTCTTTCTGTCTATCCATGTCTATATTTATACAAAAATGTTGATCTTGAAAGCAATTAACTTAGTTTCAGTTAAGCTCATCAGTAATCTGAACAAAGCTGAACATTTTGAAATATCAACCAGAATAAAATGAAATCAACTTTTTAATCTGTTACGAGACAAAACAGAGAAGGGTGAGTATTGCATTCCTCAAGAGAAATAAATTCTTCTGAGAAAGACTTTTAAGCACACCAGTAGATTACCAACAGAATCAATGTAGCCTTTTAATTTCATCTTTGGGAAATCTTCAAGTTGGGTTCAACTCTCCTTTTGTACAGCAGCACAACGGTAAGTTTTATTTGTGACAATAATTAATTTCAAAAGCATTTCCATATTTATTTGCTTTTTCTTTTAATTAAATCATATTTTTGCTTTAAAGATGATGAAGGACACAAACACACGCCTGGAGACCTGATTAAACAGCAGTTTAACAATTATTTTAGCATAAAACCTTTCCTTAAAAACAGAAAGCTATTATGGAAGCTTCAAACTTAAATAGAAAATGGGTGATGAAAATTTCTCAGCCCAATCACTTCCAAAAATCTGACTAAATATTTGAATACTTCCTTGAGCAAATTGGATAATTCAGCATATATATATATATATATATATATAAGCGAGACTCTTTGCATGTCGAATTGAGTCACTGTCGGTCACTGGGCGTGTTTCCTAAAATAAATACGCCATAAATCCACCTTCATCCCAACCGTGCGCCGACGGCTTAGTGGTAGAATATCCACCTGATACCAATTCAGTCGGGTTTCGATCCTAGCTAGAGGCAACCGGATGTCTAGCCGCACTGATGAGCTGTGATACAGCGAAACAGTCTGTCTGTGGATGACACTATATTAGCTCCTGAATTAATTCCAGTTGAGTACGCTCGGGCTGGGGTATGGGTTTGTAAACAGTGACTATTTATAGCTATATAGCGAGACTCTTCGCATGTCGAATTGAGTCACTGTCGGTCACTGGGCGTGTTTCCTAAAATAAATACGCCATAAATCCACCTTCATCCCAACCGTGCACCGACGGCTTAGTGGTAGAATATCCGCCTGATACCAATTCAGTCGGGTTTCGATTCTAGCTAGAGGCAACCGGATGTCTAGCCACACTGATGAGCTGTGATACAGCGAAACAGTCTGTCTGTGGATGACACTATATTAGCTCCTGAATTAATTCCAGTTGAGTACGCTCGGGCTGGGGTATGGGTTTGTAAACAGTGACTATTTATAGCTATATAGCGAGACTCTTCGCATGTCGAATTGAGTCACTGTCGGTCACTGGGCGTGTTTCCTAAAATAAATACGCCATAAATCCACCTTCATCCCAACCGTGCACCGACGGCTTAGTGGTAGAATATCCACCTGATACCAATTCAGTCGGGTTTCGATTCTAGCTAGAGGCAACCGGATGTCTAGCCACACTGATGAGCTGTGATACAGCGAAACAGTCTGTCTGTGGATGACACTATATTAGCTCCTGAATTAATTCCAGTTGAGTACGCTCGGGCTGGGGTATGGGTTTGTAAACAGTGACTATTTATAGCTATATAGCGAGACTCTTCGCATGTCGAATTGAGTCACTGTCGGTCACTGGGCGTGTTTCCTAAAATAAATACGCCATAAATCCACCTTCATCCCAACCGTGCGCCGACGGCTTAGTGGTAGAATATCCGCCTGATACCAATTCAGTCGGGTTTCGATCCTAGCTAGAGGCAACCGGATGTCTAGCCGCACTGATGAGCTGTGATACAGCGAAACAGTCTGTCTGTGGATGACACTATATATATATATATATATATATATATACACACACACACAGACAAAAATGGGATCAAATATGGATCAGAATAATAGGATAAAGAACAAATAAGAAACCTTTATAAATCTAAAAATATTTTTGTAAAGTGAAACATGTAAGATTTATAAAGGTTTCCTATTTGTTCTTTATCCTATTATATATATATATATATATATATATATATATATATATATATATATATACACACAAACAAAATTGTGTATTTGGGCAGCAATCCTTTTTTATGCAAGTTACATTAAAAACAACTGGCAAGGTACTGTGGTTTAGTTTTTATTTAATTTTTATGTATTCTTATATTTTTTTTTAGTGAACATAAATTATGTAGAAATTATCCAAATATTTTGTATCCAAACACTTTCAGCTATACTTTTATCCATTATCAGAGATGAATTTTATTTTTACTTTTAACTGAATATATGGACTGCTTTATGTATGTATCTAGAGTTATAGGCATGTTTCATTTTCCAAACACGGCCCCAATGTGCTGACCATGTTTGGAAAATAAAACATTCCTAACATTACTTTTTCAGTCATTTTTAATGAAACTTATATATATTCTTGTCAAAAGTCACAGTAATTGATTCAAATATTATGGAACTGTGTGTTGATAGTTGATAAGTACTGAACATTTTTAGTTATTATAATAATAATAAATACATAGATATGCAAGGGAATTTTCCAGAAATGATCCAGCCATTTAATATAAGTCAGAAAGTAATCTACCTATGGTAATGGAGAACATTTGATTTCTTCAAATTATTTGGCTTCAGGCTTCATACACTTATCCTAGTTTATCTCTCACTTTCTGAAAGTGTTTGCAAAATCATCTTTTGGGATTGCTCTTAGCTACCATATCACATTCTCCTTAATCTTGTCTACAAGCTATAATTACTTTTAGAGAGTCAAATCTGAACTGAAGTGGGTGAAAAAAAAAAAAAGAAAAAAATAAGAGTGATGTCATATAAAAACAAGATAAAACAAAATGTCTAGGGAACTGAATGAAGAATGAATAATGTTCCAAATTGAAACAATGCGGAATCTTTGGCTTAAATTCTTGTATTGTCAATCACTGATTTCCTTTAATTGCAACCCACATGCTTTCAGGTGTTCTGCTTGTTGAAGGCCATTCAAAATGTAGATTGATGATAAGATTTCCAGAAAAGTGTGATTTGTCAATACCAAAATTTTACTTGAGTTTTACTCATTGAATTATTCTTGAAATCATTCAACTTATTTCTGTGGACAAATGTTCAAGTTTCAAGGAAAACTAAGGTGCATATTTCAAAGCTCACTCAATAACCTTTCATTGCTGAGTAACCCAACAGGAGAGGCTCTGCTTCCATGTTAAGTAATATTCTCTGATATGTTGCCAAGTTACATGAAGGCCATAGTTGGTTGAATGGCATTGATGTAACTGGGCAATATATCAGAGAACATAATGGTGTAAGCAGATCCTCACCTTCTTGAGATATTCAAAATGCTTGAACATTCTGGACACACTTTGTGTATGTGTGTGCATTTTAAACAGAATATTTAGGTATGAATCTTTTGCTTAGATATATTCTATTAAAAAGAACAAACAGGGAATATATATGGAGCATTTTGATGAATTTCTCTTGGTACTGAAACAATCATTTCAAGAGAGACATACATTGGAACCAGAATTTAAACTCACTTGTAATATACAGAAACATGACTGGCCATAATTTTGATTTTACAAATGCCACCCTAATTAAAAAAGAATTTAACTATCATAACCAGCATTGATGTAAAAATGGGCCCAAATCAACATATGGACAATCTCCAAACATAAATAATATGTAATAGACACATACACACATACAGTATCTGAATCCCATATAGACAAACTAGAACTATATGGCACATATAAATTATACAGCTGAAGACTTCTTGATTAGTCAAATGCATCTGAAATCTGCTTAACCAATGAAAATCAAGCAATACAAGAATAAAAATACTAGAAAATTTTTTTTCATATCTCACTTGCTGATGAAGCCAAACATGTTAGATTTATAAACATTTCCTATTTGTTATCATTCTGTCAGATTTCTGATTCCTGTTTGATCAGTATTAGATACCTATATATATATATATATATATATATATATATATATATATATATACACACACACACACACTTCAGGTATTGCATATAAGATTGAGACATTCTGGTCTGCATTGAAAATGACATTTGTTCATTTTCTAACCATATTTACAATGACACTGTATCCACAAATACTCCTGTAGTGCAATGGATAGCAAGATTCTCACTAAATGTCCCATTACTACACCCTTGTGCCAGACTATGTTTTTTTTTTTTTTTAAAAATTACTAAATATACAACTATTCTGAAAGAGAATTTCTTGAAAGAAAAACTTATCTGCGAATGTCTCCTCCCAAGTATTTACTAAACACGAGTAAAAATGCCAATCTGTAAATGAATAAGAAATTGAGCACAAGGATTAAGACAATTGTCAAATCTTCTCAGCACTTTTATGTGTTTACTAAAAAAGCAAACAATTTAATCAGTGAATTAAAAGAAACTTATTAATTTCACTTCAATGATCTATGCAAATAGTTGACCAAAGAAAACACTCACTGGTAGTGTGAGGTCAACAAAAGCCTGAAAGATTTCTATTTATAATGATTTCCAATGTCTGGCATTAGGACAGAATTGGAAGAAAAAAAAAAGGTTCAAAATTGGGGTTCATTCTAAAGAATCTAATATAGATTCTTGCTGAACTCACTGGCCTTTCTGATCTGACTTAATCAAGAATCTAAATTTTTTACAGGAATCAAAATTCTTGGCAATTTGGTTTGAAAATGAAAACTGTACAAATAATATAAAGATGAGTGTGATTGTTTTGGGTATTCTGATTTCATTCTATGCAAGTGGTTAGGACCTTTAGCCAAACTTTATAAACTGGCTACAAATTGGAGATATCAAAATTAAGTGCAAAAATGTTTAATATCTACGTATTTAACAGATGATGGAAAGTGTGACATCAAAATCCAAAGGCACATTGGAAGAGCAAAAGATGCCTTCCAAAAGCTAAAAAAATTATTAACAGGAAAATTTCATTAGAAACAAAGAAAAAAGTGCTCAACTGTTATGTAACATCAATCCTTTTATATGCCTGCAAATGCTGGACAATTTCCTAGATGTGATTCTACAGAAGGATGCTGAGAATACCCTGGAAGTTTTAAGGAATATGAAAACAAGGACACTTACACTTAGAAATTTTTGGATATATAAGGAAGAAAGGATGTTTGAATTTGACACTCATAGGGTATACAGAATGCAAGATGAACAGAGAGAAACAAACTTGTATAAATGGATACTTTAAAAGAGAAAGAGAGGGATAGTAAAAAGACAAACATTGCTAAGAGTTACAAGGAATAAGAAGTTGTGGAAAGCCATGATTGTCAAGATCTTGAAGGGACATGATAAGATGGTAGTCAGGAAAGAGAAATCAGCATTTGTAGTATCAAACAAATATAATGGCTATTTAACTTCCCAGTGTAATTTCCAAAAGGATTTGTAAACTAAACATATGTATAAGACAAGCATATATTTTTAATATTGTTACGTGTGAATTCAAAAACTGAAGCCTGAGTGTTTCTCAAATTAGAATGAGTCAAATGCTATAAATGATACTGCCAACTTTCATCTATTGAACTGTAATTGTAACTATGAGGCTGAAAGAGTTCAACCAACAGAATTTATAAAAGCAATACATTCAATAAAGATAAGGATGTTAGTTTCAATAAATTAATAAGTCATGACTTGGAATATTTTGCTGGTTCTGCCTTTGAGATCAAAGAGGCTTTGTACATCTTCACCTCATGGTAAAGCCTGATTGGTTCAAAGAGATTAGACATTTAATACAAGAAAGCAAAGAAGAAAATAGAAAGAATAGCTTTTAGGAAATTTACTATAATTGAAATTGCAACAAGACTCAAAAGAAGGGCATGCATGGTGAGACACAAATCAGGATCAAACCGAAAAATACTGATATTTTATTAATGCTTTCAGCATAAGATCAAATCTTTTATTCCCGTATCTTATTGCAGGACCTTCAATGACTTGTAGATGAAGCTGCTTTGTTCTATAGAGCAACTAATGGAACATTTCTCTATGACAGTTGTATAGGAGGGGGTATCAAATAATCTGTAGCCTGATATTTACTTATTAGCCAAATTGTGATTTTTTAAAAAGTTTTCACAGTATAATGTTCCAGGCCAAATTGGTAGCTGATCTCAAAAATGATCTAGAAATTGTCTTAACTGTGAGCAAAGAATACCTTAATTTTAACACCTCCAAAACTAAAGTGCCTTTTTTAATCATCTAAGACAACCCTTTTTACCTTCCATCAGCATGGCTGGTGCTAACCTCCAGGAGAGTGGCTTATTGGGTATCTGCATTGTGCTGAACAATTTTTTGACCTAGAATTTATCTTACATATTAATAAGTCTACGATTCATCCATGGCTTGACTATTGCTGCCATATCTACTCTGGTGCTCCTGCTATATATTTGGAGATTCTTGATAAAATACAAAAAGAATCTGCAATGTTACTGGTCCTGACTTGGCATCTCAGTTTTCATCATTTGCCTACAGATTCCTTGTGCTTTTCTATAAAATATTAATTGTTTTGATGAACTTTACTCTACGGTACCGATACTTTATGAATTTAATCACATTACTAGATTGGTGGTAAGGTTTCATCATTGAAATGGCTATAGATGGAATGGTAAGTTCTTTCCTAGCAGTTTCTTCTATCACACATCTCACTTATGGAACTCTATTCTGGCTTTCCAGTCAGTTTTGATCTTCAAAAATTTAAATGCAACATCAATCATTATCTTCTGTATCCTTAATTCTTGTTCTTTAATTATTCTCTCTTAATTATGTTTTCTTTTTCTCACTCAGTAACCATTTGCATCTTAGTGGTGTTATTGCCTTGCTTGGGGTGAAATGAATAAAAAGAATGTAATCAAAAGAGAACAATAGAATTTAAGGCATTGATAAGGAAGAAGGATATGTTGAAAAATAAATATTTATTGTGCAAAATAAATGCTTTTTCATCATCATTAAGTTAAGGACTTAGCACTATACCTCTGTGTGTGTGTGTGTGTGTGTGCGCAGATATATGGGAAAACAATAGATAAATTTTTATATATCAAGAAAAATTGTAGGAAAAACTATATATTGAAAATATATTTAAAAACAAATAATTTAAATTTAAAATTCTCAACGTCCCTCTGCTTCATGCACATGTGTAATATTAACCATTTCCTTACAAGGAAACATTTGGCATTCATTGACCAAGGAGACAGTAGTGTTTTCAGCTGAAATTTATAAACTCTTTTTCTTAAAACAATTTTTCAGGAAAATAGGTTTCTCAAGTCCAGTAGCTGTTATTGCTCTTTCCACTACTGATAGGAGATTTTCTTTCTAAACTTTATTTGAAGTTGTTTGGAATGTCAACATCTTGATTATGTCATTATTTTCTCATTGAGTTACATGTGATATCCATTTTAGCTGTTGGTAGTCTTCAAGTGATGCTATTTCTATTATTTGATACAGGTCTTTGTTTGTGATTCTGTAGTGCCAATCCACAAGGTTTGAAGGATGATTGTCTTCATCAAGACCCGCAGGCTTCACTCAATCAAAGCCATTTTTAAACACTGATCTTAGAAAGCACTTGTATACAGCTGTAGTCACATCAATATAAGCATCACTTTAGTCAGACGAATTCATAAAAGGACAAAACCACCCTGGCGATTGCATTTAGCATGAAACAGACTGTCACTACTGGGTGGTAACTTCAATGTCCACTTAATTTACAATTTGAAAACAGCTTGAAGAAAATCTGTAACATGAAATAAGATTAGTTCAAGAAATCTGGTAATCACGTGTGCTATGGCTGGTTATTTGTTATAAGAATTTTTAATATACCATTATTCATACAACTTTTAGCATCTTTCATGGTTTGAAGATTCAAATCTTGCTGGTACTGCATCAGGTGAGGCATGTTTTGAAATAGTCTGGCTTTAAAAGTAACCCGACCTAGAGCAATGACAATTTAGCCCCTTTCAAAGTATTCATTTGAGGATCTCATGCACTTAACCCCAGCAAAACTTCCACTTTTCAAAACAGTATACAAAGTCTTTTTTCTGGGGTTGCCATCAAAACTACCCCACCATGTTCTCCTTAATCTTGTCCTTTTTTCATTAGTAGCTTTAGAATTAGGAAAAGCCACACATTTCAATGATGTAAATCTGGACAATGGCCTTAAGTGATGAAATTTTTTTATCAAAAGCCTTGTACAAGACATGAAAAATGGGCAGTAAAGTTATGCACAATTGCCAGAGACCCTTGCAGACAGTCTTACCTATTCAAATAGGTGCCAAACAAATATCCAAAATTCATGTGATAAACATGATGTTTATCTGCTGTGAATGCAATGATATTACAGTAGACAAATGCATTTTCTTACTTCCAAATAAGTAACCTCATGGGAGAGTGTCTGTTCAGAGATGTGCAATAAGGTTCCCTCTGAATAGTAACCAAGTTTCAAAGGCATGTAGATGAGATAATCAAAAGAGCTGTAGACTTTCTGAATAGACAAAATGTGAATAAAACTTGATCTTTCTTAATTAAATACTGCAGACATTTCTGTAATTTCTACTTAAACCATAGAATTGTAATGATGAAAATTCATTTTATCTGAGGTTAACAGGTCAAAACCTTTCAAAAATGTGGGCAACATGAATCAAACATTGGAGAACAGACTAAATTTTCATTATTTTCAAAAGGATGTCATGAAAACTTATTGTTTTCATTTTAAATTGTATCCTCCATATTAACCATTAATGCAAGATTCCAATTAGTTCATTCTGGAGTTAATGGTGAAAAGTTTCTTTTTTGCATTAACATAAAAATACAATTGATCTGAACTCAGAAATAAAAAGACAAAACTGTATATGGCGCCACGGTGAAGTAACGGATAGAACTGAGTTGGGGAAAAGAAAGTGGATGACTTAAGAAAGATTCAAACTAATGGAAAAGAGACAACAGATAAAGACAAGAAATGGTACAGGGTATATGTTAACAAAGACCTTAAAAAGAAATGCCAGCAAGCAAAATATGAATGTCTCAACAAGAAGTGTCCAGAGAAAGAAACACTCTAGAACATAGACATAGCAGGCATGTATGAAACAATAAAAGAAATAGCAGGAT
The DNA here is from genome assembly GCA_963932145.1 of Acanthosepion lycidas. NCBI lineage: Eukaryota > Metazoa > Mollusca > Cephalopoda > Sepiida > Sepiidae > Acanthosepion > Acanthosepion lycidas. Next base: position 4,345,600 of record OZ010583.1, on the reverse strand, counting down.
AGAAAACATACTCTTCAACAGCACTATAAAATCTAAAGAGGTAAAAATACTACAAAGATGGAACAAATACATCAAAGATCATGTAGTGAAACCTGTAATATATAAAAACATGAAAGAATCAGTAGTATTAAACTCTGAGTTACAATCAGCATTCAAGATGAATAGAAACAAAACAGTCATAATAGCTGATAATACTGGGAACAAATAGCCTGTGTGTTGGTACAGAACAAATTCACTAAATACACAAAAATATTAGGATGAGTAAGACAGTACATGTTTTCTCTCCAAATTTAATCAACCTATATAACAAGACAATCCTAAAAGAACAAGAAGACCTTCATTTTTAATCATTTCACCCTAAGCAAGGAAATAAAGCCACTAAGATGCAAGGGATTACTAAGTGTGAAAGATTATGAGAAAAAGAAAAACATTGTTAAGGAGAGAGAACAATAAAAGAAGAGGAATTAAGAAGACAGGAGATAACAATTGACCTTGCATTTAAATTTTTGAAGTTCAAAGTTCACTGGAAGCTGGAAGATCTTAACAACATAGCTGTATTTTTCAAGAAGAAAAGACTATTTATTGTAAGAAAACAGAAATGCAATATCATGGGCAAAAGAAATGACATTAAGTGTGAGTTAACTTTTGGGAAGGGGAAATATCCCAGCATGTACAGAAATGTAAATATCTGGGTTCATGCAGTAACAGACAATGAAATAATATGACACAGAAATCTAAAAAAAATTGCAAAGGACGTCTTCCAGAAACATATACAAGAGGTAAATGTATTATGTCTCCTGCGTGACAATAAATACTGGACAATCTCAACACATAAGATGAAGAGACTTGAAGCAAAACAGAAATGTGCTTCTAGCAATCAATAATAAGCATATCAGGGGCAGAAAGTGTAAGCAATGAACAAATATTAAGGAAGATAAGAACATAAGGGAAAGTATACCAACAATCAGAAAGAGAGAGATAAAACTTCTGGGAAAGATAATGAAAAAAGAAGGCCTAGAGAATTTAACACTCAACTGACATTGAAAAAAACAATAAAAACAAAAACAAAAAAAACAAGGGAAATGATTCTGTGTGAATGGATCACAGAACATAGATAAAGAGAGATGGAAATGTGTTGCAGAGCAACAAAAGATAGGAAATTGTGGAGAGTCATGATTACCTTCATTCAATCACATAAAAGTAGATCCTTTTATGCAACAACTGGTATTACTTAGTACAGAGAAGAAAAATATGCAATTTGGATTAATCCATTATATATATATATATATATATATATATATATATATATATATATTAGGGACTTACATCAAAAACATATATGTGCTACACAATTGCAGTCGTGCTTCAAAACAAGACTGCAACTGTGCAGTGATTTTGACATGTTTTTCAATATAATATCCTAAAATAAATAATATTGCTCTACTTTATATTGAGCCCTTTTTTAAATTAAATGTTATGAATGTTGGAATTGTACTCTACTCATTCTCATATTACCTGGATATATATATATAGAGAGAGAGAGAAAGGGAAGAGGTTATAGTTCCAATGAGAGAAAATTGTATATGTAATTGCAAATGTTTTGGGTTATAATGTGGATTTATATATATATATATATATATATATATATATACTTTATTTTTTTTTATTATAGTTTCCAGTCGCGCAACCTTCTTCAGGCAAAGAGTGGATATTTCCACATATTAAAAGGAATCAATTTTTGTTATGTTTTTCGATGTCTAACCATTGTCTGTTTTGAGTAGTAGTAATCATGATGTCTTTCTTGGACTGGTGGTAAAAGTGATTTTTTGCTTAAGGGGTTATAAAACTATTAGGATTGGTCCAAGAAAGGGTGAGGAAGGATGTCTTATATTTTTATGACTCCAAAGACCCTTAGATCTATTTCCACTTTTGTATATTGTGCATGAGCGTGTGTGTTTTGCTACTATGCATATTCCCTCTCCATACATACTGTCTTATTATAAAGAATCAGTATATATATATATATATATATATATATATGTATATATATATATATATATATATATATGTGTGTGTGTGTGTGTGTGTATACACACACGCACACACTGTGTTGTGTAGGTTGTGTGTGTGTGCTTATGAGTAGCCTATTTTTTTTGCCAATATATATATATATATATATATATATATATATATATATATATATATATATTCGTTCTCCATAGATACTTGTTTGTGTATGTGCATGCATGTGTGTGTGTGGTCCAACCAGTGTATTTGGTTATTATATGTGTATGCTGTGTGGGATTATGATCTGTTTTAGTGCTGGTTTAAATTTGTTTATGATATTTTTTCTTGTATTTGTAGATAAGAATAATTGCCTGTTTGAATTATTGGCATAATTTTAAATTTACCTTGATTACATTTGTTGATGTGTTATGATACAAAGAGTTTTCTGTTGTCTGGTAATTTGATCTTGCTTTTGTGAAGGGAAACCCTGTTGTTTAATGCTTGCTTGATACCTATATATGACTTCTTACATTTTGTGCATTTGAGTACATAAATCACATTTTTGCAGCTGCAGTTTAAATTTTTATTTATTGTGAATGTCACTGTAAGATTTTCAAAAGTGCAGAAGTTCCTTTCTATAATGATATCACCCTCCCACATTATATATATATATATATATATTAGGTTGAGCCTTAATTTATTTCTATTTTTAGGAACCATTGTAATGACAAATGTCTTATCCTAACTAATAAGCATATATGGCAGTTATGAATAAATTTGGATTACACTAACATTTTTTTATAATATGGTTCTACCCCCTCAAAAAGGCCTGGGGGCCACTCAAGGTAGAACATTAGATTAAGAATTATTTTATACAGATAGAGGAAGATAATGGTTAACCCTAAACTTGAACAGGTTAAGATTGTAGCAATCAGAGAAACATCCTCTTGGGAGTCTGTTCTATAAAATAGTGGTTCACAGGAGGAAGCTGCTCAAGTGGTAATTACTTCTCACCAACGGAATACATTGTAGTAAACCATCTCTTCTCTCTGTAAGTGGCATGGTGGGTCCTAGCAGTGAAGGTTAGACCTGGCAGAACCAAGCACATCTGAGCACTTTCCATGGAAGTAGTGATTGAGCAGTGATAGGATCCCCCACATCCCACTTGTTAGAGAGAGGTTGGAGGGTGGAAAATAATTTGTCACCCACAAGGATTTGGAGATACTTTTGAACTCTATCAAGACTGGAACATGAGGTCTGGGCAGCTCTTGCCCAAATATAGCAACAGTACTCCATTTTTGGCCTGATCTGGCTCTTGTAAAGGGAGAGGATAGCATGAGGAGTCAGCTACTTATTAAAGCAGTACAGGCAGCTGAGCATATTAACTTCATCTTTAATGATGGATCTTATGTAAGAGTTCCACCTGAGGTGAGGTGTGAATTTGAGTCCTAATATTTTTTCAAGGCATGGTGCCTCCTTGAGGGGATGTCCATTCATTGTGGCTGGTGGTAGTTCAGGGTTCGATCAACATTGACAGAATGTAACTAGTTTGGTTTTCAAGGCCTTGAAAGTAACCAACCAGTTTTTTCCTCCACTGAGAAGTTACCGCTAGATTGGAAGAGAGGTCAGCTGCCAATCTCTGAACATCAAGAGTTTTAGATCATACCTTCATTTCTGCACAGTAGTGGCAGCATAAAAAGTGGATTATAGAAAAAATATTGTTCGTGCCCCTGTCAAGTTGCATGCAGCAAAAATAAGAGGGAAATATTTCAATAGCTGATTAGTCTGTTCCAACCCACCTGCTATATTCACCTGATCTAGCACCAACTAATTATTACATTTTTCAACCGTTGCAAAACACTTTGATAGGGAGAACTTTTTCTAATGAAAAACAAATTTAAGAATATTTGTCAACTTTTTCATGTCAAAACCTGGGAAAAGATGTTGAAGAGCTACCTGTGGCAACAAACGATTCCAAATAACGGTGAATGTAGAATTGAATAAAATGTAGTTGCCCTTTATTGCTAGAAGAATAAAGTTTCTTAACAACAACAAAAATTATTTATGACTCAACCTAATATATTGTTATGATGTTGATTTGGGGTTAGTAGAGACAAACACCAAATAACATGTAACAATAAAAAGGGTTTTAATAGGTTGGTAAAAAAGGTACAGAAATCGCCTGAGTAGTCAATAACTAGTTCAGCTAAGAACTTCTCTGTCACTCGGTCTTTCTCATGTCAACTGACATGCCACTATTTAAAGTCTTTGTTCACAGACGCAGACAAGTTCATCTTCAAGAGGGGTGGTAGGTTTCCGACAACACCTCCCCCTTGAGATTAATTCCGGAGGAATTAATATCTTTTTCTTTTGGGATCTGGACTTAAACGTTCCACCCTAGTTCTTTTTCTTTTGCTTGTCCTTCTTTGGACAACTGTTTCAGGCAATGGTGGAGTTGGTATATCGAATAAATCATATAATACCTCCATTGGTTCTTCATTTTCTTTACTTATTTCTTCAATGATTCTTTTCCTTAATTGGTTCAAATGTCTTTTGTGCATCCATTTTTTACTTCTTATCATGTATAACATCTTACCAATTCTTTGAGTTACCACTCCATCTTGCCAAAATTCCTTCCCATTTTTGTAATTTTTAAAAAAAACTTTATCTCCCAGCCTGAGATATTTCATATTTTCCTGATGCGTTTTGTTCTGATAACTCTTTTTTCTTTCCGGCAGCAGCCTATTGAATACAGATCTAATTTTTCTAGTAAACATCAGTTGAGCTGTAGGCATCCCTAATATTGCATTTGGATTTGGTGTTATTCTGTATATACTTAAAAACTGCTGTATATTACCAACATCTGTATTAGTACCATTTGTTTTTTTAAGGGCTCTCTTGAACGTATCAACAAACCGTTCAGCCTGTCCATTTGACCTAGGATGGTACGGTGAAGTTGTGATGTGGTCAATTCCCAGAGTCTTACAAAACGTCTTAAATTCACTTCCTGTGAATTGAGTTCCATTGTCGGTGACAATTTTTTCTGGTACTCCAAAACGTGCAAACAATTCTGTAAGAAAATCTTTTGTTACAGAAGCAGTTGGTCTTTTGCACTTAAAAATTTCAGGCCACTTGGAATAGCTATCCACAACTATCAAGTAGAAATTACCATTCATGGGTCCAGCATAATCTATGTGGAGTCTGGTCCATGGAACATCTCTTTTTGGCCATGGTGTGTATTTTACTGGTGGTGCTTCTGCTGCTATTTGACACCCTCTACAAGTTTTAACTACCTGTTCAATGTCTTTGTTCATATTTGACCAATAAACGTAACTCCTCATCAGGGCTTTCATACGTCCAATACCAAGATGCCCCTGATGAAATTCCTTCAAAATCCACTTTTGTAGTACAACTGGTATCACGACTCTTCCAGCATATAACAGCACTTCATCACATATTGAATATGCTGGTGAAGAAGTTTTATACTTTTCTGAAGTTACAACTTCTTTCATTTTTCTAATAAAAATGTCATTTTCTGCTTTTAATTTTATTTCATCTAATGTCACCGGTAATTCTTTTACTGTGTTATACATTACTTCAACCAATTCATTTTCTGCTTGTAATGCCGCTATCACCGTATCTTCTAGCGGTTCCGAAGACGTTGGGATCAGTCTAGATAAACCATCAGCATGGCTTAATTTTTTAGATGATAAAAATTCCATTTTGAAATTGTAATTCAACAAAATGGTTCCCCATCGTTGCAAACGGTTTGCCGTATGAGTAGGTATACCCTTCTTCGAACCATAGATTGAAAGCAGCGGGCGATGGTCGGTCTGCAATATAAACCTTCTTCCATGTATGTACTTATGGAATTTTTTTACAAGCATAGATGATAGCTAAGCTTTCTTTCTCAATTTGAGAGTATTTCTTTTCTGCGGGTAATAATGTCCTTGATGCATGTGCCACTGGCTTTGTATTGCTGTCTCCGAATTTATGCAGAATTACCGCACCTATTCCGTACTCGCTTGCGTCCGATGCCACTATAATTTCCTGTTTAGGGTCATAATGTGTCAGTGATAATTCCGACGTCAAAATATTCTTTATTTTGTCAAATGCCTTCTGACACACTTCTGACCATTCCCACTTTGCTCCCTTTTTAAGTAATTTATTTAATGGAGCCGTAAGGCTGGACATATTAGGAATATATATCCCATAATAGTTAGCAAGTCCTAAGAACACTTGTAGCGTTACTACATTTTTGAGAGTTGGCATGCTTTTGATCGCTTCTTCCCTCGCCGGATCTGGTCTTCTTCCATCAGAGTCTATTATCTGCCCCAAAAACTTAATTTCACTCATAAAAAATTCACATTTTTCAGCTCCAAGTTTGAATCCATATTCTTCAATTTTTTCAAAAACTTGATTAATATGTTCCAAATGTTCATTTCGATCTTTACTTTTTATCAAAATATCATCAAGATATGCAATGGCGAAGTCCAACCCTGCCAGCATAGTGTCCATAATTTGCTGAAAAATACTAGGGGATACTTTTAAACCAAAAGGCAGACAGTTTAATTTGTATAAACCCTTGTGTGTATTGATAGTCAACAATTTAGAACATTCTTCGTCCACTTTCACTTGGAGATAGGCATCCGATAAATCCAATTTAGAGAATATTTTTCCTCCATTTAAACTTGCAAAAATGTCTTTTGGTGAAGGCAAAGGATATGTGTGGTCTTTTAAGCAATCATTTAGACCCGTAGAGAAATCGGCACACATCCAAATTTTATTATTCTTTTTCTTAACATATACAACAGGGCAGGCCCACTCTGAAAATTCAATGCATGAAATAACTCCTAAATTTTCAAGTTGTTCCAATTCGTTGTTAATCTCTTCCAAAACACCAAATGGCACATTTCTTTTTCGCTTGAAAATAGGTTTTACATTTTCCTTCACTTCAAATTTTGCCTTCGTCTTTTTGCAACATCCAAGACCTTCTGAAAATACTTGTTGAAATTTTATTTTCAGATCTTTCGCCAAATTTTCTGTAACCCGATTTTTACATCGAGGAGAAACATTAATTCTATTGCAAAAAGAATTTATAGGGAGTTCCCATAAATTAAAAAGTATAATCCAATCTGTTCCAAATAAATTTGAAGCATTTTGTAGCACATACACTTTAGACTTTAGTGTCTTACCAACAAATGAAATATTACAAGAAAATTCACCTTGAAAATGCAATTTTCTTCCAGAAATCCTGCGAGCCACTTTTTCAGTCTTTTTAAGCAAAGGTCTGCCTATTTTAATCCATGTTGCTGTATTAATAATGGAAATATCACTTCCAGTATCTAGCTGTAGTTTAATATTTTTTCCATTAATTTTTACCTGTACGAATTTTCTTTTCTACCCCTCCTCAATCTCCCGACGTGACAACACAATATTCACATTATCTTTTTTTCGACTTAAATCTTTTGCTTTTACAATGAGTACTTATATGGCCTTTATTGCCACACGAATAGCAATTTTTGTCGCGAAAAAAACATTCAATTTTAAAATGACCACCACCGCATCCAAAGCACGTTGATTTTTTAACGTTTTTATTAACTATTCCCATTTTTGGTCGAATAGCATGGACACGGGATATGTCTTTTTCTTCAATTTGCGTATTGTCACGTTTTAAGTTTTCAATTCTTTGACACTTTTCCGTAACCTTCTGCAAAGTGATCTCGGAATTTTGTTCGAGTTTTGCCAATATTCGGGACCTTATGTCCTTATCTTTGCTAGAAGTCAAGCCTTGAACGAATATCAAACATTTAAATCGATCAATTGAAAGATCATGTAACATAAAATGTTCACACATTCTGTTAACATTTCCAGCATATGTAACATCCTCATCGTCACGCTTTACCATATTCAAACACGAGAAACAAGCATGAAACAAACTAACTCGCTCGCCAAAAATACTAGATAAAGTATTAACAGTTTCTTCAAAAGAAATGTCACCAGTTTTTCTTGGAAGGACAAAATTCGTATACTTATTATTTTCATCTGTACCCAACTTTTGTAAAAGTAAATTCACTTTTTGTTCATCAGTCCAACCTTCACATTTTTTTTACAACTATTGTTTCAAATCTTCTGAAATACGCAGGAAATGTTATGCCCTCCTCTGGGTTAAATTTGAACTCAGTAATAGAATTAGCAATACCTTCGGCCATAAATGACGAATTTACTGGATTCTTAAGTAAAATCGCTTCATATAAAGCCTTTGTGTCATTTCACTGCTGAACTGTAAATCCAATAGTTGTTCCCGAAACAATTTTTGTTGCTCTTGTTGCTGAATTTGACTTTGCACTAGAGTTTTCGTTAATGCAATCAAATCTTCCATTATGCGTAATAGATTACACAAAACACTTTTCGAAAACAGTCAAAAAGAGAAAAACACGTATATATCCACAATAAGCACAAGTCTTACTTCTTTTTGGCACGTTGAAATCCCATTTCTTCGTGAAGAACAAAGTTCGACGTATTTTGTTTTTTTTTTCAGAGCAAGAAAAAAAAAATTATATAGTCCACCTAGAGTTGAAAAATTCTCCACTCAGTGTGATGAACGAATCTCTCGTCGCCACTGTTATGATGTTGATTTGGGGTTAGTAGAGACAAATGCCAAATAACACGTCACAATAAAAGGGGTTTTAATAGGTTGGTAAAAAAGGTACAGAAATCGCCTGAGTAGTCAATAACTAGCTCAGCTAAGAACTTCTCTGTCTTTCTGTCTCTTTCATGTCAACTGACATGCCACTATTTAAAGTCTTTGTTTACAGACGCAGACAAGTTCATCTTCAAGAGGGGTGGTAGGTTTCCGACACAACATATATATATATATATATATATATATATATATATATATAGATAGATAGATAGATAGATAGATATCAGAGAGGTATACAGAGACAAAAGAAATACTATATGATAGAAAAAACAGAATCTGTTAATGAATCTCAATGATTTAAAGAGAAAGGATAAATAAACTGTTAGTTGTATGGAATGATTACACAATTTATGATTACTTGAAATGAAGAAACATTCAGCTGACCAATCAATAAAGATTTACAATTTTCACCTGAACAGATTTTGTTTCTGTAATTTGCTCTCATTGGTCACAAACAGCCAAGGAAAATGCTGGCTTTTAATGCATTTTTGTTGCAAAGAAGTGTAAAAACTCGTTTCAGAAAGTGCCAAAGAATCGATATTCAAAAAGTAAAGTAGTCCCCACTTTGAGTCACCATTGAAGAAATACTTCAGCTTAAAGCCATAGGAATCTGTGCAATTACATAGCATTTCAAGCCAACCTACTCACGTATACCTATTTCTTTTTTGTTGCTCTTTAAATGAAAAAAATAAGTTCATTTGTCATTTCAACTCTGCTCAGCAGTAAATGCAGAGTTTTCAACAAAAAATATTTTGGTGTTTTTTAATGTTGGCTGCATTTGTCCAAGAAAAAAAAAAAAAAAAAAAAAATGAAATTAATGACATTCAATCAAAGATAGTAAATTCTCTTAAATATTATAAAATCTTTTTTAAAGCTTGACTAGAACAGAAATAATATAATTTCAGACCCCTTTAGTCATGGATATTCTGAGATGAACAGATGCTTGTATGAGAAAGTTGTACATTTGAATTGTATAAGAGATTTTTTTTGTGAATTTAACTTGATTTAGCTTCAGTTGGTGGCACCCAAATGGTCCAACATCCGATATTGAAACACCTAATAGCATAATAAACAAGTATAAAACCTTTTGGGTTAAAAAAAAATGTCAAAGACAATTCAATGACAAACAAAAAGACAAATATTCTTTAAAAATTTTCTTGTTGAAGTTTATTTTTGGCAATTGGTACCATTTCATGTTTCAGACAAATTATTTTACTGCTTTTGTCTAAAACAAGTAAAAAATGTTTGCAATAAATCAGCTGACTGATCCAGAGAGAAAAAAATTCATAAAATATTTATTGATAGAATTTGATATGATTTAAATTTAGATTGGAATCAAATAGAATGGTAAAATGTAATGGAAAAATCTTTTAAGATGTTTTACTCATCAAACAGTGTCATCAGAAAAATGGATTTTATTTCAACCAAATTTATCATAGTTTTATGTGACACTGAGTTAGTGAAGTGGCTAAACATTAATTCCAAGCAGGAAAAGAGAAGGGTTAACCCAAAATGAAATATAGTCTGGAACATAGAGAGTGGAGATATATTCCTCACAGTGAGAATGGGACATCTGGATTTCTTCTCTCCTAAAAGTTTATTTTTCTTATCTATCAAGTGTCTGCCATGTGGTTGAAAACAGATTTGGGAAATAAATTTATCTCTTTCTGGAAAAATTAGAAAAACACATTATTAATGGAAAGAAAAGCAGATGAGAATTCTATTTTTCATAGATGAAAGCAAAAACAAGGAACAAACCCTTTTTCTTAGGATTGAAATCAATAATGTCATGCCAAGAGGGTGATCTGGTTTAAGTTTTCATTGAGACACCAACCAGCCCAAAGATAAAAACAGAGAGTCTGAGGATTTAGGTAATCAAATTTATTTTCATTGATGAAAACAGATTGCTTGGAAGGTTAAAATGAGAATGAATTTCTCTTAATGGTTTGGATGTACTGTGCGATTAATTCTGTTATAGATGATCTGGTTTGTATTTTCACTGGACTGAGATTGTCCCATGGAAAATAGAAAAGATTTGGAGAATTAAAATTAATGGCTAGAATAGAACTCTGCCCTTCCGTCTATGCACTTTAAAAATTAGATTTGTTATAAAGACAGTTATGCATGCCTAGAGAAAGTGGGCCGAGGTCAAATGCTGGAAAAGAAGGAGGAAGGGGCAAAATTTGGCCCGCCAATGTGAAGTAGCAGTGTGAGTTGTGAAGTAGCGTAGGTTGAAGTTAAGAGAGAAGCAATCCCTGTGAATATTCCCAAAGAAGGTGGATAATTCTCCAAATTTGGAAAATTGATTAAGAAAGCAGAAGTAAGGAACAAAGAAAACTTTTACTTGAATTAATGAAAATTGGGGAATCACCAAATTCCCAGAGGCCTTTAGCCTCACACCAGTTTTGGGCCAAAGTGCATATAAGCAGATGACTTTAAGCTGAGATTCTGCATTAAGTACCTTTAAAATCCATGTCAGCTGCCAACCAGAATTCCTGATTCCAAATCTTTGAAACCAGCCTTCCAGAAGTTTAGACAAAGCCCAGTGTCACTAGGGGGATTGATACAGGAAGGGTTAATTTTTGTTGTACCAAGAGCTATATAAACCTATTAAAGATTAACCCCAAGAATCTCTCATTTTATTTAATTTCGTTGTGAAGATATTTTTTCCTTAATATAGCACCTGCTATAAGACTACAATGACATTCAATCCTTTACTGCTCTGAGATCAAGAACACAACATGGGCAGAAATGGTGTGTATCGGAGAGGCCAGTGACCAACAACCAGCTTGGATCAGTGTCAGAATTGGCCAGCACAGAGTTAGCCCATGGTGAAAGTGTTGTCCTAAGACCCCCAAGGACCGTACCACTAAACATGGTTGCACCACCAGGGTGGTAGACAGCTGCAAAAGATGTTACATTATTTGGTGTCAGTGACCAGGATATAACCCCCTGTTGCAAGCGGGGGGTGGGTATATATCAAATCTTTTTCCTTCAAATACTGAATTTTATATTTTTAGAAATCGACTCTCACTGCCATAACATTTATCTCACAATAAATAATTATACAAGACTAATTTGAATTCCCTCCATCTAACTAAAAATATACACAAAAATGATTTGAAAAGAAAGTCTAACATCTGATACAATTATTGAAGTTGGGGAGGGAGTTAAAGAGAAAAGCAATGAAAAAGCTGGTCATGTTTATCGAAGAGGAAATGATACTGTTTTTTTTTTTTTTGACTAAACAAAAGCAACCAGACATGGTATTTATCTCCATCCAACCAACAATCATTATCTATTGTTTCCATCTCATTACTGATTGGCCAATATCCATAGACACAGTATCCAGCAGGAATTCCTAAGCTGTAGAGCTTATATACATCTCTCATTGAGATGACAGATGCAAAGACTCAAAGCTTACAACATAAAACACATAGAGGATCATTATTGTATAACTCTTAATATCCTCAAATGGGAAGAGTACAGATTTTTACTTCTCTCTCTCTCTCTCCACATTTATCTTACTGTTGAGGTTCTTCATTAAGTGGCTTTCTTTTTGTTTTTAGTTAAAATAGACAAAACATAGAAGCTGCTCATCTTCCTATTACATATGCAGTGAGTAGCACTATCTAAAAAAGAACTAGAAAAAGAAAAAAATAAATGAACAGACTTCTTCTTTTGCTGGCTTTGTGCAAATGATTGGGGATCATTTCCTTACCAAGACTGTATCTTGGGAGAGAGAGAGAGATGAACATTAATAAAGATTCAGCAAGCAAATATTTGAAGAGATCCAGGAAGCCCTTTTTTTACTTGGTCAAGACTGGACATTTGTTATTCAATATTCTAGAAATTGTCAAGTTCAAATGACTACATCCAGAGCAAATTCCTCTGAATATTTAAAAATTGCTTGCATACAAAGAAGATGCATGGTGTTGCTACCCTGGGTAGATGAGAGCATTCAATACTAAAAGGTGCCTAATACAAGCAGAGGGGAGGGCATCTTAATAATTGAGGAGTGTGGAATTTATTGCAATATGGAATCAATAGGGGTGTCATAATAAAAATGATGGTGGAAAATCTTTTGAAATTAATAGATAAGATGTTTTTGATAAGCTTAAGGCAGAGGCCAGAAAATTTGCTCAAAAAATAAAATAAAATAAAAAATATCTCCCACTCCTTCTATATGGCATCTATTTTGTTAAAATACCTTGGTGTTACTGTGTTGATTTACAAAGCTCAACTGAAAAGGCCTAATAACTTTCCATCCCTAAAATTGCTGGAAATTAATTATTAGCTATAATCAGGAAGTATTAGATGGTAGAAAAGGGCTTCTAAAAGATGAATTTTCAAATTATAAAGTTAAAAACAAAAATAGTAAATAATGAAATGTTGTTTACTGTTCATACAAAACATTCACTTAGATATTCGTTAGATGAAAAGGTAGCTTGGAAGCTTAAAGGATTCAAATTAGTGATTTAATAAATCATACACATTTTAATACTCAATCAGTAAAAGAAAAACAAATTATGATACTTTTTGTGTGTTCAAAGTTGGAAAACAGGGCAACAGTCAGGAGAACACAAATGTGGTTAATATCGATTCTTAATTTTAAAATTATTTTTTCCAGTAAACGAATAAAAAAAAACAGAGCTTACAAAGGAAAATATTCAGATTACAAGAAGAAAAAAATTAAATGCATAAGAAAAACTTGAAAAAAGTTCAAATAAATCCCAACTCAAATAAAAATGGATGTTAATGCAGACTCTGTAGATTACTTGAAGCAGAAAAGTATGTAGAGTGTTTTTATTTAATTAAGAACAGCAAATTACTTGAACCAAGAAATTAATGGCAGGCAGGACATAAAAGGCAGACACGTTTCCTAAGCAACAAACAATATAAGAAAAGTATTAGGTGAACAGATGACAACAAAGAAAAAGTCTTATTTCAGCTTTTTCCTTTAAGGCCATAATCCTAACCGGCCACAAATAATGGACACACAACATTCAATGCATTATGATTCTTATTGTCAACTTCAGATTTTGTTTTCATCAAAGCGGAAGGAAAATTCTTTGAGAGAAATTATTGTTTCAGTTGTCATATCAAGTTAATGTCTAAATAACAGAGTCATAAGAAATTTGGTCTGAAACTTAAATCTGCAGATTATACTTAATGATTTTGTTTTCATTCTTTATTTATAAAAAAACATTTTGTCCAGTTGATTCTCTGACCATCTTTATATAAAATGTCTACTGCCCAAGATGAAGATAGTAAAATAAAATTTAGTAAATGTTAGTGATAAGATTTTTTATATATATATATATATCAAATATGTGGTGCAGTTCAATTTATATTACAATGAATCATTCATAAAAAAAGTAGATTAGTAAAGTTAATGATATAAAATGGCAAAATCTCTTCATAAACCAAAATTTTAAAGTTGCATTAACCTACAATTGTTCGACCTTCATATATCAAAGATGACAGGAGAGTTTGTTATATGATTAAGGAACAAGTAGGAAAAGCTTTATAAATTTTTTAATGTTTTGCTATTTATTTATCTTCATCAGACATATTTGATTCTCAAAAATCTTGTCGTATTTAATTCAATGTCCTTCAATTCATATAGATGCTTAAAATTTGGTATATTTATAGGGGAACAATGCTCAATATCATAGAGTATTTATTTATAGATATAGACAGTGTGGATATAGGAATCAACACTGCATGGTGATTAAAAATTGCATGAAAGTGTGAAATTGACACTCACTATACAGTGTTGATTCCCATGTCCATACTGCTTATATATATATATATATATATATATATATATATATATATATATACCAATATATTTACCAATTCAAATAAAACATTTCCAGTGAGACAGACACTAAATGACACTGAAAAGTTGTCAAATCAGGCTCCCACTTGAAAATGGACAAAAATGTTAGCCAAAACTTTATGAAGCAAAAACCCAACTTTGTGGATGATAAAGTTGTATATTTTTAAACCAGTAACAGAAATTTATGTTCAAATATAGATAGAGCCATGAGATGGAATGCTGATTTTCAAAGCAAGCATACTTTCCTTATGAGAAAAATTCTTGCAGCCCAATGATCTTTCTGACTTTGTTCATGCAAAACTAGGCATTCTTGATAAAAACATTAAACTAAATAATGTGTCTGAAATAAGGAAACTGTTCCTGTTAAAACAAAATACAAATGCAAAACAGTAGACCATTTTAATACATGAGAAATATTGACTATCAACTTATACTTACATATCCAATATCTGACTGTCCAGAATATGTATTTTAATGCGGATAAAAGTAATCCTTGTATCTAGTGTGTGGGAGACAAAATATATGGAATTTCTTTCAAGGAAACAAAAGTTAATTGAAAATGCCTGGAACAATCTATATTGAAAAAGGATAAAAAGCTTTCCATAAAGTTTGAACTCATGTCTCCTGATTTACAATAATGCCCCAAGCTGTTACATTATTATTTATAAGTAAAAAGAAATCTATAAATAGAAAATCCAAAAATAATTTTTTAAATTCTTCTTATGTGCCATGTCTCTTCATGACATGAACAATCATGGCTCTCTACAACTTCCTGTACTATGAAACTCTTAGTAAGATATATCTTCTTATCACTTCTGCTATCACTTCAAATAAGCTCCTTAGGTAGGCTACTTGCTGCTTTCCTCTTGCCTTTAATATGTCATGTGAGTGTCAAATTCTCCAAGCCGTCTTTCCTCATTATATACCCTAGAAATTTCAACTCTCTCTCAGATTCTAAGTATCCTTTATGTTTCCACTTCTCCTAATGCTTGCATGTTCAGTCCATGGTATTCTCAGCATTCTTCTGTAGAACCACATTTCTGTTGCTCCAAATCTCTTCTTCATCTGTCAGGAGATTGTCCAGCATTCATCGCTGTAGAGGAGGACTGATATTACACAACAGTTTGGTACTCTTTTCCTTGTTTCTAATGAAATTTTCCTGTTTCTTAATACTTTGCTTAGCTTTTTGGAAGACATCTTTTGCTATTCTAATGTCACATTTTTCAACCTCTGTTAAAACATTTCTCAGTAGTAAAACTATCTTTATTTTGAAGGATACATAAGCAGGGAGCTGAGAAGTCCTAAGTCTGAACCACTTCCTAAAATTTAATCACTAATTTTTAAAAAAAAATATACTTAGTCTGGCAGAAAACTTATCAACATCTCCTTAAACCAAAAATCAAAAATTTCACTTCCTATAAATTTCACATTCTAAATAAAGAAATGTTTTAAATTAAATTCTTGGAAATTTATTTCCTGTTTTTATTTTTATCATTCTCTCATAAATGTATTTCACAGACATGTAGCATTGACTATAAATCAGAGTGACCCAAAAATGGCAGATTAAGAATTGTCTACAATTCTAGGCTAGAAATTCAAGAGCATGAAAACAACTTAGAATAAATTCAGTTTATTTTCTTGTATATTTTTCTTGTAATTGCTAAAACTTGCTAAATATTGGCAGAAAAAAATCAACAAAAATACTATGCCATAATTTTAGTATGAAAAGTTTTAAAAAAGTATTTTTATAATCAAATGTGTTTGTCTAATGTAATTATTGATTGAATCTATGCAACAAAGAAAGAAATTTTGATCAAATAAAAAAAACTGTACTTTGAATAATGATAATATAAATTAAAATAAACAAATCTATTTAATGAACATTTTTTCCTATCTTTTAGTCTTGATAATAACATTTACAAATACCATAATTATTTAGCAGCTATTTGACTTTTATTCTAACATATTTGAGGGCAGACATTTTAAGCAAACAATTCAAAGAAGCTGACAGACAGTTTTTAGCCATGAAAATGTTTTCAGATACACATATCTCCATCAATAGAGATAGAATTTATAAAGAAACAGAAAATTTCAGTTGAAGGCTGTAGTAAAACCAGCAAAACAAATGATAAAGCCTTTCCAAATTGAAGACAACTGTGTTACAGCAGGTTTGATTAAGTGAGACGTTATTCAGCATTAACAGACGAAATTTGTGGGCAGGGAGATTTTATTGTTCCATGAATAATGTACCTTAATTCATTTCTTTTTAACCACTATATCTTACAGATTTTCAAGAATGTTGTCATGTCTATAAAGAAATACATAAATAAAAAATGGATTTATACTATCACTGTGTCGTGTTCATAAAAAAATAAGTAAAAATTAATTATAATATCAAAAATAATTATAATAAAATAATTATAACAGTTAGAATTATCATTAATTCACTCATTCTAAACCAATGAGAATCAACCCCACTTTTCTCCTCTACACAAACATGTGACATTGTCACTATCGGACAAGCAGTTCATATGGACAGATTGTCAACATGTGTCAATGAAAATTTCATTTCCTTTTTCAGGCCATAATAATAACATTTATCTTTTAGTACTTAACAAAAATTCAAAAGGTAAGAAAACCCCCAGACACTTCCTGTATTTTTCCAACAAAATTATCTGGACACTTATTACACAAGAAAGACTGTATAAACTTTGCTAATTCATCTTATCCTTCTGTCAGATTCCGATCCATATTTGATCGACATTTGACCCCCAACTTACAATTTTACTCAGTGTTACTGTCTCTTGTGTCTCCAACACCATTTAACAACCAAATAATAAATAATACTTGTATTGTTGTTTTCACGTCTTTGCTATTTCTTATTTTTACAAGTATTTTTGTAATAAATGTTAGGGGTTCTAAGTCTTAACATTTCAGGTTCACAAGTGAAAAAGGAACTGGCTTTATTTTAATTTCTGATATGGAAATCTGCTATAGCGAAAAGAAAACATGTCAGTCCTTCTGATATGAGGTTAAAAAAACTAACACAGGAATGAAATCACACACAGAAGATTCTGCCATTTTTAACATCATAATGAAATCAATAATCAAGAGGAATTAATTTTGGTTATTAATGCTCTTTCCTTACAAAAAATCAGCAATATGTTTTGCAAGTCATGCCTGAAAGTTGTTTTGTGAGCAGAAAAATGTCGCCTTCGGTTTTGTCAGTTTGTGAAATGGGATTTTCTTACTGAGAAAATAAAAAATGAAAAAAAGTTATTTGTTAAAACCAACTGGATTTAACATGCACTTTAAGGCAGCCGAAGAATATCTTAATCAAAAATAGTGTAATAAACACATACTAGTTGAAAAATTGGAATAATGAAAAAAAAATATAAATTTACTTATTTATTTGATAAAAGTCTATTAACATAAGCAATGGGTGGTTGATTTTATGTACTTTATGACCAGCCAAACAGCTGGACCCTGAGACTGAAAATTAGTCTATAAGAATAAATTGCTTGGAGGATGAGGATGGGATAGTAAGTGCTGATTTATAAGTTTAGCAGAAGTTGTCATAAGTCAATTTAGGATCAAAAATGTTATTTTCAAACAAACTGCAAGGAATATCTGTTTACTGAATACTATCTAAATCAGTATTTGCCCTAACTGTAGGTGTGAATAGCAGCATAGAAAAATGGAATCAGTTTAAACTGTAAGATAATCTGTATTCACTAAGCACTAATGATCTTGGAAAAACCAAGAATAGGAACAAATGATGCAAATGACATTGAAAAGAGTTCGCATACAGTAATTGTGTAAATTAAGGCAGTATTAAAAAAAAAAAGAATTAAGAGATTTTTTCCAAGAGAAGTTTTGAAAATTATAAGAAGAGATGTCAATGTTAAGTCCTAGAATTATTTGTTTATTTAGGTTTTCTGTAGATTTTGATAAAAGTCAAAATAGAAGACATTTCTGAATTGATTCAATCAAAATCCTTGCTTCCAACAGAAGATTGTCAGCATCTTTTTAAAGCAATGGATACAATATGTAATGAATGATTTTTTTCATCACAGATACTCTGAAACTCATGCCTGGCTGGGTATTTCTGCTAGGCTATGTATTTGCATGGATAGATTTCTAAAGAATTAATGGATTTATTTTGAATCCGACATTTTTATTACTTGAAATGTCAAAAGGAAGAACAAAGCCTTGTTGAACAGTGACAGTGTGGTAAAGCATGCTGGATCAAATGGTGGTTTCTCCTATAAAAGAGGACATAGTTTTCTTTATTAATATTTCTCAAATACACAGACTGATAGATGAGTATCCACTTTAATAATAATGTGCAAATATAAAGGCATATTTGATTCTTCTTCCACTTAAAAGTGTAACAATAGCAAAAATATTTCTAGAAAATTTCAGCCAATGAAGAAATGGGGATCAAATACAGAGAAAGAGTGACAATGTGTGTATGATGAGTGGAGCAATGGAAGGACAGAATCAGAAAGAGACAGTAGAAATTTCTTGGACATATAACGAGGAAGGAAAGCATGGAAAATATGACACTCTCGGGACATATTGAAGGCAAAAGAGACAGAGACTTGATAGGAAGTTGTGGAGGGTCATAATCTGAACATCTTGATTCGACATAGCATATATAAATAGTGTGACACTTGCGAAAGACTAGAGAACTGACCAGATGAGCCAATGATCAAATTAGTAAGCTAAATATACTTGTCAAAACAATTTATTGAATTGTGATGATAATCCCCTTTGGAACATCAGAGAGATGGATTAAACCAGATTAAGATTAAATAGCTGCTAATCATAACATCATAAAATAGCTGTCAGTCATATTGCTGTTTTCAGCAAGCGCTCAAAATGATAATATTGTGATCATCAATGATCAGCAGTAAATTAAACAAAAGCATTTAAAATATTGAAATCAATTCTGCTTATTGATATCATTCATTTTGATATCAATTTAAAATATGTCAATGACATTAGAAAATGAAATAAATTGGGATCATTTGACCAAATAACAATAAAAAAATTAAACAGTAAATTGTATGATGTTTTTTCACAACAATTTAAAAAAAATATCTATGTATCAGTCTCTGAAAATCGGATCAAGGCAAGAATTTAGAGAGTGAGATGGTTGGAATAATGCCAGAGTAAAACTAGCATTCTTTTTCTAATCGGCTAAGCATTGGCAGTACAGTTACCATTTATTTACCCGCTCTCAACCAAAGAATACAAGTAAGTCTCCTGAGTGGTATCTCCTCCTCTTTCCCCAACACAAGGCTCAGAAATCAGGAAACTATAGAAAATGCATCACAAATTTCTCGGCTTTGATAAGAAAAACTATACATTAAAGTGTTTACAAAAATTTTTAAAAATCATATACATTTAAGAAAAAAATAAGTTCAAAAATTTTCCAAAAGATGAAAAGTGCTTCATGCTGAGAAGAAAAAGAACTTCCATTTTTGAATATCAAATTTAATATTAAGTTGAGCAACCAAAATGGAGGATGAGGTTATTTCCAGGAAACCATTTTCTTTATATTTAATACTTTGCTTGAAAAAGAAAACAAAAAATTAAATAAAAAAAAACAAACAAATCAAACATCATCCCTGAGAAATATTATAGCTTCTGGGAGAATTTCTTTTATATACGTCTATCTCACTATCAGGACTTATTTATTGTACTAAGGTCAGTATATTTATCAGTGAGCCTTTCTTGCAAAAATGTACTGAGCAATTTTTGGACAGTTTGGAAAGAAAAATTCCAAGGAAGGAAATTAAATTTGGTGCACAGTCAGAGAAAGATTTTATTTCTGCATATTATACAAAACAAGACAGAGATTGTAGTCATACATTTTTTTTTCTCTTGATGTAACCAGTAAGTGACATTTATTTGAGACTGTGCCAGGATTACACATAAATCATGCAATACAAGGTTCAAATTTTAACTCCTTCATTTAGTAATGGCAAGTATTAAATGATATGGGCTATCTCTGATCAGCATACAAAACAGAATGAGAACAAACTATACCCAGTGATTGAATAAAGGGTTGTGTGCAAAATATATATAGTAATATTATCATTGTATTACACAAAACAAACAACTCACATTAAATATATGCATACCTAGTTCTCTCACTCTCTATATATATATATATATATGTGTGTGTGTGTGTAAAAATATATAGAAAATAGGAAAGAACTCGTTAGGTAAATAATCCAAAGTTCTTTAGTATTTTTGTTATTATTTTTAAAAAATAGTGCTCAATACAGTAGAGTATAAATATAATTATTTATTTAAAAATATGATTCCAATGCTACATAAGAGTACTCTTATGTAGCGTTGGAATCATATTTTTAAATAAATAATTATATAATATAATATAATATGAAAGGTTCAAATACTAATATTCCATGGTTATAATTTATTACATTAGAATCGTAATCATGATCCAATTCACCAAACCTACAAATTCAAAAAACATATATATATATATATATATATATATATATATATATACACACACAAGTATATAACATATATACATACATGTACTGCCATCATGAATACTATTTTGCCTTTTCTAGCTGGAGCAAAGCACCCCAAATCACAATGCTGTAACTGCCATTTTTAATGATTGGCATCACATTCTTCTCTTCAAATGCCCTTATTAGGACTTTGACAGATATATCAACTATCATTCCTCCCCAAAATCTCCAGTTTGGTTCTCTCGTCCAATCATAAAACCTTTTGCCAGAATGTTTCTAGCTTATTGAAATGAACTTTGGCATAGTTGATGCGATCATGCTTGTGCTATTTCATAAGCCTTTTCTAGACATTCTGCCATGAAAATTGGCATTTTTCAGATTTCATCACACTGTAGATATATGCACATTGATTCTGACATTGGCCATTGAGCATCGAAGAATCGCGTAAAGGTTTCAGCAGGATTTGCTTTGCCTTGCCAAACTACAAGTCTACTTTTGCTGTTATTTTTTGCAGATGGTCACTTGGTGATTGTGATGACATCATATGAAAAGACTTTATAAATAATTTGTTGCTTGGTGGAGAGGTGCACTTCAGATCGTTTTGATAGATTTTTGTAGACTTCTTCATCATTATAGGTTTCAACTAGGCAATTATTTTAAAGCTTCAGAACGTTCTTTTGATCTTTGCATATATATATATATATATATATATATATATATATATATATATACAGATTGAAGTTTATGTTTAAGCATGAAACTGACTATCGCTGCTGGGTGTTGACATCAAAATGTACTTATATATGTTTCGTAAACAAACAAAGGCTTAAATAAAATCGTTCAGACTTTACAATTAACCTGTGTATGAGAGTATATTGTTTGATTTTGTCAGATTTACTTGCCTTTATTATTTTCAGTAAAATGTTTCAGTTGGTGGACTCTTCAACCTTCTTCAGCTCAGAGAATATAGAAACCAATACTTCTATAAAACTCAATGGAAATATTTTTATTCATTTGTGTAAAAATAAAAAAAAAATGAATTTAGTTCTGAAATTACAGATTAACAATTTTCTTTCCATCCAGATTCAGATCAAAATCTAAAAATCAACTAAAAGTAAAGATAAGGAAAAAAAAAAAGCTGACTGAATGAATTTGCAATAAAATTCAAAAAGATTACAATACTTTAAAAAATTATCATGATTATGACCATTAATTCCTAAAACCATCAAGAATTTGACTGACTATAAATCACATGCATTTATTTCCTTCTTCCCCCACCCAGATTTCAGCTGTAAGCTTTTTTCTGTTAATTCCCACTAAAAGGATTGTTCATAATTATGAAGCATAAAATCCTCAGAGAAAAGAACAAGGGACATTTGTGGTGTTAATTTGGGATCAAATTTCAACAATCTGATTTTTGGGAATTAAAACATTTCAAGTTTACCTGCCGACCAAAATAGTCTTGGATATCTTTTTAGTTGGATCTGAGAAATATCAACTTATCAGATTTTTTTTCAGTTTCAAAGAGGAGGCAAATAATCTTATCAAAAGGTCAGTATAAGAAACAAATTCATGTTTGGGTGGATTTTTTTTGTCAGTCCAACCAAAAAAAAAAAAACATTCATAACCAAGAGGAACTAATTTAATTTTGTTAATGGGAGTGGGGGGACAAATTTTATTTTATTGATGATGATCTAGCATTTTCAAACTTTTTCTTTGAGAGGAACATGCAAATTATTTTTTTTTAATTTTCCATACTTGGAAATTAATGATAATTATAGCAGACAATTATAGCTAGACACCTTTGGTCATGATCATGAAGGAATTTTGGTTGGCACTGTGATGTATCGTCACATGCTCCACTAATTTGACATTCAATGTTCACATAAATTTACTGCAAGGGAAATTATTGGTAGGAAACCCACCACTTTGAATAAATGGTAATGATAAAATTAGCCATTTCCTTATAAGGAAACATTTTGCATTAAACTGACCATGCAGCCAGTGCTACACTTGGTTGAAATTTTTTTTTTTAAAACAATTTTTCAGGAAAATTGACTTATCACTATTGATTGTCATTGATCTTGTATTCTTACCAAACATTTTGCTAAAAGTAGTGTGCAAAGTCAACAACTTGATTATATCATTATTTTCTCTGAGTTACATGTGCTCTCCATTTTAGCAAGTCCCCAAGTCATGTGGTTTCTGTTATATCTTAGTTTGTGATTTTGTCACACCAGTTGACGAGGTTTGAAGATGGATGGTCCTCATCAAGAACTACAGGCTTCATTTACTCAAAACCACATGTTGCTACAACTTAGGAAACAGAATATCCCATCCATCTAGCACCCACTATTATGCTCTATTTGAACTTCAGTAATTCATGTGACATTGCCATGAGAAGCCTAACTGATATTCACATTGAATCACTCAATGTCAAATCACAACTGATATTGGACTGGGCATTTCTGTGACATCGCCTACCTTTACCTTTAAGTACTGCTAACTCGTGATTTTTGGCACATCAGCATATATAGGTACTTACAAGGCTAAGTGTGGAGGGGAGAGCTAATGAAGCTAGAACTTTATGTAATAATAATACAGTGATACCTCAACTTAAGTTGTTTCAAGTCATTTTCGAAGATGTGTTCGTTTTTCTTAAACATTAAAAGGAAAAATAAAACTCACTTTAGGTCATTTTACTCAAACTTATGTTGGCTGTTAAAAATATTAGAAACATAAAAACACTAAAATAACAAATACATATAAAATCATATATTACATAATAAATGTAAAAATAATATTATATATATATATCATAAAATAACCAAAAACAAAAAAATTAGCATAATAAAGTATATTCAGCCGATGTTCTTATTTCAAATTCCTGTCAACCAACGGCACTCATTTGTTGTTTTCTGCTCCAGCATCAATTTTGAATTCACACTTGTTTACATGTGCACTCTGCCATTCATGTTCTTTCAATTACATTTCAGTTGTGATTTAGAATACATTTTTGTCCATGGCTCCAAAGAAAATTCCCTGTACAAGTGTTAATGCTAAGCATAAGGCTAGATCACTGGAAGATAAGGTGGAAATTAATTATTTTATTCAAAATACTCTATGTACATATCATAAATACTGTAATAGGCAATGGGTAGTGCTTATTTACAATTCATAGTGTGGTTATTTTGACTTAAGTCATTTTTCAACCTAAGTCATGGCTTCTAAAATCAATTAACAACATAGTGTAATGGTCTATTGGACCATTTTACAGACTGTGTGTTTAATAAACCATTGTATAACATCGACATTATATAGGAGTTATTTCTATTGCAGTAATTTGCTCACTAAGTCAAAATGACCTCAGCCATTAATAGCATTCTTGTTTCTCTGTCTGACGTCATATGAATCTGCACCATTCATCACTACAATGAGCCATTCACCGTAATCTCACATTTGCTGTTGTTGCTGCCCAAAGCAGGAATTTTTTTTAAATCCATGTATATTTATTCCAAGAGGCAAGTGATCTCTGCAAGGAAGGGGAAGTTTTCAATTCCCCAAGGTTCTTGCTATACCCACATACCCATTATAGACCATTGCTTCACAGTACAGCACCCATGACAATAAGTACAACATATTCTTGGACAAAGTCATCATAATGGTACACCCAGTAAGGAAAGAACTCTTACTACCAAGAAATGTTTGAGAAGGCAAGCTTACTAACAAGAAATGTTTGCAGAGGCAAGTTTACTAACAAGAAATGTTTGCAGAGGCAAGCTTGCTAACTATAACAGCAGATATTCAAAATTAGACTTGGTCTCACACAAATCTAAATTGAAAGAGTTAAATAATGTTTTATTGCATCAATCTTCTCAAGTGGTGAATGTCTTTAAAAACATTAGAAATCCTGACACACCTGAATCTAAATAATACATACCTGTTCCACTGAAAAATGTGCAATTAACTTGGCTACTAAGTATGTCCCTTCATATTACAAATCTAGACGTATGCAAAGACATAAGCCTGCTTTGTGGTACAGGTAGAAATTAATTAGATCTAATAATCAATTAAATCAATTAATCAATGCACTTTCTGATCAGTGAATTAGTCATTTAATGTAGATTTCCTCCAATTAAAGAAGAGTTTTTCATTGATTTTTAGATTAAAATTTAATTCAGTCTAAAAGAGGAAATTTTCCTGTGCAAATTTCTTTACATTTTTCTAGATGAAAATTTTCTCGAATAGTTCTGAATTCTCATATCAAGTTTGTAAGAAGAAAAAATGATGAATAACATTTGATTGCCAGGAAACGTGTAATAGAATTAACAATGTTTATTATGGCAGATTTGTGTGAATCTGAAATGAAATTATTAAGATAAAAGGTGGATAAAATCCTGATGATGAGGCCAAGAAATAAATAAAAACCTCAATAATATTTTATTGTAATTATTTACCATATTTGTTGGCATTAAAGATACAACTATTATCCTACCATGGAAATAAAAAATTTTAAATTATCATTTTTTTTTCAAATATTACTTACACATCTTCACCTAATTATAGAGAAATTGCTATGATGTTTTTTTTTTAAATTTAGCCGACAAAGTTTGGAAGAAAATAACATTCAGAAATATATAGTGATTTTTAAAAAAATTTAAGCTTTATTATTCTGACCTTTTCTTGTCATCAGCATGGCTGATGCTCAACTCCAGAAGAACAACACTGCATGCCTTCTTGGACTCATGTTTTCCACTGACATGAAGTAAAGTGATTATATTGAACCAATTGCTAGATCTACTGCTAGGACAGGAAATTTTTCTTATCAGAATCCATCTTGCACATTTATAAATCTATCATTCATCTGTGCATTGAATACTGTTAACATATTTGATCTGGTGCTCCTGCTGCATATCTAGAGATTCTTGACAAAATCTAAAGAAGAATCTGCAATGTAATTGATCCTGGCTAGGTATCTAGACTTCAGTCACTTTCTTATTGACATGACATGGCTTCCGTCTGTCTTTACTACAAATATTTTCATAACTGCTTTGATGAGCTTTTTACCGCTGGTACTCTGACTACATGAATTTAAGTGTGCTACTAGATTGGTTACTGGGTCCCACCATTTTACTGTTGAACTAGCTTGATGCAAACACTACTTCTACTCTTTTTTTGGACTTCATACCTGTGAAACCCCAATTTTTGCTTTCCAGACAGATAACTACAGCCTTCAAAAATTTAAATGCAACATTAATTGCCATCTTCTGTCCATTTTTTTTTTTTTTTTTAACCCTGATCATTTTTGTCCTTACCTTAGTATTCTCATTCTCTTTCTCCTTGCAACTCGAGTGGTTATTATCACTTAGCTTGGGGGTGTAACAATTTAAAAAAACAAAAACAAAGAAGAAGCATATTTCTAAAGTAATCTTTCTGTTTTTTCACTGAGTAAATTATTTAAATTTCTTTCTTCCCAATTAAAAATTAAAACATCTGCTTTCAAGTTCAACTAACATTAAGATTTTTTATATTTGCAAGCAATAAATTTATCTATTTATGCTGTCTTCATACAAACATTCAATAAATTCTGACAATGAGATAAATAGCAAAAAAAAAGTAAAAAAAATAAAACATTTCTAATTTCAAGGGTTTGCATATAATAAGGATTTTCTTTGAAAGTCAATCCATCATAAATACAAAATGGATGGCATTTCAGAGATCTGCTTGAAAATGTTTTGCACTCATTCTTATGTAAAAATTTATCAGAATTAACCTGTAGGAAAAGACAATATGGATTATAGAAAAAGACAATAGGAAAACTATAGTTTTAGCCAATACATTTCATCCAATGTGGACTTTTTCAAGGTAAAAATCGAAATGAATTTATTGAAAAAAAAATATCTATAAACAACAAAATGTCATTAGTAACTAGAAGAATTTAGAAATGCCATTCTATATTCATATGGTCAAGTAAAAAATTACGTCAATTACTTTATGTTTGAAGAGAATATTTTCACAAGTAGAAATATTGATATATTGTTGTGTTGATGAATTCAACCATTTTCATTTGATTTCTTGATATATTTGTTGCGTATGTTTGGCTTGGGAGAGTAGTGATTCTGTTAGGAAAAGAAAATAATTCACTCAGAAGGAAAATCCTCAAGAGTGCTGCCACTGAATATTATCCAAATATTAATCTACAGCCAGGTTTTTTCCCCAATACCACCTTTTCTGACAGAATCACTACTCTCTCAAGCTAATGTTCAATCTATCAACACAACAATACAAATAATATTTCTACATGTGAAAATATTCTTCTCACACTTAAAGTAATTGACATAATTTTTCAGTCGACCATATATGAATATACAATAGCATTTCTAAATTCTTCTAGTTGCTAATGACATTTTGTTTGTTGTTTATAGATACATTGTTTCAATAAATTCATTTTGTTTTTTTTTGCCTTGGAAAGGTCTACATTGGATGAAACGCATCAGCTAAAACTAGTTTTCCTATTATCTTTTTTCCATAATACTCATTCTTATCCAGAATAAAGTACCAAACTATAAACATAGACAACCAATCACATCATATACAACTATTCAATTTTTCTGTTTCTCAAATAGATATCTGTTTACCAAAAGTACACTGCATGAATGAAGATGGATCAATAAGTGAGTAACCTGACATTATCTGAATTTTGATCTGAAATATTCCATATTTATGTGAT
Organism: Acanthosepion lycidas; assembly: GCA_963932145.1. NCBI lineage: Eukaryota > Metazoa > Mollusca > Cephalopoda > Sepiida > Sepiidae > Acanthosepion > Acanthosepion lycidas. The sequence continues at coordinate 4,317,797 of OZ010583.1, read as the reverse complement.
TAATATTCACAGAATTAAGTACATTGACAAGAATGAAAATCATGTTGAAAAATGAATACTTATTTTGCAAAATAAATGATTTTTCATGAGGCTGCATACTTATTGATCTACCTATGTACAAATTTGCAAAAGGAAAAGTCTATTTGTCCATGCTTTGAATATTGCTGCCAGATATGGTCTGGTGAAGAATCTGCAATCTTATTGGTCCTAACCTCACATCTTGGCTTCTGTCACTCTTCCACCACCATAATGTACCTTCCCTGTGCCTATATATAAATATTTTCATGGTAATTGTTCAGATGAACTTTCTGCTATGAAACATTGACTTTATGAATTTAACCATAGATTGGCAGCAAGGTTTTATTTTACAGTTGAAATTGTTACATATAACCATAAATTCTATTCTAATAGTTTCTTCTCTCTCACATCTTACTTATGCAACTCTCTTCTGTCTTTGCTTTCCAGTCAACTTTCATCTTCAAAAAGGTTAAATATAATGCCAATCGTTATCTTCTGTCTTCTTAATTCTTGTTTTTCTCTATTGTTCTCTCTCCTTAATAATGTGTTTCTTTTTCTCATATTCTTTCACACTCAGCCATCCTCTTGCATCTTAGTGGCTTTATTGCTTTGCTTGGGGTAAAATTATTTTTTAAAAATCTGTTAGCTAAACAAAATCTTTCACAAAATCCATGACTGGTTGTGTCGTGTAGAGAGGAAGAGCGTTTTTTTTTTTGTTTTTTTTTATTTTTTTACAAGAGTCCCAGAATATCCAAAGTAAATTTCCATCCCTTTAAAGATGAAATAAACAGCAGAGAAGGAAGATGTTTGTTGATTCTTGGAAATATCCAATAAGTAAAACCAACAGTTAAAGCACATATACCTGTGGCCTGCAGATTGTCAACAGAGAAAATGGCATGGGTGCATGTCTACTCAGCAAATCAATTCAATAAATATTTAAAAAGGCACAAAAACCCAATCATGGAATTTCTATTCCTTCACTAAAACACTGTTCATTTTTGTGGATATCAAAAAATGCAAAATCAAAAGCTTGACATTGGCAAAAAGAGAGCCAGGAGATTTTAAAGTTCAAATAACAGAGACCAAACAGGAGAAGCGTTGTCAGTTTGATGACAGGTCAGTTTAAATTAGATCTGTGCATGACACGCCTGCACAAGTCTCCCATACACATGAGAAATGTGTGTATGCAGAGTAGAAAAGTCAAATATATATATATATATATATATATATATATATATATATATATATATATGGACATTCATTTCCAATGAAGGTCATGCATATATGTATTACCATATATGCAAATTATATATCAGGTGATACACTCTGCAAAATGGTGGTTTTTGCTTTTTCCATATAAACTGCAAAAGCTATATTGTACAGACAGACATTTTTCAATGTATTCTGTCCACTGTGGACATGACTGCAGGTAACCCATATGGATACTACAAGTATTTCATTGATTTTTGCTTTTTTTTTTTTTGCTTTTGTTTTTTTTGTTTACTGCCGTATCACATTTTGGACCTAAAAAAAAAAAAAAAAAAAAAATAAAGCTAAACATATTTTGAAATAATATGAAAAGGTCCAAATCTGATATTTTTATATACATTTATACAGAGGAAAAAAATAAATTCAGTTATTATATTTTGGGAAATTAAAAGATAATAATTTTATTTTTTTTTAAATTCTGGTATCTCAACTTCAATCACTTTCCCACCAACATGACATGGCTTCCCTCTGTCTTTTCCATAAATATTTTCATGGCAATTGTTCTCATGAGCTCCTCTCCTTGGTACCTTAATTGCATGAATTTAAGCATACTGCTAGATTGGCAGTTAGGGCTCATTGTTTTACTGCTGAAATAACTGGACATAAGTGTAAGTTCTATTCTAATAGTCCTCTTGTCCCCTACTCCTCACCGGTGGAACTCTATTCCAGTTTCTTCCTTCTCTGCCCACTAAAACCTCCAAAACTTTAAATGCAAACATTTTCTGTCTTCCTGAATTCTGTTCTTTTATTTTTCTTCACTAAAGTCTTCTCATTCACTCTCGGTAACCCTCTGTGTCTTAGTGACATTATTACCTTACTTAGGATAAAAAAAATCCACAAAATAGAAAGGGGTATAAAACAAGATTGCATCTTTGCACCAAAATTTTTTCACCTTTACAGTGGGTGATCCTAAGAGAACTAGAAGTCCTACCAGGATTTATTAGTTGGTGGGGATAATCTTAACCCCAGAAGATACATAGATGATGATGCTGTGATGATGGCAGACATAGAAAGAAAATGGCAGTTAAATTGTTAGTAAAATGAGAAGAAAGGATTAACTGTTGATTTTAAGATGGCAAAATGTATAGTTGTCAGCAAAAAATAAGAGCCCAAAATGCAAGCTAAGAATTTGAGATGAAAAAAACTCAAGCAAGAACAGAAATTTAAATAGTATCAGAAAGAGATAATTTAAATTTCTGGAATACATAATAAGGAAAGAAGTCTTGGAGTATTTGAGACTCACAGGACATATTGATGGCAAGAGGAGCAAAGGAAGACAGCAAATAATATACCTAATGAGTTTGGAAGGCAGCAAAGGGAGTAAAAGATAAATATCATTAAGAGTTACAAAGAATAGGAAGTTATGGTGAGCCAAAACAGAAGATATGCACCATGAAATATAATTTTGTCATGAACAGAATAGTAAATAATAAAACTACCTTGCATAACATGTTTTTCAAATCAACTAACATAGATCTGAAGCACACATATACAACATTGAGAATGCATTTCATTGAATTTGGGAAAATCAAAAATCATATGATGCCATTCAGTTGTTTTTAATCCTTTATTGTAGTCATGTGATCATGTTTTTCATTTAGCAGCAAACATTATCTTAACATGGTTTCTAAAACAGAAGAGCTTAATTTTGTTGGAAAAAGAACATACTTAAATACAAATAGAAGATCATCTTGGATAAAAGTTGTCTTGGAAACCTTTTAGAGGAAAATGATAGCAAATTGGCTTATTTGTTTTATTTAGATGATGTGTCCATAAACCTTGAGAAAAAGGACAGAGAACTCTGATATTATTATGATAGATAACTGTTTATTTGTCAAAGAAATATAGGCTAAAATAATGTTTTTCTTTTCAGTAACAATCCCAATATGCCTACCACATTTCTGGCATTAAAAAATCATATATGCACCAATGTTACTCTAAATCTATTCTGCAGTTTTGCTATTTATCTCATTTCAACAGACAATCTTCAAGTAGAGCAAAGAATGCACCAGAAAAAAAAGAATTAGGAAAAATAAGTTTCTCTGTGAAAGTGTGGAATTGGGTTGCCATGTAGAGAAACTGGCACTAATAACCAAGTTGATAGGACATGTCACATGTAATTACCAAAGAGAGTCTATTAGACAGCAATTAATATCAAAGTATAAACAGTATTTAAACTTTCTCTAATAATACTTACTGAATAATGCCATTTAATATTATTCAATAGACAAGCCTATATACATGTATCTATATATGTATGTTCTAGGAAAATTCTGTCTCTAAAATTATATAAAATCTTTAAAAAGCAATAAAAAATAAAAATAGCCAGAAATTCTTTTTAAAGAAGTGTAATAATTAATGAAAAGCCCATTATAGAAAGATTGACAGTAAACAAAAATTGAAATTAACAGGCTACAAATTAATGGAAGTCCATAATAAATTCTATTACAAAATAGTAATTTAAAATGGAGAAAATTTGGTGTTCAAAATTTAATTATGAATTTAAATGGATAATTTTTAAGATGCACAGTGGCTTTCAACAATGCAGATTTCTCATTTCTATCTTAATTGCAAAATTTCTTTTGATTTTTTTTATGTCTGAAAAAACCAATTTTAAAAAAATTAAGTAGATTTATTCAAATAGAGTCATTTAGATTACCAAATCTTGAGACCAAATTTTCCTAAACCAATTTTCTGGCCATCATACATATATATATATATATATATATATATATATATATATATATATATATATATATAGAGAGAGAGAGAGAGAGAGAGAGAGAGAGAGAGAGATAAAACATATTTAAGCAGCAAGAATTAAAAGTCTGTTTAATGTTTTATTGAATTTTTTTTCAATTTTCAAATAAGTTGTTGTATAGCCAAAGCAAAATTGTGAGTAAAATTTCAGGTTTTTCTCTAAAAGCACTTTCAATTGTTGTAGCCATTATTAATGTCAATATGGTAGACAAGATTTTTTACTGGGCATATCCTAACATTTCCCTAGAATGCATACAATATATAACATTTGGCTGCACTAGAAAAGAATGTATTAAATATCATAGCTATTAGACATGATGTCACACTTTTATGTTACATAAATATTTAAACAGAATTTTAATTGTGCCATTATAGAAAAATACCGAGTTTGTAACTAACAAAATTATGTTTCTACCATACAAACAACATTTACTTTGTGATAATGAATGAGATCATTGAAAGTACTTTAGTACAAATAGAACAAAAACATCAACTGTAGATGATTCATCCACAATTTTGATCCCAATAATCTCAATACAACAACTTATTATTATTCAAATATTGAAAAGAGACAATAAAAAATTAAACAGACCTTGTTGGTTGAATTTAACAAAAACTTGTCTTATATTTTGATGTTCTAAAATCTGACTAAACATCAGAATTTTTCTTATGGAGTAGAAAATATATTTGGAGATTGCAAAAACTTTTCAGCATCCACTTAATTACTCAGCCTGTGTGTAAATGATCCAATCAATTACAAAAGACATGTTAAGGCTTTTAATACATTTTAAAGAGAAATGAAAATGTTCAAATTTGGTGCATAACATTGTAGGTGTGTTTGTATGTGTATATATATATATATATATATATATATATATATATATATATATATATATATAATCCAATCATGTCCCAAAAGGATAAAATATATTTTGGGACATGATTGGACTAAAGGGATGTTTCAAAGTGCTCAATACAAAGTAGAACAAAATATTATTAAAATATTTTTATTATAACATATTACAATAAAAAAATGTTTTACATCACTACACAAAAACTTTCATGTTTCAGAACTTTAATCATTCCTCATTGGGTGATGGTAGATAACATACAATACAAATGATTTATTTGGGAAATTTGAAAACAAATCATAAAGGGAAGCCTAATGTCAGAAATAAAACATGTGTTTGGTTAATCCAGACATGCCCACGAGTATATGCTTTAATTTGGACATTAGGCTTTCCTTTCCCCACCCTTTTTAACTTTCAAAAGAGGTAATGATTCGTTTTCAAATTTCTCAAATAAGTCATTTGCATTATATGTTATCTACCATCACCCAAAAAGTTCTGAAGCATGAAAGTTTTTGTGTAACGATGTAAAATGTTTTTATTGTAATAAATTAGAATAAAAATAATTCAATAATATTATATATGTGTGTGTGTGTGTGTGTGTGTGTGTGTGTGTGTGTGCATGTATAGATAGATAGTGAGAGAGAGAAGCAAATAGGATTAAATGTGTAAATCTGTCCATATCTCACAGTTTTGTGGAGATAATATCAAATCATTAGGGAGTTTGATAGTAAAAATTCATTTTACAAGAATAGATAAGTTAAACATTTAATTTTATTTGTTGCTATTAATGTTTTGTCTCTTGATATTGAGCTTTTTAATTACAATGGTTTTAAATACACATTTTCTCTAACATAAACACATCCCACTCTCCATCAGATGGAGATTATCTGACGTCAAATGATAAAATTTTCAAGGAAGCAAACATGTATGAATTAGCACTAAAGTGTTTTTTTAACAAAACTTGCATCAACAAAATATCCAAAAGATATAGAAACATATGTTTCAGTTCATCAATAATAAAAATGTTAAATCAAATATTAGGTAAATATTCATCAAACTCATCAACAAACATTTTCCAAAATCAAGTAAACTGCAAAAAATATTCAACAACTCGGCTAAATCAGTACCAAAAGCTTTACTATAAATCATCAAAAACACAACAGTAAAATCACTAGTACACCATAAACAGCCAACTGTAAGTGTAGAACAAAGAATAAATGCCTTCTAAATAGTAAGTATCTAGAAAGTACTAAATATACAAAGAAGTTATAGTAAGATGTAAAGGAAACTCAGAGGAAATATATACAGAAATAACAGAAGAGTTGTAGAAACTCAGAGATACTTACACAAAACATTATTTAACAACAGGAAACAGTACACTATCCTATCATAGCAAATATAGCAGCTCAAACGCATCAAAAGATGGAGAATTAAAACAAAACAGCTCTAGCTTGCAACACAAATGATGTAACCTTTTTTACAAGAAAAAAATAGTGATAATTACCTTTCAAGAAAAAGCTAAACTTCTAAACAAAAGATCAGAGCTAATTTTCAATTGCAGATATGAAAACAAATTCCTACTACACTATCTCCAACCACATTATGACCAAAAATACTAGATGATATCCTATAAACTAATTAACGCCATTCCAAATATAAAAAACAAAGACTAAAAGAAAAATATGCAAAAGAAAAAAATACACAAAACAAATAAAAGACTTAAACATTATATGAAAGCATGAGATTATGCCAATAATTAAACCTGGATTATTTACATGTAGACTTCACCTACCTAACCCGAATAAACAAACAATTTAGAGATCATGAAGTAATCCTCCGAAAAAAAAGAAAAGGGAAGGATGAGTTTCTTTTTCCTTTATTTAATCCCCTAGTGACCTATATACACAACATGCTATATATACAAACAGCTAAAGGACTAGCAGTACTTTATCTGAAGATTGCTTTAAAGTGTGAAACTAACAGTCACCACACAATGTTGATTTCTACATCCACAGTGACTCATTATATATATATATATATATATATAACAAGGAACAAATACAAACATTCATTGTCCTATCATTCTGTCAGATTCCAATCAATATTTCATATATATATATATATATATATATATATATATAAGAAAAACCAAAATTGTTGATGGTACCAATGGACAACCTACCAAAACGTAAACCTCTTACTCTGACAAACTCATGAACAAAAACGACAATACTGAAAAAAAAAAAGAAAAAAAGGCCTAAAGGCAAACCTACCTGCTCAGTAAAATGCTCAAAGCCTAGATAGAGTGAAAAACACTTAGCAATGTTAATTCCTTTGAAAGAATAGCCCTGAAGGAATTCAAGTCATCTGAAGATTGCATGAGAATGAAACTCGGGTTATCACTGGAGCAATCCATTCACATACATACATTATATGATGATGATGATGAAATTTTTGATGGATGAGTTTGTTTCAGTTCAATTTTTATGTTTATGTTTCATATGAGTTAACAATCCTGAACAGGATTTGCATACAAATCCCAACGAAGGGCATATGAAGGGTTGACCATCATATGGGCTGATGTATTAGCCTGAGATTTAGTGTTAATTCTTAATTCTCTCAGATGGTTGAGACGATTCTTTTGAAAGTTAGTTATGCTTCAGTAGTAGGTATTTCTCCAGTTTGCTCGATTTTCAACAGCAAGTTCAAACTCCTCTAGAGGGATGTTTGCAGCAATTAAATTGGATTTAAGTTTTTCCTTCAAGCGTAACCAAGGATGGCCTATATTACACTTACCATGAAAAAGTTGGCTATACATGAGGATTTTTGTATCCAATCATCACTCATATATATGTGTGTGTGTGATTATATTTAGTAGATACAAATGTTTGGATAGTCATCCCTGTTGTTTAAACAGTGTAAATGTCTACCTACTTGTGGATTTGAGAATCATCAAGAAAAGGTGTCTTTAAAAAACAGGGATGCCTACTCAAAAACACGTATCCATTAAAATATGACATTACCAGTAAATAAGAAAGAATGTTAGATTATAAATAAAAATCCATTGATTTCTTAGGAATTATGAAATATGAACGAAGAAATACTGATTAGAGGAATTGGAATATTTTAATCCGCCATCTATTTCTATATTGGGCAAATATATACAAATATGCATTGATAGAATGGCAACAGAGTAACATAGATATGCATTTAATACTCATGCTTTTGTAAAAGGCATGAACTCAACACTTCTATGTTCTTGGTTATGTCACCAATCACCACATACTTGTTTTTCCACATTGTTAAAAAAAAAAAAAAAAAAAAATGCAAGAAGAAATCCTTTCCTTACTAATAAAGAGAAGCAGACAGAAGAGAAAATCTTCCATTAATATTGATGATATGGAAGCCCACAGCACAAAATTTGAATGTAAGTTTTCTGGTTTTTCATTCAAGAGAGAGTGTTTATGAGAGTGTATATATGAATATATTTTGCATTATTGATGACACATGAAGCCACATGGTGAACACAGTTTGCATATTTATGTAGAAATACATTGAAATTATATCTCCATTAATGAGAAATAAACATACAGCTAAAAAGAGAATTTATTTTATGCAATTATTTATATTATTTATTTGAACATTTACTTTTGTCAATTCACTTAATCCAGGACTTTTTCATTAATTGCATGGACAAAAACATTATACAATAATAATTTCAGATCAAAACTTCAGATAATAATTTGGCTACAGACTTAGTGATTGATCCTCATATGTACATACTATATGTATATGTGTGTGTGTGTGTGTTTAGCTGTTTGTATAGATTGTTATACCTGTCTTATACATGTAGATGAATAAAAATCATGCACTGATGCCAGTTACAGAAATGTTGCATTAGATTTGGTCTGCCAATTCCACAGAGTATTCATTTCTATAAGAGAATGCCTATTTCTGATGCTATAAGCAGCTAGAATTTCACTTCTAAATATGCAAGCAATTTTGCATTGAATCTTATTTGTCATTTGGCTTGTGCATTTGGTGTTCATACACGCCTAACAACAACTCTTATTGTGTGTCACATTTTGGTTCATCAATATTCTTCTCCATTGTGCCATACCAACATTAGATTATCTTTCACAAGAAGCACACACACACACACAAAAAAAATTGTCATCTCCTGCCATTGCTGTTTTTAAGAGATATCAGTTATTTTATATTTGTTCATTTTTGTTCTTCCTTTTTAAGCTGAAAATAACCCTCTTTCTACTTTGTTGTAGCAAAATGTCTGCAGAGTAAAACTTATGTTTAGAAAAACATTTCCGTTATATTAAAAACATGACATTCTTATATGATTAAATTCTTGCTTTTCCAACACTTTGTACTTAAAGTGGCTTCTTTAAGGTAACAAACGATAGTGTCATTAGCCTGTTTTCTGTCATTTCCTCAGCAGGGTTGACAAGAGTTTCCGATGATCTATGAAGCGATGAAATTTTGCGGAAAAAAAATGTGTTTCTTGTAAACAAGACTGTTGATTTGGAAAGACAGATTTTTTTCAAGGGTACACCCTACAACATGATAAAATGATTCTTTCACAAATCTTTGCTCAAAACAATCACATAAAATTATGCTAACTTTTGTTAAACAGATCACAATCAGTAAAAGCAGAATACTCTATGAAAAGTTCCCAAAATAATAACCTCTAGAGTAATAAGATTTACAACTGAACTTTAAATTCACTAAATAAAGAAAATATTTTAACTCCTCCTGCCTTGTTTTGAATTTAACCCACTAATCTCCACAATAAAATTTGGTATTCATTATAAAATTAAAATAAAAATCCAGTATCAATTGTAGGTTTTTGAAAAACATTAATTCTAGGTTTATAAAAACAATAAGTTATTTACATTATTCGGACTATTTGTTGCTATATTTATTACGTTTCGGCTGTTGTACACTCCGGCCTTCTTCAGGTGGTTGGAATGTCGAACTGAACCCCTTATTTCGCTCACTGTGGTAGACTGTTTTAGTTTCACGTCCCATGTTTAATGGATGTCAGTTATCAGTTATCTCCTGTTAATTTCCCTCTGAAAGTTCTCCACTGCCTTAACCGGGTATTGAACTCACACTCTTTGGGTCCTGTTACTGGATCTAACCAACGCCTTTATCCACTGTGTCCTTGAGGACATCTGGGTATGAATTTCTGGGTATTATAAACCTAATGTCTTCAGCAACCATTTTTACCAGTGCTCATATTGCAATTTTTGCTGTTATCATTCCATGTTTTTACCAGAGCTCATATTGCAATTTTCGTTGTTATTATCCCTTTTCTCTGGCACTTCTTATTACTGGTTCCCATATTGTATTCATTTCTATGCTTGGTTGGCTCAGGAGATTTTTGTAGCCTAGCATATGTGCTGATTCCTTAAGTTTATGAATTTTCCAATGGTGTTCTTTGTCTATGATCTCAACCTGATCCCACAGAGGGCAGCGATCTCCCTTCTCTCTCCATATGTGGTCAACCATGCCTAATTTTTCTGCTTCCCCTTATGTTACAGCTTTCTGGTGTTCTTGAAGCTTTAACTTAAGGGGGCAGCCTGTATCCCCTTTATATTTCTTTCCACAGCTGCACAGGATAGTGTACACACAGTCTTTAGACATGTTCTCCTCTATAGAGGGGTTTTACTCGGGAGAGATATTTGCAAAGTGTCGTCAAGCTTTTGAAGGTTGTCCTGATGTTATATGGACCACAGATCCTTTGTATTTTCTCTGATAGCCCCAGAGAAAATACAAAGGATCTGTGTGTATGCTAGCGTACAATGGCCGAAACGTTGTAATATATATGGCGACAAAGATGAGGACAATAGTCCAAATAATGTAAATAATGTACATAATACCTCATGTCAGAAATATAGACAGATACTAAGAATGATAAGATAAAGAACAAATAGGAAATGTTTATCAATTTCACTTTTATTAAAGCTTCATCAGAGAATGACAGATGGAGTAAAAGAAGAAAGAAATTCTGGTATTTTTGTGTCCTTTTATTTTCATTGGTTAATCAGGTTTCATGTGCATTCGACTTGTTAAACAAATATTAGTATAATTGGTGGCATTCCAAATTCAAGGAGAGACATGTCCATTCGAAGTTCCAAGAAATTAACAGATTTCAAGCCTAACTGACAAAACGTTAATATTGCTCTATGTATGTAAGTATATAATAATTCTAGTTTGTCTATATATGATTCAGAGGATCATGTATATTTGTAATATGTGTGTGTGTGTGTCTAATAGACATTATGGCTGGTGGCTTTTCACATGTTGAATTGGGAACATTTTTTTACACACATACTATTTGTTTCAGATAAACATATATTAGATTCTTTAAGAATGGATTTGATAAAGGTTGGTGGTGTAAATATAACATTTTTGACGTGTGCTTATAGCTGGTAATATTACTATTAGTAGTACCTCAAAGTACTTTCTAAGAATTATGTTCCTTTTTAATTAGGGTAGCATTTGTAAAATTAAAGCTATGACCAGTTTTGGTCCTGTGTATTATGAGAGAGTTTAAATGGTTGTCTAAACAAATCTCTTTTGTCTTTATGAAAATCTAGTATAAATTCCTTATAACCCATTAATGCCCTGCATTCAAAGAAATGGGACCATGGGCAATAATGAGTTAATACTTGAAATGACTTGATGGCCAATGTTTTTCTGTTTGTTACTGTTTAGTTCTGCTGAAGAATTGGCAGGCAGTAACCCGGTAAATAATGTCACAAAAATGAGTAACAATGATTACTTCATTGCTTTGAGCTACGAATCAAAGTTTAGCAAGAAAGTCTGAAAAACTGTAAGTAAATCTATAAAAGAGATAAAAAGAGATGTGTTCATAGTTTTAATGGTTTTCATTTTATTTCCAACACACAGCTAATGATGCTCATAAATTATCCATAACTGTGTCTCATCTCTTTGATATGCTCTTAGTTTTTCATGAAAACTTGATCTTTGTTCCTGTAGAGAAGGAATCGTGCCAAACAAACCAATGTTGATTGTCAGCATTAACAGTTCTTTAGTCTCACAAGTCAGTTTGCATTACAGAATAAAGAACTGCTTATCAGAATGTGTTGTACATAAAACCAGCTTCTCTTGGGAATTGGTACTAATGGTGATGGATTACAATGAAAGTAATCAACCTCTAAATTTAAACAAGTCACAGGGTCTTGGCTTTCATCTCATTTTAAAACTTACTCTTTCAAATGAGAAAAGAATTTTTGGCAAAATACTGGTAATGTCTATTAATCTCTAACATTATATAAAACTGTCAAGTGTTGTCAAAAATTTTGATCTGAATTTCTGGAACGACATTTATATTATTTACAGTGAGACAGATATCCTCATCTTTGTTGTTATTATCTCAGCATTACAAGCATTGTGCTCTAAGTGGCTATCAATCTGGGTAACCTTAAAGGAATTTCAACACCAAAATCCTTTATTCAATCTAGAGGGTAGATTGCTTTCATTCTGCTGTTCATATCTAGGAATATCTTGTCTTTGTTAAGTGTCCTTTTAATATTGCTCATTTATTGCTAACCTTCTTTTTATTGCATCCAAGTACTACCCAGCCCAAAGACTGAACTTATTATTACTCTTACTATGCTACCACATTCACAAAGCAACCCTTTAATTCTCTAGGCCAGGGGTTTCTCAAACAGTGGGGGATTTTATGTTCAGGAAGGAGAAAAAAATCTTTTACTATTGTTCTATCTTTGATTTTCTGAAATTGAACTACTTTTTTTACTGAATTACAATGCCCCAGCATTCTATTGAACTTTTTGTTTATTGAAGTATGTTTCAGTTTATTTATTTAACAATTAGTCCTGAATTAAAACAAATTACTTTACATGTATTCGAGTTTGAAAATTCATCAACATTTTCTTTTGCTATTAAATTTGTAAAACTCCTCTATAAAAATAATCCATGTAACTATATATATGTACTAATATGAAAAAGAATGAAGGATTTCAATAATATATGCATATTATTTGGAATGCACCTTTTGAGTCAGACAATCTTGAAGTGGGGAGGATGATATTCTGACTAAATGATGAAACGGGTGCATTAAGCAAAAAAGGTTGAGCCATTTTGTTCCATGAGAATTTTGGGAGAAAAGCGTTGTTAATAGTTCATCTACCTTTGTATAAATTTAGCTTGGAAATGTTGGCATTACTCTAAGCAGAAAACGTTCCTGTTACCCTAATATTTAATAGTAACTGCTTCTAAAGGAATCAATGCACACATGCTCCAGATGTCATAATTCTTTTCATTCTTAGTTAATTATGAATGAATGACAATTTAAGTAAACATGCTACAAACAAAATATAAAGAGAAGAGAAGCAGTTTTCTTCATGTAGCTAATTCACCAGAAGACCTTAGTAGATTCATTTTTGTCGCAAAATCCTAAGAAGCCAGAATGTGAGCTCAATTTGGACAAATCAAAACCTCATGAGTCACCTTAAAAGGAACAGCCAGAGATGTGAACTAGAAATTGAAGACATCAGAATCAAACAAATACAAACATTCAAATATTTAGGTAGTGGTTTAAAATGTGACACCAAAATGTGAAAGTGCATTGGAATAGCAAAAGGTACTTTTCAAAAGTTAAGCAAAGTATTAAGAACTGGGAAAATTTTGATAGAAACAAAGAAAAGAGTGAAGAGCAGTTATATAATATCAGTCCTACTATAGGGTATTAAGTGCTGGACAATCTCCCCACAAATGAAGAAGAGACTTGAGGTAACAGAAATCTGGTTCTATAGGAGGATGTTGAGAATGATGAAGTTTTAGTGAAAATGCAAAGGAAAGGGGGTTTGGAGAACTTGAGGCTCACAGAAGGGGACAGCATTGGAGTACCTCCCTCCCCAATTACATTTTGAGTTTGTGTAAATGGTTGTCAAAACAGGGACTAGGAATGATAGCAAAATGACAAACCTTACTCAGAGCTTCAAAGGAGAGGAAATTGTTTGAGGGGCCATCATACCCACATCCTGACAAGACATGGTATATAGATGAATTCCAGGCTCGGAAGATTAATTGCTGAAAAATTATTTCCCATCTAAATTTTTAAAATTAGAAACAAAATTATTTTGTTTTAAATCTTTCCTTCCCACACAAGGTAATTAAGTGACTAGGGTGCAAGGGGAGGGGGAGTTACTGAGTCTAAAAGAATATGAGAAAAAGAAAACTTTATAAAGGAGAAAGAACAATAAAATAAATAGGACTTAAGAAGGTAGAAGATCATGATTGACATGCATTTAAATTTCTAAAGATCAATTTTATTTTTTAAATGCAAAAAGCTGGAACAGACTTCTACAAGCAATAAGTGTAAGTGAAGAAACTGTTAGCATATAATTTATAGTTACATCTAACCATTTTAATTGTTAGATCATGCGACCTTGCTGCCAATCTAGTACTGTACCGAAATTCATAAAGTCTAGGTACCAAAAAGGAAAGGTCATCAGAACAATTACCATGAAAATATTTATAGAAAAGACACAGATTCTTCTTTGGATTTTATCACAAATCAAAACGTTTTTTTTCTTTTTTTAACAGCATAGCATATTTTATCTAGCTGTGCCAGACAAAACCAATTAAAATTATTATTATTATAGAACACATCCAAGATTTTTTCCCTAAAGTAATTCATAGATTACTGTTCCGAATGTCATTAACTTCCAGTTCATTTCAGTCCAAGAGTTTAAACAGAATCATTATCTTTCAAGAAGCGTCAAGGTGGTTGCCTGAAGAAAGTTTAGAGGAATTCAAGGGGAAAATCAAAAATCAGTCTTTTCAATCTTCAGAGTACTTAGAATTTTACAATCTAATGATAGAAACCAAACAGAATGATTAAAAATTAGCCAAATTTGCAGAGCAACAGGGTGCAATGTCCAGACCAAGTGTTTCTGTTCACCATTTTAAAGACAAATCCAAGAAGAATTTTTGATTGGAACAAATATTGCAACAGGTCTGTGACATAAGCTCAATATTTTTATAGACACATTTATATCCTGAGAATTGGAATATAAAAAGATAAAAAACATGCAGCTACAAAACCTAACCTTTGACCTTTTAATCTGATAAGAATTTGATCAAAATTTATCATTTGAGTTTCTATTAATCCATGGTAGTTTAATGACATGATAGGTGTATAATAGGTGGATCAGAAATGTTTCATTAAGTTTTTATTGCAGAATCTAAACCTATAAACTTTGCCAATCTTCTCCAGTTTTGTAACTATAAGAATGGGTAATGGAACTTGTGATCGGGATGACTAGATAACAGTCTTTACATCATCAGTTGTTTAACAATTAATTTGTGATGAAGAAATTGTGTTTACTTGTCTCAAGTTCTGGTGATTCTTTGCAGAATCTTTTCTTTAAAACCAGAAAATATCACATTTTCTTTCATCTGAAAATTGTTTTAACCTTTGCACATTGCAGTTTTTTTTGAGTTGGAAAGAAAAAACCTTTTATGATGGATGCAAATGAAAAGAAAAAGTGAATTTGTATAAAAATAAATTTGTCTTTGGTTGTAACAATTTCACATAGTAAAAATTATGAACTATTTAAATGCCAACAAAAACTGACCTTTTGTCAATTCACTTTTGTCTAAAATTTTAACCTCTTACTATTTAGATATTTTGTAAGCAAAATAAAAAGAGAAATAAAAAACAACAAAAAGATGTTTTTTTTTCTTTAACACTTCAGCAAATTAATTGTCTTTCTTTAGATGAATTTTTTTTACAGTGCACAAGAATCATTCAATCAAGGAGTTGCAGGGTGATATGAAAAAACTAACAGATCATGTGTGTAAACACAAGTAGACAAACAAAACTTTGTATTCACTAGAAGAAGGCTGGAAAATAAATTAATAAAATTATATATATACACACATATATATATATATACATATATATATATATATATACATTCGTGTGTGCGTGTGTGTAGAGAGAGAAATGTAAGGGTTCCTTTTAGCAGTGAAGACTAAAGTAACTCATAACATTTGTATTGCTTGATATCAAGTCATGAAAAATATTATAAACAGAGGAAAAGAAAAAACTGTGTGGCAATGAAGCATTTGTTCTGATCTTTGATAAAAGTTTTCATAAATGAATCTAAAGCATAATAAAAGTGTCTCTTTTATGTAGCATGTCCCTTCATGACATGATCAATCATGGCTCTCTACAACTTCTTATCTTTTGTAGCTCTAAACAAAGTTTGTCTCCTGACTCTCCCTCCCAGTCCCTCTACTGCCAGCTATTTATACATATCCAATAAGGATTTTAAATGCTATACTTTCCACGTAAGTATTTAAATTTAGTCAACAACAGAATTTGACATTAGTGAATATTTAATTCAGTAAATATCTAAATTTATTTTTATTACTTATCACCTAAAAAGATTTATCACAAGGATTTTTAAGAGAAATTAGAATAAAAAAAGAACTTGTATTTTTTTATAACTGATACAAAATACTTTACATTTTAAATTTTTATTCAAATGGAAACAAAATAAACACAAATTGCCATAAATTAACAAAAAATCTTATTTCTTCTAATAGAAAAAAAAAAAACTAAAGAAAATTTTGCATAACAAATAATTATTTTTCAACCTAATTCACTGACCGATGGTAAACTTCAGATCAAGTTTCTGCTAATAACATCATGTCAAGCAAGCTTAATATTTTTCTAAATTCAAATTTATATTATTAATAATTCTATAATACATCACTGATAAAGACTTTCATAATAATAAATCTCCTATCTAGTTGTATATCCAAAGGTAAATTCAGTGAATATCGTAGTCACTGTGTTTACTGGAATTGAAAACAATGTCAACTGAGAGAAGATTTCAAACTCAGTTTGGACAATATTGACATCAGAATTCTAAATTCCATTATCCCAACATTTATGCGGCAATATTCAAATTCCCATGGATAACACAAAAGAAAAAATAAACTAGACTTACAAGAATGTTCACCATTGCTTTTATAAAGAAGGGAAAATTGCAATCTCTTACCTTTTCTTAGTCTTCTTCAGGATGTTGCAACTTGTTACCTCAAAAGCTGCAGCTTGTGCCCTTGTAATTCTTTGCAGTGTAATAATTTAATTATTAAAAACAATTTTACTTTAAAGGGGGAAAAATCCTTACAGCTGCAGGAAATGAAAGAATGAACAGATACAGAAAGCAGTGAGCAAGCCAATGAAACAAAAAAAAAAAAAAAAATATTGACAAACATAAAATAGAGCCAATCACAAGTCACATGCTAAGGAATGACAGTGATTGGTCGATGTAACATATAAAGAGTTGGAAGAATCACTATTTGTATTCTCTGATTACAAAAAGAACAAAATCAGGAAGGACTACAATCCTCCCTCAATACAACAAATGACCCGACCTTCTAAGTTAAAATAAATTCTTATATTTACAATAAACAATAATTTGCATTGCATCATGTGTCACAGATTCATTTCACCAACAGCCAATGAAGATCAACATTTGTGACTGCAGTTTGGCAATAGCAAGTGAAACTTTGGTTTATGAGAAACAAAGACCCAAAATCAATTGTGGCACCCAAACAGGGAATTGACCATTTGTGACTTGTAAGGATACCAATAATTATACTACAGAGAACACAGTTGTATAATCTGTTGTTAGAATACTTCAAAATAAAATTCTTTTTGAACACCTACCCTAGAGTAGTGGTTTACAAATTGTTCTTCCTCTTGAAAGTTCCTCATACAGTGAATTCACTCCAGCAAGAAAGAAAGAAAAAAATAGGAAAAATATTTTCAACAAATTAGATTTGCTAAAATCTGATTGGACAATCTGTTTCTGAGAAGATGTTCTTTCCCATCTGCTGTTGTTTTTTTCTTCAATTCATCAAGGCAAACAGTTTGGATTTTATTCTTCCAGCATTTATGCAAACCTAATTGTACACAGAATAAAAGATGGAGTTTATTTGAAGACCCCAATTTTTCTTCTATCATTTCCTTGAAATCTTTAGATTAAATTTTTCTTGATACATCAACAATTTGAGAAGGATCCACTGCTGTCTTTCCCAATGACAACTGATTGGTTAATTTTGACTGCATCAATAGTTAACTTTAACAGATTATAATCACTAGCACAGTAAAGATTAAATATTAGGTTGGTGCAAAAATAATTTCGTTTTCTCACATAGTAACATATGTTAGAAAACGAAATTATTTTTGCACCAACCTAATAGTTTGCTTTTTCTCTCCTCCGATTAAATAGTTTACATAAAAAATGAAATTTTTAAATATATTTTTTTTATTAATTTTGGGGTGTTGGCTTCAATCCTGCAAAATACTTTCTCCTCCCTAATTTATAGGTAGACGCACACAAATGCATGCTGGGATTTCTTCTGAGCCAATAAAATAGACTGGTCCTCAGTTTCATCTGATGCAGTCCCAGTCTTGTTTTGAAGTCGGAACACTATATTCACTTGTCTGAACTTGCTTTTGTGTATCAACCCCAATTCTTGGTTTGTGAACTTTTTGCCATATTACTGTTGCTTTGCCTTATTACTGTTGCTTTGCCTTGCATATATTGTTTGCTTACTTTGTATTATTTTTTGCCATATTCTTTTCTTTTTCTTGTTATTGCTTATTGCAAACTTTGCCAATTATGTTTGTTGGACAGTTCTGTAACTTATTTCACATGGCTACCCATTTTTTTTTTTTAAGCATTACACCCCAAGCAAGACATGAAGCCACTAGGATGCAGTGGGTTGCAGAAGATTTGGAGTGAGAGCAGATAGAAGTGATAGAAGAAAGGATGGATAGTGGATAGATCAAGGTAACTGGAGATGTCAATTGACATTACATTTGAATAGTTGGAGATTATAGCTGTCAGGGAAAATGGAATAGGGAAAGGAGTTCCACAGGCGAGAGGTGCGAAACATGAAGCTATTGGAGTAGAAGAGACGGCTACATTTAAGAGTTTCTACAGTGTAAGGGTGAGAGCGGGATGCCAGCCTCGTAGGGCGCTTGAATTCATGGAGTCTGGGAACCAGTGAAAGCAGCTAATCGGAGCAATTAACATGAAAGTATTTGTAGAAAAGACAGAGAGAGGCGATGGCGCGTCCGTGAGACAGTGACCATAGACAAGATGCCAGATCAGGGCCAATTATATTACATATCCGTCTCTGGATCTTGTCAAGAACTCCAAGGTAAACAGAAGGTGCCCCAGACCAGAGTTCTTTTATTCTTATATTTTATCCCATTTTTAACAGATCCACTCCTCAGCCATTCAACTAAATTGCAAGAAATCTGAAATAGCTTATGAAAATTAATGAACTTAGATTATAAATCTCTGGGATATGGCTTTCAGGAACAACACTTTTGCACCAGATTTTATGGTCAGACAAAATTCTCATCTTGTAGTCATCCTGCCTAACTTCCAAAGGATTTTTTTTATGTTATATTGTTTATTACTTTGTTTCATGATAAAAACAAAGAAAAATGGGGAAAAGAGAGAATCAAAATGAGTCAAATATTGAAAACAGATTTCAGAATTTAAAATACAAAACAATTTTTGTAATTAAACCAGCTCAGAAAACAACCTAACACATGTATATTTCTGATTTTTGTTTGTGAGTTCATTAATGCAAAACAGCAAAAGTCACAAACCATAGCACAATTTTTGTTAGTGTAATACTGTTAAAATGTTCTAACTTGAAGAATAAACCGATTTTCAGTCAAATTTATAACTTAATAATTACATGGGGGGGGGTCTGCATAAACACTCAGCCTAATAATGATGATCTGATTTTTGCATTGTCCTTTGCTTTTGACAAAAGCCGAAAAGAAAATTACATCAACATTTAAAGTGAAAAAGAAATGAAATGATTAATAATTGCTGCACAAATATGCTGAAATCAATTTTCTTTTTTCTTTTTTTTTTTACAAAATAAACATTATCTCATGGCTATTATTATTTCATGAAGGCCTCATTTTTTATACAAAAAATATTAATCTTGTTAGTTGAAAGTCCTCATTGTTAGAATTTTCACATTAGAAAAATCCTCTAAATTGTAAGGATGCTCAAAAACCATTTAACACTTGACTCCTGCAGATTAGGGATTAATAAAAATACAAGTAAAGCTAGCTTTCATTTTTTTTAAATATAGTTCATGTTAGGAAGAGAAAGTGGGTATTCTCCCTTTATATATTTACTTGTAAATAATTAAAATATAATTTCTCTCAATAGGGAGTGAACTGATATCAATTTTCACAGCTTTAATGTGAGTTTTGAATAGAATCTGAATGTTTACTTGAACATTTTTCAATTACTATTTTTTTTTATTCGTTTCACCCCAAGTAAGGTGATAAAGCCACTAAGATGTAAGGGATTATTGAAAGTGAAAGAAACTGTGAAAACATTACAAACGAGAAAGGACAATAAAAGAACAGGATTCAAGACAGAAGAGGATTGATGTTGAATTTAAATCTTTGAAGATCGTACTTGACAAGGAAGCAAGAAGCTGGAAGAGAGCACAACATCAAGACATGTGAGAGAAGAAACTATTACAATAGAACTTGCGGTTACATCTAGCTATTTCAATAGTAAAATGATGTGACCTAACTGCCAATCTAGCACTACACTTTTTATTCACTGCTAAAATGCAAGTAATATTGAAATCAGAGTTAAATGTTTGATAGTGAATATCTAAGGCTTTTATCTGTAAAAATAAGTGACAAAAATAGAAAACAAATATGAAACAAAAAGTCATTTGTTTCATTCAAATTTAGTCAACATCTTACAAAATGTCCTGCTATTAATTTATGACTGTTGCTGTGTGCTTGAATGAATGAAATTCTTACTTTGGTTTTGTCTCTGGCAAGCCAGCTTGGCACCAATCCTGTACCCCCACATTGTGTTTCAGTATCTGCAGGAATATTGGTGAAGAACTGTCAAAGTTCAGGCTTCACTTCTCTCTGTCCTGGCTATGCTTGAAATTTAATAAGATTCAACAACACTCATTAACATCTGTAAAAATAACAACTTTTATTTATGGTACTATGATTAAGATAATGAATGCATAAACAAAAGGGATTTGAAAAAGTTTCCCCATATAAGGAATTCTTGAGCTGAGAGGAAGAGGTTGGCTGGCAATTGTAGTTATGGCTAAACAGCCCAGAGTCATACAATTATTTAAATGAAGACAGTTGATCAAGGGAATTCAAAAGACACCACAGTCACCTGGCAGGGAGAGGATTGGTCTACTAGTGGTGAGACTAGTTCAATTTTACTTATCTGCTCTTTTGGCAACTGCTTTTTATGGGGTGCAAACCCCATTTGTAATACTTGACTGGCTAGCCAATAATAATGCTTGACTAATGGTCTTGTGTCATATGCCTTGAAGAGCAGGAAGGAAAGCCCCCAAGAACCCAATATTATTGGTGATCCAATCAAAATAATGGCCCTGTATAATAAGTATCACGGGGGAGATGAAAAGCTCCATCCCAGCCCTCCTCTCAGTGGCAGGCCAATCAATTGTCAACTCTCTCTGAAAATGTGTTATATCCTTGATCAAAAAAAACCTTGACCTATAAAGATTTGCTTTGTGCCACTCATTCCAATGAACAATTCCTTTATCAAATCAAAACAACACGTAAGTTAAACAGACCTAAGATTCTACCTAACGACCAATTCCATCCAAACTTACAATTTCATTTCTCACAATATACTCCATAACTGACACAAACCAAATAATTCATAGTATTGCATTATTTTAACATGAAAATATTTTTCTTTCTTTAGAAATAAACAGTAGATTACTAGTCAACCTTTGACACCAGTCAAGGTGTCAAATTCCTTGCCCTTTTTTCTTAAACATAATCCTGACTTTGACCCTGCTGTAATTCCTATAATTCTGCTTTTACTATCTTCACAGTAAATAAAACCCAGCTTGAGATGTTGGCTGAGTTCTCCTGCAGTCACCAAGAATGATTTGCAACATTTCTCTCTTTCCATCATCATCTGCAGCAAATTCACATGCAGGCACAAATTGGCATGACTCACAACATTAACCAACAGAATCCATAATGGCTATTCAAACATTGATTCTTGCACACCAGTTGCTTGAAAGATTTTTCATTCAACAATTTTACCTCAAACACTAGATTTAAAAATCTATAAATCTTTGAGGAAAAAAAAATTCAAAATTGATCCAATTTTCTGTATTTTAGCAGCAACAAATTGCCATTTTATGAATATGAGCAAGCTAGAGTATTTTCTTTTATTTTTTGTATATTTTATATTGGAAACTTGAGTCCCATGTTTTGGTTGCAATAGAGAAGCTAATACTAAAAGAAAGTAATACAATACCAAAGTTTATTACCAAAAGAGATTAATACCAGGATTTATTACTAAAAGAGCTTATTACCACAAAAGTTTAATACTAGTGTTTAATGATACAAAACAGCGAAATAGTCAAACATAAATGAAATCTCTAAAACTAAACAAGCAGAAATAAAATGATTCAAAAACTTATAAATTCACAATTAAGGCTTTTAAAAACTAAAAGTTATAACAATAACCCTGAATAATATTGAAATAAACTTTTAATAAATAATAAGGCAGTTAGTATTCTTTCTGTGTTACAGAAATCAGCCAATGTTTTGAAAAATCATTTAAATTAAATTGAATTTAAATTGCTTTTACAATGAAACCAGATATGGAGCAAAGAACTCTGATTTAGAAAAAACAAAAATATTTAAAATCATAAATTGTTGACAATTGGCTATTAAAAACCTGTGAAGATTGAAAAAAGACATTTTCTCACACTTAATTGTATTGTTCTCATTTACAAGAGTTCAAATTCCAACCAAATCAGCTGCATTCATTTTCACTTACCTCCCTTTTCTTCTCCAGCTATGGGTTAAATAGAAGAGTAGACTAGGCTCTCTAACCTTGGGTGGCAGCCAGTCTAGAAGAAGGTTAACTTTGGATTCAAAAACTGTGGAGGAGACAATGGAAAACCACTTCACTATCCCTCCAATAAGTCATAGCAATTCACAGATAATAAGGAAAAAAAAAAATCTATAAATTCATGGTTACCTACATCCTTAAGAGAAATCAATTTTTTTTTTTTTTTTTTTGTAGATTTATATTCACAACTTGTCAAACAAGATGAATTCTCAATGAATGTTTTCTTGTGATTTCAGTGAATATTTATAATGATTATGAAATCAGGAGTTCTCTCTTCCATGTGTATCATGTCTCATCAGGATGGAGAAAACAATGGCTCTCCAAAGCTTTCCCTTCTCTCAAAATTTTAAAATTGAATTTAGATAGAATTGTACCTGTTGCTTTCTATATGATTTTAAATTCAGAAATCTTCTCTTCATAGACTGATTGCAAATTAAGGTTAGAGAGAGGTCCAGTATACCCTGTTATTTTACTACATAGCTGTGGGGAGGGGGAGAAGAGACAGATTCATGTATTTTCCCGCCAAAAGTAAAGCCTCTCTACTCTGATCAATTTTCCATTCTGCTTCTTGAAATGAAATGTAAACTTAAGCGGCCAGTAATCCAGAACTTAACATATAACTTCTGCCACTTCAGAGATTTGGATAAAGAACATTAAGAAAACAAAAGGCAAGCAATCCAGTGAATTAGCACATATCTAGTTGTCTGGCAGTGCCGAGCACAATTTCAGAGGTTACATGCTTTGGCTGCACGGAAAAAACAAAGATGAATAAGACTAGTGAGTATTAACTGATATAAGTTATCTCCCCTAAGCATAAAAAGCAGAATAAGAACAATCTAACCCCATGAATTGAATAAAGTGTTTAGTCTGAGAAGTCTATTTTCTACGACATCAAATACTTGATGAAAGCCAAGAGTTGGTGTATAAGGGTGACGACATTGTGAATATAATGACCAAGATGAGCATTCTGATTTAAATAGCAAAAGACAAATACCTGAAGAGGGCTGGAGACCACAATGGCCAAAACATTTTGGGTATAACTATCAAAATGAGGATGTTGGTCTGAATAATCAATTTTCCTTTTCGTCTTACTGGATGAAGTGTAAACTTAATTGATCAGCAATCCAAAACTCAATATCTTAACAAAAATATTCGATTTGAAAATTAAATATTCTTCTTAAAATTAGGGGTAAGATTTGAAATGTCTCCACCAATGAATTATTATTAGAATCAATATTTGACTACTACCAATCAAAGCCTTGGCCAAGGACCATTACAGAGACTGAAAGAAATTTACATTTAAGAGAATAATTTTCTGATTATTAATTCTGAGAAGAATCTGAATTCAATAAAAAGAGATACGTTTTCTCATTTTAAATTCATTTTGGACTTCTCTGAAAATGATATAAATTAAACAATTCATATCATTAAAATGACGATTTGAAAATATTGAGTAAAATCTTTCTTAAGACTGGTTTTTGAATACAAGAAAGAGACAATGTCACATTTAATACTAACCCTAATCCAAATATATCCTCTTACCTTGTACTCTTGCAGGTCATCCATGGGCAAGAGAGCATACATGTCAGCTTTTGATAATTTTAAATCATTGGAAAATAAGCAAAACAAGTTAATAGCTGGATGTTTCATAATATAATCTTTCTGCTTTTGAAAACTAGAAAGACATGACTGAAGTATTTGAGTTTTACTGAATCATCTCTAAATATGGTTGTAAACCAAATATTCATGAAAAATAATTATGAAAAAGATTAAGTATCAAATTTGAACAAAATGATACATTATGCTTAATGTCATAATCACACCTGAAATTTAGCCTCAGTTCATTAGTAACATGACTTTCAATTGGTGACACACCACTGAGGCCTTCTTCTAGAATTAGCTAAGCCTTATCCAAGTTAACCGTAATATCTTGTGACAGTCCTGCATGATCTAAGACCAATGAGTCATATATTTAAAAGATTTTATGACCTTGCACATCAAGTAAGCATGAGATTTCATTGATTGTTACAATTAATATTTGCATCTTCCTAATGGCTTCAAACAACGCATTACTGACACTTGTGATTTGATTTTTTTCAAACATCTCGGCATTTTGCACCACGTATCAACTTTTTTTTCTGTCATATTCAGATCTTATTTGCTTTTTAGATGATAAGGTTCTTCACCTTACCAGCACTGAAAGATCCAAACATTTTAGCCTTCAGTATAATGCTCTGTAACTAATATCCATTAGCAAGTGAAAAATAATATTTAAATTCCATTCTCGTTCAGACTCAGAGAAGCTATTTTGCATATCTGAAATCTGAGAACAAAGTAGAAATGTGTAAACTTCCAAGACAAAAATAAGACAAAAGTTACTTACTAATAAACTTCAATCCACCTTTGTTTTCAATGAAAGTACCAATAACTATTTTGGTAAACATGAGTCCAATATGAGAGATGCTTGCAAGCAATGTTTATCTTAATAGCCTTATTAAAAAGACATTTTCACCTTTAGCAAATCTTGTAACATTTAAAAATATCTTTTTCTTTCTAAATCCTGCTGACCAATTAACAAAGATGCAAACATTCACTCAAATTAGATTCTTAAGAAAAACAAAAATAGATTTTTTTTTAAGTTTAAAAATGCTAGTTTGATTTTTATTATTTCTCTCCTCACTGACAAAACAAAAATGGACGTTAATTGTATTTTTCTTCATTGCCAAACAGGAATTGAAAATAGTTGGAAGGAAATGTGGAAATTAACAATATACTTCAATCTGCAAATGCATTTCAGACAGCTTTCTGATTTACCAACATAGCAATTACAATTCAATGTTTGTTTCTCAATGAAATTACTTGTTGCGTCAAAAACATTATCTTAAAAGATGTTAGTTCAACAGAATTAAATGATCAAGAACAGTCAACCAATTTTTGAGATACAAATAATCAGAATTATTTCTTTCTGAATTTCTGGAATGAGGAATTATCATTGTTTACATTATGTAGAGTCAAACTAATATCCTTATCTTTGTTATTATCACAATGTTTTGGCTTTCTGGAATAAGGAATTATTATTTATATATGGAATGGACTAAAATGCTCAGCTGTGAGAATGGCACCATATCAAGTTGGTATTGGCCATGGATGAGAAAAAAATGTGATACCAGTTTTGAAACCTGTTACATTTGAGATTCTGCTGGCATCATTAGCACCTGGGCTACTCCCAGGAGTTTTTCCAGACAGGTTTTTGCCCTACATTTTTTTTCTGTGCCATGTCCCCTTGTATGTAGGCGATCGTGGTTTTTCACAACTTCTTGTCTCTTGTAGCTTTGTCTTTTTCTTATTTTTCCTAAGCCCTGTTCTGTTATCCATACAGTCAAGCTCTCTATGCTGGTTATGCATTGTCTTCCTCTGTAACCTCTTGCCATGTAAATGTCCTGTGAGTATCAGATTTTCCAAGCCATCCTTCTTCATTATATGCCCCAGAAACCTCAATTGTCTCTACCTGACATTAAGTATAAGTTTCCTTTTTGTTTCCATTTTCTCCAAAACTTACAGGTTCGATCCACAGTATCCTCAGCATCCTTCTATAGAACCACATTTATGTTGCTTCAAGTCTCTTCTTCATCTTTAATGAAATTTTCCAGAACCCACTATCATGCAGGAGGACAGATATCACTTAGCAGTTTAGTCCTCTTTTCTTTGTTTCTAGCAAAATTTTCCCATTTCTTAGTATTTTGCTTAGCTTCTGGAAAGCATCTTTGGCTCTCCCAATGTGCCTTTGGATTTCAGTGTCATGTTCATTCTGTCCTCTCTTAAAATGCTTTCCAGATTTTCAAAATTTTCACACTTGCTGCTTGATATTGGTATTTCCAATTTGTAATCTGTGGACCAAACCTGTGAGTAATGTTGAGGTTTTGGAGAAAATGGAAACAAAAAAGGAAATGTCAGGAAGAGACAATTGAGGTTTCTGGGGCATATAATTAGGAAGGAAGTCTTGGAAAATCTGAGGGACAGAGGAAAACAATGCTGAGTAGTAGAATACAGGGCAAAAGAATAGATATTCAAGTGTATGCTATATATACATATATATCCAGACATGTATATGTTTCCTTAAGCTCAGCATAGTCTGGTACAAGGCAATAAGTGTGAGTCCCTGAGTAAGAATCAAACTCACTAGAGTTGCAGTAATTTTTTGTAAAATGAGTTTTTTTATTCATGGCTTTCATTTAAGGAATGGCAAAGATTTAGCGTCTGGGTGAAAAGCTAAGATTATATTTTTATCTTCAGAAAGTAAATATACGAATAAAACTGCCAACATTTAGCAAATATTTTATTTGCTGTGTGAATTACCAATAAATCTAATTCGCAATTTCAGCCGTCAGCATTGGGACAAGAAAAAACTCACTTAATGTTTATCTGATATAATTTTCACATGCTTTGTTCAGTAGACGAAATCTAGGTAGCGAATATTATTTATTATAAAATGTTCTGGAAGATAAGCAGACCAAAGAGAAATCTTCCAAAAGCCAAACACACTGTTTGCATTTGATAAAATGCCTGTTGTTGTCATTTGCAGTAAACAGGATCTGGGCAATGTTTAACATTGTTAAATGTTGAACGAGGCAAATAAGAGTCGATATTTAGCAAACAAACATTCTTGATTAAGATCTATATTTAGAGTGACAAATAAAAAGCCATGTGTGAAAAAGGAGTTTGGTTGATTTGTGCTCTGGGTCTTAGTATAACCACTTTGAACCAGATCAACACTTGCCTCCAAGATCTCCTCTTTGATTTCTCTTAACAGCGAAATGCAGTCAATAAATACGGATACAAGAAAAACACATTCATGTTGTCAACATTTATTAATCATGAGAGAGGAGTAAGGGAGAATTTACATCAACCATAGAGACAAAACGGTTGGGTTAAAGGCGTTTTTTGTTTATTTTTATTAAGAAAATCTCAAGAGAAATTCATCTTCAGGAAGTGTTTTGATTTAGAGAACACTGGAAGATGGCAGCTATTCATTATAGGTTGACAAAACCTGGAAATGCAGATAGTGAGATTTGATTCCACGTATTTGTCCTCAATCAGACGATAGATGTGTGTCTTTCTTTGACATGTGATGATTCATTATTTGTAGGTCTGCTATTTTAAGCATCTATCAATTTATTTTGACATATCTTGATCTTGTTATGTTGTGATCAATAAAGTCTCGCAGACTCTCAAAGTGAAAAGTTATTTCCAGATTGATCAAGCGTATTTAAATTTTCAATAAGTTTCTGAGTTTTCATGATCTCTCTCCCACACATATGTACAAATCACGGTTCAAAAAATTATAAAAGCCATTCTTTACATTAAAGAAGGGAAACTTGTTATCAAACACTGACAAAGATTTTTTTAATTTCTTTAATTATCCCTGTAAATTTAAATAACTATGTCAAACAGCATTGATAAGCAATTAAAATGAAATTTCTTAAACAAAAGATACAATATGAATGTACATAGACATTATTGACACCAATGAACATGACTGGAATTGTATTTAATTATTATAGAATAGAAATTAAAATGTTATTTTCACTGGAATGCTAATCAAATCAAAGTTACTTGCCTTTCTGCTTCATGGATTAAAAGAATTAGACAAGTCAATCAATGTTTATTTTTTTATGAATGCTTTTCAAGAAGAATACGTTTTATCCCAGATAAATTTTCTTTCTATTTAAATGCTTTTGTTTTCTAATAAAATTAACTCTCAGTTTAGAGTAAATCCTGTAAACACTGTTCTATATGACAACAGTATCATGTATATTTATATATGACAACAGTATTGCGTATTTGTATACAACAACAGTATTGAGATAATGCATCACATGGGGGAAAAATTTTTGTAATACTCATTATGAGTATATATAAACAAAAATAACTTTGGATAATCTAATATACAATGTGGTATCAGGGTGTACCTAAGTTAGGTTTTAAAAATAAATGGAATGATTTACCCGAGCAAAATTCCCTGAAGAAAATCAAGACACAAATCAAGATGTGACTCTGCTGTTGAACAAACTTTGCAGCAATGTGATATATGCTCAGGTTTTCCATGAGGAGCTCGTGGTAGACTTCACAACAATTACTAATTATGTGAGAAAACTGATGGATTTCTTGATGCTAGAGGCTTGGATGAGTTCATAGTTTTTTCTATATTTTTTGCTGCTTTCATGGTGACTGGTTATACTGAATGCTCATCAGTTTGAACTGACATTCAACTGTCACTGAATTGCACATATGCCACTTGAAAACTAGTGTTTCACCTGAAGAATGTTTGTCAAAAACCTGACAAAGCTTTTTAAGGGTCTCAGTAACAGATATGCCAAGCGTCATGCAAAATTTGATGTCAGCATAATGCTTGAATTTGTTAACTATTGAAAAGATTGCAGAGCCATCCCAGTACCTTAAGTAATAACAAAACACAAGAAAACAGTAAAGCTTATAGGCAGACTGACTTGATAGGTTGAGTACCAATGACTGTTAGCTGTTGAATGGTTCAGTATGCAAAGAAACATTCCAGTACAAACTTGTACACATTTATTTTAAGGAAATCTATGACAAAATGGGAAAAAGATTTTGTGATCTGTTTTGTCCTTTAGGATTTCATTGGACTAAAATGATGTTTATGGTGATGTGACTACACATGTGTATGAAGGACAGCGGGGGGTGTTGAAAATTTTAATTATGTTTTGGGGGTCTATAGTCTAGCAGATTTCATTTAGTTTTTTTTTGGGGGGGGGGGAGGTATCAATTTTATTATTAAATATACTTACCAATCACTATCGTTTTTAAATATGTATTATTAAATATCCCACATTATATGTGATAATAGAAGATCTGCTAAGAAAAGTGAAATGTTGTAATAATTTGGATGTAAATTTACTGTGAATGATCTAGCAATTAAAACACTTTCTATACATTTTTTGTCATATTAAATTGCTTTCTCTTTTAATTAAAGTAGCAATTTTTAATTTAAAATTATTGTCAGACTCATTATGATGAGTAACTAATGCATCGAGTGTTCATTTGTAAAAGATCCTTTTTGTGTTCATATCTTTTATTTAAACTACTAGAGGTTTCACCTATGTATTCCTCATGACAATTATTTCTGGTGACAAAGTATATTAGCTTTTTATTATTTTATTTTGTATTAATCAAGTCTTTTATTGTTTTAGAAGTTGTCGTAACAAATTTTATATGGAGTTTAAATAAATTCTTTTCAATTGTAGTTGTGACAGATTTTTGAATTGTTGTGTTTCTCAGAGAATTTTGTTTAATGTTCTGTATGAAATAATTAAGGTATTGTTCTTTATATATAAAAATTTAGACTTTGTTTTCCCACAAATAGATTTATAAATCCATCTCTCATGCACAAAATAGTGTTTATCATTTTTTATAAAATCCATTTAATGCTGAGTGGCTTTAATCATACATGTTTCTGGTAATATTTAAAATGTCACTTTGTAATGATGTGAAAATAATAGAAACAAAGAATCTAGAGTTGTATTCTTGAAGCTTTATTCTAAATATTAATTCAACTCAAAAGTACATTTGTTATTTATTTGATGAAAGACCCAAATTTATGTTGGGCAGGTCTTTTAAGGAAAAGGAATTTTATTAAGAAAATTTAGATCTTACAATCAAACAAGGCCACAAATCAATCAAATAATATTTCAGGCAAGGAACGTTAGAATGCAAAGTGTTGGTTATAAAAACAAACAGCAAAATAAGTATAATTATTTACTTCAAGGTGATAACTGAGCAACATTTTGAATAAAGTTATTTCAATGAAAGATGATTAAAAAAAAAAAGGAAAAGATTTTCTTGTTCAATAAATTTAATTAAACATTTGGGAAAGAACAAATTTGAAGCAATTCTTGAAAGATTAATATTTTCTTTTTCTAGAAAAACAAAGAATATTCTCAAAATTAGTCAACCAGGAATTAAAAACTTCTTCCCAAGTTGATCTAATATGGTTAGTAGTTGATAAGAAATTTTTTTTCTTTCCAAACTATTTTTGTTAAACTTTTTCATTCATAGTCTAAGGCAGACAAAAGGTTTTATAGTCAACTAATTTCTTAATTAGATATTTAATTAAACATGTGCATACTAATGGTTAAACAAATTTTTGCAATGATACGTTTTTGCTAGAGAGCACATTTGCAATTTTTTATATAATAAATGTCAATATAGAAGCAAACAAAGATTGAGCTCAGACTCCTAGCCTTAATTTGTATTGAGAGAGAGAGAGACAGTGAGACAAAGAGAGAGTGTGAGACAGTGAGAAGGAGACAAAGAGAGAGAAAGCAAAGGAGACAAAGAGAGAGAAAGCAAAAGCGACAAAGAAAGAGAAAGCAAAGGAGGCAAAGGGAGAGAGAGTTAAGGAGGCAAAAGGAGAGAGAGAGTTAAGGAGGCAAAGGGAGAGAGAGAGTTAAGAAGACACAAAGTGAGCAAAGGAGATACAGAGAGAGTGAAGGAGACGGAGAAAGATAGAGTGAAGAAGACAGAGAGAGATAGAGTGAAGGAGATGGAGAGAGATAGAGTGAAGGAGACGGAGAGAGATAGAGTGAAGGAGACGGAGAGAGAGAGAGAGAAAGTGAAGGAGACGGAGGGAGAGAGAGAAAGTGAAGGAGACGGAGAGAGAGAAAGTGAAGGAGACGGAGAGAGAGAGAGAAAGTGAAGGAGACGGAGAGAGAGAGAGAAAGTGAAGGAGACGGAGAGAGAGAGAGAAAGTGAAGGAGACGGAGAGAGAGAGAGAAAGTGAAGGAGACGGAGAGAGAGAGAGAAAGTGAAGGAGACAGAGAGAGAGAAAGTGAAGGAGACGGAGAGAGAGAGAAAGAAAGGGAAGGAGAGAGAGAGAGAAAGCAAAGGAAACACAGAGAGAAAGTAAAGGAGACACAGAGAGACAGTAAAGGAGACACAGAGAGAGAGCAAAGGAGACAGAGAGAGAGTGAAGGAGACAGAGAGAAATGGTGACAAAAATGAGACAAAGTGACAGAGAAAATGAGAGAGAAAAAGAGGGGGTGAGAAAGAGAAAAGAGAGGAGGGAGAAAAGGAGAAAGAGAGACAAAGAAAAAAAGAGAGAGGGGGGAGGCGACAAAAAGCAAAAGTGAAAGAGAAGCCTACACAGAACCTAATCAATAGTCATTAGATAGTATAGGTTGATATTCACACAAGATAATTCTTCTTGAGTAAAGTTCTAAACTTTGTAAAAAAAAAAAAAAAATGTGAAAAAGATCTATATTATACATTAAAACTAAATTAGTTTCTTTACTAAACTAACAAAGCAACAAAACCAAATGTCTTTGGCAGTAGGAAGAGAAATGGCTGATCAAAAGCAAAAATGCTATTTTAAATTTTTCAGTCATTTCTTGGGTTAAAAAAAAAAGCAGTTACCACATTAATCTAATGTGGAATTTCTAAAAAATTTCTTCGTTCTTTTGTGTTGGTCAATTTCAAAAAATGGCATCCATTTGAAGAGAGAATGCTTTTATGAGGCAATGGAAAATACATGACATGTGACCCCATTACTGAAAATTCTTCAATTCAGATTTGCTAACAGAGATTTTCAAACGAGTTTAATTTTTAAGAAAAAATTTAAATCTGTATAGTTAATGTTTTTTTTTAATTAAAAAAGAACATATACTCAAATCTTTTTTTAACAAAGATTTATTTTTAGTTAAAGAACATCTGAATATTGAAAGAAACTGAAGCTAAAAATGACGAGAAATTCTTGAAGAAATCCAAATTCTGAAAAATTAAAGACACAAAAAAGTGGTGCCAGCAAAGCAATGCTGATTAAATTTTATGAAGACAAACTATTGACCAACTTATCTTTTTGGGGAAGCCAAATAAGTTCAGTAATAAGAGTGAATCTCTACAGAGGGTGCAGAAAAATGGTGATAAGAGAATAGGGCATTATGCCTGTAAAACAAATTTTAATTTCATATGGGAAAAGAGGCGGTAATAGGACATTGCTTCTGCACAAAGTGAATTTTAATCTCATACACAGCCACAGTGAAAATATAAAGAAATTCCAACAAATGGAAAGCATCAGAAAGGATTTGAAGGATTTTTTGCCAATTAAAGAATCAGTGGCAACAAATGAATCAAGCTACTTGGGTTTTCTTGAATATCAACAAAAAACTAGAAACAATTTTTTAACAACTGAATTTTGTTTCCTTTCAATTAAGACGAAAAACAATAAAAAATAAAGAATAAAAGACAATAAGTAAAAATAAAATGTTTGTCAAAAGTCATGTTATTTTGCAAATGAAATTGAAACATAAAATTAAAATTAACAATTTCCAAAATATTAAAGATAACAATAAATATAATTATAATGCATGAGATCTCACAGACACACATACAGACAGATGCACACACAGGGACACACACACACAGAGGGTGCGATGGGTAAATTGTCGCCATTTTATATTTTTAATTTCGTACCTGCTCAATATCCGAGATAGTGCATGTGGAAATGTAAGTATAAATATTGTGGACACTGATGTCAAGACTGAGAAGGGACAGTCTATCACATGTTTGAAGATAAATCTTCATTGGCTTAAAATTGCATTCAAGCATTAAACAGACTGTCGCCACTCTGATTTGACATCAGTGTCCACACTTCTTTGGAGAACATACCTTTATTGGGCCATAAACGGAAAAACAACCAAACAATATTATGCAGTACGTGCCAAATTTTATCACTGACATTTCTCTTTCAGACCGACTGAGAGCATTAAATTGTCAGCTTCCAATCTGACACAGGAAATGAAAAGACATGCTTATACTCATAGCAATCAACTGCCAACAACATTGGCTCAGAGATAAGCAGTCTTCTTGAAAGTGACCAGTTGAACAGGAAAAATGACAGCTCCCTGGTGACGTGCATCGAGTTCATATTATCTTTCATGATCCAGAGAGTCATGAGAAATAAGAGTCATGTGATACCACTACCCCACCGATATTGTGGTGCTAGACATATTTATCAAGCTCTAAATTGAGGGAGTAGCTGTATATGAGTAGAGCTGCATATTCATTATAACACTATTCCTTCCCTTATGGTCCATGTGACTTGATATGGCTGGCCAAGAATTTTCATGCTGATGCTACCAACAAAATATTATCACCTAGTTCTTCTAATGTGAATTTTACTATTTGGCATCATCAAAAGAGACTAATCAGCAACTCCAGAATATCTTACGGCTTTTATAGGCTCACACTGAGAAAATGAGAGTCAACATTAATAAAAACGACTTGATTGAGGCATGGCATCTCTTCTAAGCCATCATTGAAACTGGGGATGATTTTGTAACACAAATGTAATTATGCAGATTAATAAAAACACAAGACTAAATCTCTAATACATAACATTGCTCTTCAGTCAACTGCAGACTTTGTCAAGTACTGTTGTTGGCGACTGGATGTGTGACTTTGCAGTTTTCTCTGAATGTTGGTTTAACATTCTAGTGAGGATGTGAGAGATTCTGCTTCTTTCCTCTTTGGAAATCATTGGGCGTCCCATGGGTGCACAGCCCAAGTGTAGCTGGGTCAGTCACCTGTATATGTCAGAGATAGTCAATAACATCCTGTAAGGAATGGATCTGATTCTGGTGACTAGATGGGTCATCTTTCAGGTCAACCTGCTGATGTACCTCGATTCTCTGATGTCTATACATAAAACTGAGTGAAAACTCTATTTTGGTATAATTTCAAATGAATCACATATTACAATTGTATTGAATTAAATTTTTCTCTTTTCAAAGTAAAAAAGGTTTTAGAAAATATTTCATCGAATATATTTGCTTTTCTTTGCATTATAATTTGTTTTCAAGTAGCGGACACATATTATATATATATATAATTATTTATTTGAAAATTATAACAAATATGTTATAAAATCACTACAAAAATAGCCATGTTTCAACACTTCTGGTGTCTTCCCTTGCTAAGGGAAACACTATTACATATGTAATAGCATTTCCTCTAGCAAGGGATTTTTGATTGATTTGAACCTTTTAAAACCCTTTATTCTACATTCAACAGCATCACTTGATAAGACACCAGAAGTGTTGAAACAAAATGGCTATTTTTGTAGTGATTTTATAACATATTTATGTTATAATTTTCAAATAAATAATTATATTGGCTCTACTCTGTATTGAGCACTATTTTAAGAATAGTATTTGTTTGTTATTGGAATTTATTCCGTATACACCAATCCTGTGTGTGTGTGTGTATATATATATATATATATATATATATATATTGAAGTAAAAATTGTCTGACAAAGTAGAAAAGATTTTCTTGTGGTGCATTACAGACTAAATTTGTTGATGTGACTACACATGTGCATGAACAAGGGATGCTGGGAATTTAATTTTTTAAATAATCTAATTTAGATTCATTTAGATTCTTTTTCTTTTCATCCCTTTTGCTAGTAGATAACCCACACTGTGTTAATAGAAGTTCAGCCAGGAATGGTGAAATGTTCTAAGAGCCAGGGTGCAAATTTACTGTAGATGACCTTGTGACCAAGGCACTCTCTAAAATTTTTCAGCTTAGTGAATTGTTTCTCCTTTGAGTAGCATTTTTTATGCCAAAATTGTGATCAGTCTATTTTTCTTGATATATAAAAATATATATCGTTACCTCATATATTGAAATGTACATATAACATATAAAAAATACACCTTATATTTCAATGTTGCATTATTCTTCAAGATTTGTCACAGCAAAAATCAGTGATTTGTTAGGAAAATTTATAAATTGTCAGAAATTTCATCTGTTTTAGTAGTCACAAAATATCAATGACCATTTCCAACAGAAAATATTTATTGCTGCTGTCAGGCAGATCGGTGAGGTTTCTTTTGTAAGTAATTTCAGTTTCCTGTCTCCGGTAATATAAAGTTCTTTTGTGTAGGTTCTGAAATCTATATTGCACATGTTTAAGATCCTCCTTTCTTTTAAATTTTGTAAACATCTTGGCCAAAGGCATGTCCTGGAGGAGGCAAAGAACAATCTAAGCTGACCAATAGGTCAACAAAACTATCACCAGATTGTTTTCTAATGATGAACCTGATGGTTTTGAACCTAAAATAACAAGTGATATATTAAGTGTCACTTGCAGAAAACATTAACCATGTCTGAAGGCATTGCAATCAAATTGCTTGAAAATATCTGACAAAATATTTAAGGAGATTCATCAAGTTGTCAGTATCAGAATAACAAAAGACAACATTAGAGAAAGTAGAATTGGGTGCAGGGCGAGGAGAGATAAGAAAAGAGAAGAGGCTGGCTAATAAAAAATGATTGCAATCAAGAATCAAGTATAAAAAGGCTGAAATTAAAGAGACATAGCAGTTTTTTGACAAAGTGCTTATACTCTAATTTACTAATTGCATACCACTGGTCATGCTTGTAGGGCCAATATGATCAACTATTTTGGCAGAATTTCAATTTTCTCATGATAAAGAGAGAGTGAATGATTATTGCACACCGGAGGCAGAAGGCGGCACACAGGGAATGGGAAGATGTTGAAAAGCAAGTGCTCATTTGGCATCCATTCAGTGGAAAGCCAGAAAAAAAAAATGGTATAATTGGAAAACTTGGTAAGGAAATGTGGAGATGGTCCAAACTTTATCATGGATAGGTTTTCAGTGTGTGTGTGTGTGTGTGTGTGTGTGTGTGTGTGTGTGTTTTGTTTTTTCTCTCTCTCTTTTCTTCCCCGCCCCCCCCCCGTTTTGCTCTTAGTCATGTCGTAAAGGAAGTAAGAGAAATTCTAAGTACATCAACTTCTTGACAGCTCAGATAATAAAGCAGAAAACAGAGCCTCTAAAAGTCAATAACAACACATAAAACACAGAAAGCTTATAAAGCAGTAATGAATCATCTTTACTTAAATGATAAATTCCTGCAATAATTATATTTAAATAAAAACACATACAAGAAAAATGACTACTGATTTAAAAAAAAAGGGTAACTTTCTACAAATATTTTCTGAGAAAAAAAAAAGATGACCTCAGCAATTTCATGTCATTTAGTTTGCTGGTCACTTAGTCATGATGATAGGATTTGGCATGTAACCAGAAAATAAAATTCATTAATGATACTCTAACATTTTCACTGATATCTTTGCACATTCAGTAAATGATGGGCAATAAATATGCTTGGCATGTGTCTGATGTTCTTTAAACTTTGGTGAAAATAAATTTCTAAAAATATAAAAATTGAAAATAAAAGTAACTTATTCAAACTTAAAAAAAAAAAAAAAAAAAAAAATGAAAAAAAAAGTAAAAAATGAAAAACCAAAAAGAAATAATAGGTATAGCTAAGTGGTTAAAGAACAGAACCTGAAAATTAAGTACCAAATTAATGATATTTCCGAATAAAAGACATTATTATATTAGGTTGATATATGAGAATTAATTTTAAACCAATTAAAAATGACATACTTCCAGTTACTGGTCAGTTCAGAATTTGTAAATCATACAATGCTCAACAGGAATAAAAAATTTGAAATAATTTTTCAGTTTGAAGGAATGGACAAGAAAACAATCTCTAAATGTTTCTTAGTGCCAAATTGGAAACACTGAAAAAGACTTGTTTCAAAAACAAAAATATTTAAAAATGAAATTAAAGGAATTTCCATTTGGATTTTTGTAAAAATAAATCTGAATAAAATTAAGGTTTTTGTTCAAATCTTAAATATTACAAGATGAAATGGGAACCTGATGATAGAGAGTGTAACAAAAAGACAAGAAAATTCGTTTGAATAATTAATGGATTTTAATTAACATTCATTATATATCTGTCCTCTAATCTGAAAGATTAAATCAAGGTTTCAAGAAATTGATAGAAATAATTTTTCATTATAGTTATACTAAATAAATATATCTATCTATATTTCTGAGATGAGGTATTATAACTATTTACATTGTTTGGGCTGTTATCCTGACCTTTATTATCATATTCATGACATTTCAGTTGTTGTATGCTCTGGCTTACTTTGGACAATTGGAATTTCAAACTGAACCATTTATTTCATCCACTAGATTAGTGTCATGCCTCTTCTGGATGTCTCAGTTATCTCCCTTTAACTCGACTCTCCAAATTTTTGTTCACCACTGCAGTAGCCAGGTAGTGAACTCACAACTGGATCCAATCAATGCTTTTATCCACTGGGCCATCTGTCCTTGAAGATGCTTCCCCAATCACTACAATCTTAAGCTCTTCAAGTCAAGGGTCAACTATTATCTATCCTACATATCCTCATAATATGCACGTCTCCCTTCTCTCTTTATGCCCTTACAACAATGTTATTCAGTAACTTTAGTGGCTCCTGCGCTTTGTATTGAGTGAAATTTTGAAAATTTTAAGCTAAAATGGTAACATTCATAATAAAAAGAAAAGATTATTTGTTTGAATAAAAACCACTTGTTTTATTTTGGCATTTTATGCTATCTTTGGTTTACATGGTAAGTGTGTAACAATTTTCAGTTTTTGATAAGCATCCCATTATTAAGACGATTTTAGGATGAGCCAGGATAAAGTATAGATTTGAATATAACTGGCTCTTAAGAGAGAATGAAAATGAGTATTGATATCATAAAAAGATCTTTCAGTTATATACACAGGATGGACATTTGTAAGAAGGCAGTGAATATTTCAAGTCATTCTTTATAGATTAACTATGAGAGAAGATTAGGATCGCTTGACAGAACAGTTACTTTGTTGATTGAAATTATGCAGGAAAAACATGAACTCCTTAACTTTTGAATCTGATCCACAAATAAATATTGTATTTACAGTTGGGTCTCTCCAGTGAGCAAAGCAGTTGCATTTATCCCCACCCATGCAAATGGTTTATATTTGAATGGTGAGTGGATTTTCAAAAAAAAAAAAAAAAAAAAAAAAAAAAAGTCACAATACTTAGCTGTACAATTATCAGTTTTGTGTACACCTAAATGCACATTCATCAGGCCACCACTGATGACATTCTAGTATTACTGGTATATATTCTCCCCAAGTCACCGCAAGATGACATTCATAGCCCATGGCTCCTATAAACACCTAAATAAAAAATTTAAAAGGGTTATTTAGATGTTAAAATTTGCCTTGATTGAAAAAAAAAGAAAATTTACCAGAACACAAAAGGTTGTGTTCTCCAATAATGTTGGGGCCCCTAAGCCTTTTGTTTTTGGGTGGATACCCAGACCCCACCAAAAAAAGAGATAGCAGTGTTTAACATCTATGTAAACCACAAAAAAATGCCTATCCAATTTTTTACTATTTAGTATTTTTTCTCAAAAGTGATTATAAGACGTTTGGGCTATGAATGTTCATACTGGCCACTCCTAATAGCATCTTGGAATGACCTGGGGAGAATATATACCAGTAATATCAGAAAGTCATTAGTGGTGTCCTGATGATTGTGCATTTAGATGTGCAAAAATCCAAGTATTATATGACAAATGAATTTCAAAATTAATATAATTCCTCTCTCGTTAGGTGCACTATTTTATGTATGCTTTCATCCAGCTCCTTATCAATTGATTTTTGTTTTATTTTTATCTTCTTCTATATGCCTTCCCTTTGAAGCTCTTAGCAAATTTTGTCTTTTTACTGTCTCTCCTGAACCCTGTTCTGCCAACCATTTACATAAGCTCGTTGGGTATGCATTGTTTTCCTCTGTCCCTATTGGCTTAAATATGACCTGTAAGCATCAAAACCCTCTAAACCCTCTTGCCTTGTAAAAATTTGACACTCAGAGGACATATTGAGAGCAAGAGGAAAAGATCTCACAACCTACCTAACGAGGTTGTGTAAATGGATGGCAGAACAGGAAGAAGAAGAAGAAGAAGAAATATAATTCTATGCTGTTGATCACTGCCAGAAAGCTAAGATTTCAAAAATACCATCTTTACGGAAGCATCTGCTGGACTAAAGCCATATTTAGACAAATTTTGTTGTAATAGTTGTAAAAGTGAATCTTCATTTGGAATTAAGTAATTTCTCTTTTTAAAGAATTCTTTTTTTAATTCTATTTGGTAATAAAATGATAATGACTACACAAAAAGAATTGCATATACTTTTTAAGATTACAAAAACTTGTCTTAAGCAATCACAAAGAATACAACATATATATATATATATATATATATATATATATATATATATATATATATATATATATATATATACACAATACTGACATCATGTAAGTATTTATATGGAATTAATTAAACATATGAACATATGTTTGTAAATCTATATTACAAGAGTACACACACACACAGTTTTAATGCATTCATATTTCTAAAGTTGGAATAGAAAGAAATAAAGAGCAGAATGTAAAGAGTGAAAAGTTGGGAAAACAGTCTTCCATCATGATGGACTGTATTAAAACAAGATTGCAAAGGTAGAATTTCCTAATGGGAGAAGGAAAAACCAAAAACTTTTGCTTAAAATGTCAGACACAATGGCATCAAGAACCACTAATAGGAGACCCTTCAGCAGGAATTCAGAATGGACACACAAAGATTCTCTGCCATGATCAACACAGGATATTATTTTTTGTGCACTGAAAAAAAAAAAAAAGTTGTATATATATATATATATATATATATAATTCATCACTCAAATAGTTGGTCAGTAAAAAAGGCTGTCAGGTTTGGAACAAGATGTGGTTGGGGAGTGGAGTTGAAGTCATAACTTATTGTTTGTAGTGATGCTAATGATAAACCATGTTTTTCTGTGATACTTCTGTGATGGTGCAAGAAATCATCCATAAAATATATTTTCTCAAGTAGAACTACACATTTCCCTTCCAATAATAATAATAAATATCTTTTTTACACCTAGATGCCCTTTGATAGCAACCAAATCAGTTTTTAGAAAAAGTAAACAAATTCATTTTGAAATGATACAAACATAAAAAAAAAAACAAGATGAAAAACTCAGTAATTAAAAAGAATGAATTTAACTATTTTGAGAATTTGCATTTAATTTTGTGATATATCCAAATTTAATATATGGATTCCTTTTAAAAATGAAATGTTTCTATTTTAGGAATTACTTATACCTAAAGAGGTTTCTAAAGAAATTCTAATTTTTTTATGTTCAAGAAACATGAAATATCAACTGATGTCTAATGTTTCACTGATAGAAAAATTTTCATGAATCCTGACATTTCACTCAATAATTTTATATCTTTTTCTAATTTTTTAATTGATGAAGATCAAAAATTGAGAGAAACCTTGTGATTCATAAACACATCACTACAAAGATAAAAAAAAAACATTCAGTTTTATTTCTCTGAAGAACTTTTCATCTTCATCTATTATTTAGTTTCTCATTTTGACCATTTCAAAGTGATTATGTTGTTATTGAGTGTAGTCTTAATATAGTTTTATTTACTTGTACCCCAGAATCTGATGCCATCAGTCATTAGGTCATATTTTATTATAATAGTACTGCTTCCATACCAGAGTTGATTGTAGATTTCTTCATGATGTGGTCTTGAGGATGAGTTTCTCTGTGCAGTGTCATGGGAACATATCCTTTCACAGGGGTCTCATGGATATGCTCCTCTGCAGCATACTCATTTGTTGAGGGGGAGTCAGGTGGTCAAACTCCTCTGTGGGGGTCATATAGACACTCCTCTGCAGGAGGTTCTCATGGGCTCACTAATCCAATGGAGGGAGCCGTATGAACACCATTTATGGGGTGGTCTCATGGGTACGCTCCTCTTCAGGAGGGGTCTTGGAGACACATTCCTCCACAGTATACTCAACCACTGGAGGCATGTGGACGCACTCATCCATGGAGTGGTCACATGGACACACTCTTCCATAGGAGAAGTCTACAGGAGATCTTTCAATTGTGTCTACAAAGGTATTCTGAGGTGGATAGTTTTGTGGATATAATCTTCTGTGGTGGGGAGTTTCATGTACAGTATGGGGGTGGGGGTTGTAGCTGCACCCTTACCTGAGGGTCCACTGAACATGTGACAAAAACAAAAAGTTGGGAACATTTCCAAAACCTTGAATTATTTGATTGGTCTTCAGTCAGTGACATTCATTTCAGGAAGAAAATTGTTTCATAATAAAACTAATGTCTGTTCCTCTTGTACATCATCTTGTAAAATCTACAGCATTCAGACCACGATATATAAGTAAAGTAATAATTAATAAATATTTATACTGTGATGATATTACGGAATTTTAAAAAGGCTAAACTGATTGTAGACAAAAAGCTGCTCCGTCTTGAAATGATGATCTGATCTAATTAGACCACCAACATAATCAACCTTCAGTCCTCTACTGCAATAATTAAGCATTGCCCTAGGTCCATAATAAAACATCAAGAAAATTAAAATAC
Organism: Acanthosepion lycidas; assembly: GCA_963932145.1. Classification (NCBI taxonomy): domain Eukaryota; kingdom Metazoa; phylum Mollusca; class Cephalopoda; order Sepiida; family Sepiidae; genus Acanthosepion; species Acanthosepion lycidas. Next base: position 4,275,442 of record OZ010583.1, on the reverse strand, counting down.
ATTCATAGGACACAACCAAATTTAATCAAAGTATCCCAAATTAATTCATGTCCTTCACTTACAAATATTCACAAAGAAAACAAAAGTGAAAAGAAAACTCTGATAAAAATATTAAAAACAATTAAAACTAGTTTTGTTCTCAATGAAACTCAATATCCTAGTATCGGATGCAAATGAAAGAACTTTTTATAAGCAAGGAATTGATTAAAACTGCCAATAATAAAAAATAAACACAAATAAAGGCTACAACTTTGCTAACACATTCTTATTAAAAAAGGAAAAAGATTTATGAGCACAAATCGGTAGAAGTGCCTTTGAAGTATTCACTTTAGCTTTATGTAGAAAAATCTTCATTTGTGTCTGCAAACAAAATTAACTCTTGGATAAAATGAAACCAGATCGAAGTAGTGGTTGGCGAGGATGGCAAAGATTGTTTAGGGAATCGATTTAGATTTTGTGCAATGAAACAATACATTACAAACAAGAGTTAATTAAATCTCATTTTAGGCACATTTACTAATTCTTTTGGGATTTTCTTTTATCCAACTTCAACATATCTCTTGGTCATGGGTGTAGAGTTTAATGGTTACAACATCTGATAGCTGTTAACAAGGCTGACTGCTCACTATATGCTACGTGGACAACCATGAAAGTTTAAAACTTACTTAGTTGGATGCTGCTGACTATACGATCTCCTACATATGTCTCATAATGATCAGCCAATATGGAGGATTGAAGACAAACATACCTGCCTCTAAACTTGAAATGGATCCATTTTTATCTGACCAAAATATTATAAATACAAGATTAATTTCTAGACCAACATCTTTACACAATCATTTTGCAACTTTAGATGAATTTATGATAAAATATTTTCTGCGGAATGAATTCTAACACTGATCTTCATGCAATGTTGAGCTTTGTATTTGGATAGCTCTTTAATACATTACAGTGTAAGTATTTGATGTAAAAAGAAGGTTCCAGTGATCAAATGAACAAGTCTCCTGCTTGTTTCTTTTATTTGATCACTTGAACCATCAAGAGAAGAAGGTTAAACTTGATCCAATGCACAGGAGGATTCTTCCTTTTTCTTCAGGCATTCCTTTATGCTTCTATTTGATACCAAAACAAAAAACAAAATATAATGGCAAATGAAAATCTAGTTTAATAATCTTAGCCTGGAAAATATTGGATAATCTTAGTAATAAATCCAACTTTCATGACTTTACAAATGGTTAAAAGTCCACAGTAATCATAAAAGTGTTTGGCATAGTTATAAAATGTACTTTTATCATCAGATATTCAGAAAGGCATGAACTCACTAGAAATAATTAGTAACATTGCATTGTTGACCATTACTTAATACTGGCACCATTTGATATTGCTTAGAAAAAGTGATTCAACATAAAAATAAAATCATATTAGCAACTAACAAACCAGCCTACAAGAATTTGGTTAACAATGAACTATTTTGTCACTTTAAACTTTCATAGTAGTTTACTAAGTTGTATTTTCTTGGTTAAAACCAATTTGCCAGCTTGACAGTGGCAAGTCTTTCAAATTACAGCCCCTTGGTTCTAAATCTAACTTTTAAACAAATGAGGCATAAACTTTACAAAAATAAAATTCTTTACAATAGAAATGAATTTGCTTAGTTTTGTTAGTTGGACATAATGGAAAAGTTTACCAAATAAAAAAAAAACAAACCCTTATTGAACTCAATTGCATTTGCAGGAATTGTAGCTGCAATGAGAACAGTAAGTTACATAATTACATAGAGCAGAAAAGGACAAAAAAAAATCATAAAAATAATTGAAAAGAAAAATGCTACAAGCAAAGGTTGAATATTATTAGATCCTAAAAGAATTGAAAAGAGACAGATGCCTGAAATTATGAGAAAATACGCAAGTTTAATTCATTTAATGACTTATTTACTTGTCTTGTCCAAAGACACACAAAAAAGAAGTCATGATGTTGAAAGATTTGGATCTACCAAAAGACAAAAGATAAATGGTAGATAACAAGGTTTGCTTCAGTGAGTTAGAAGAAGAAAAACATTTATTTTTTGATGCTTGGGTGAGAAGAAGTGGTAAAGAAATGGATTCTGATAACTTCTATTTTCATTGAAGTATATTGGGTGGTTCAAAAGGCAATCACACACACACACAATAAAGGTAAAAGTGGATCTGATTTATTAGAATCAGAATAAAAGCAAATGGAAACAGTGATAATGATTATTGATTAAATAAGCAAAGAGACAAAGTAAGAAGGTGTATAAGAGAGAGTAATGTGACACAACTGGACACAGGTGTGATCAGAACATCTACATAGCAAAGTGGAGAGTAAATGATTTTATGTAAGTCTAAAATATCTAGTGTTTTATGACCAGCAGTAAGATTTTCAAAGCAACCCCCTGCTTTTCAGAAGTAGCAGAAAGGAAATAATGAAAATACATAAAAACTTTTGGGATTGAGTGCCACTTGGCCAGAAGGTAGGAAGTTTCTGTCATCAGCTTATATAGGCAGAGTTGTAGTTAGAATGTTTCATTCTGTCACATGCTGGTGGAATTGTAAAGAGGCTGATTCAGGAATTAGAGTTGTTGGTAAGTAAGTAAGAGTTGACAGAGACATGGTTAAACAAGAGAGATACAGAATCAGAATCTTTACTTGCTGAAGGGAAACTCTGGTCCATTAGTGTGTCATGAGAGAAGACAGATGTAGTAGTGAAGATGTCCCAGGTGTCACCTATCTACTCCCAGAGAAAGTTCAAAATGAATCTGTGAATAAATAACTGAATATACTGAAAACAGGATTCAGGTTTTCTTTCCAGGGTCTTTGTGAATATCCACCAAAACTTATCCAGTTTTTGTGCATACCAACATGAAGAAGATTCCAAATGCAATATGGGGGCTAATTGCCTAGTCAGTAAATGACTGAGAGACCTCACCACTGGTTGTATATTTACATTAAAAACAAACTTAGACCCAATTATAATGGAAATCTTTCTGTTGATCTCTTACCAAGTCAGACTCAGTATAGAATCTTCTTCTGCCATGCAAAAAAAAAAACTTATAGATTTCTTTCATTGCTCTATGAAGCAAAAATAAAAGCAAGTTTGCAGAGATTTGATTGGAACTTGGCAAGTAACAAGTTTTTTTAGATATAACATTTAAAAAATATTTTTCACACTCAATCACAAACCTTGAAACAGAGTATATGTGTGTGTGTGTGTGTGCAAATATGTAGAAAAATAGAAAAGAACACGTTAGGTAAATAATCCGGGGTTCTTTAATATTTTTGTTTTTATTTTTAAAAAACAGTGCTCCATACAGAAGTAGAGTTTAAATTATAATATTTTTTAGAAAATATACTTTATGTTAATATGCTTGAATATACTTTAATTCAATTTAATTTCGATAATTATATTGAGGCTTTTGGCTCTTGTTTTTGAAACATGAGAACTCTTATGTAGTGAAGTAATAATATTTTTAAAAAAATAATTATAAATATATATATATATATATATATATATATATATATATATGTGTGTGTGTGTAAATAAACACACATATATACTTCATTCAGACCTTTTTTTATACAAATTCCATTTAGCAAAAGTTAAAGGAAAAAAAAATCTGAAGTTATTTTCTGAACAATACTTAAATATAGACAACACTATGTACACAATTGATCACTGTATTTTTTTTTTTTAAAGTCATTTCTCTTTCTTTCAGAATTCAATCAGTCAGCACACAGTTGCCACAAATGTGTCCCCCTCTGATAAGATTATCTTTGAGATGTTCTTTTTAATCTCCTCAGATGTTATATGACTCATTCTGCACCTCTCAAGATTGTAATCTATTGAAAAGCAAGTTTTAAGCAGGAAAAAGAAAATCACGGAAAGGTCTTCAACTAGATTTCATATCCGCATTTCGCTTTTCTTCCAATGCAGCTGAACTTTGAGCCACTTTGTTAACAAATAGCTTGCCCTAACTACTTCAGCCAATTACAAGAAAGCTATGAAACTCAACAAAAGTAAATATGCTGAATTACTTCAAGATGAGGATCAAATTAAATATAACTTAGAAAGTTCTGCTTCTAGCTACCATTGTACCCATTCTATTGAGATCAAGTTATTCTGTTCTGATTTTTTTTCTTCTCTCAAAAGACTGAGTGCTTGAATAAAAGAACAATTCAATATTCAAAGATCAATGCTTCTTGGGTCATATTGGCACAGGTTCAGATTGAGTGACATTTCTCAAATCAGTTGGTCATTGAGAGGTGAAATGGGCAAAATCGCCAGAAGATTCGCACTGAATTAGATACTTATAGGTTTGATATTTCTGCCACTTGATGCAACAAAAGCAGATGACATGATTATATTCAGGACTGTCTTTGTTGGGATTCATTTTTAACTTCTTTATGTCACAGAATCAAATGGAAAGAGAATTCATTTATGTGAGATTATTTTGTTATTTTTTTGGTTAAGAATTGGCATCATTTTTTTTTTTTTTTTGTCAGATATACAATTGCAGAGCAGCATACAGAAAGAGAAATAAATGACATTCTTTTTAATGAACTATTATTTATTATCTTTTATCTAAAAGTTGAATTGAAAATGTAGCAGAAAAACAAAATCTGATGTAGAAAGGATTCAGTAACATTAGAAAGTTCTCTATTCACATGAAAATGTAATTAGATAAGTAAATATCAATTTCTTTGCAAATGGAGTGTAAAGCATTTTCTTAGTCTTGACCTTGTTCCCATTCGGTTTTTGAACAAAGGCCATAAATTCAACATGAAATGAACACGGCACCCTACTAGCAGAGAACTGTAGAGAAAGAATGCTAACAAAGAAAAGTAAAGAAAATTCTTCCATTTTGCAAACATGCACAAAAATAATTTTTGGCATTCATTTTTTTTTTTAAGTCCTTTTATTCTTCATAGTAAAAAAAAAAAAAAAAAGAAAAGAAAAAAGTCCCTAAAAACATAAGAATTTATAAAAACAAGTAAGAATAAAAAAAAATAAAAATTGCCATAAAGATATTTAAAAGGCATGAAATAAAGTTACCCCAAACTGGAGAAACAGAAGACAGATTGTTAATCTATGTTTTTAAGTGTTGGAATATATAAACAGTAAAAGCTGAGAAACTGATTTACTCAGTTATTAGGAACACAAAATGAGCCAACAGCATTAAATTCTTCAATTGTGACCCTCCCCAACTTTCTATCTCGTGGCCCTTAGTAGCATTGTCCTTTTGTCAAACCTCCTCACCACTTGTTCTGCCATCCATTTACACAAGTGCATCAGGTAGCTGGCCTTACGCCTTCCACTATCTCTTTTGCTCTCAATATGCCCTGGGTGAATTAAGTTTTCTTAATTACATGTCCAAGAAATTATAATTGTATCTTTCTGAATATAAGTGTCCTTTTTGCTACCATTTTCTTCAAGATATCCTCATTCCTTTTTTGCCCCATCCATGGAATTCTCAGTATCCTTCTGTAGAACTATATTTCTGTTGTCTGTAGTTTCCTTTTTGTATGTGCAATCTCCACAATGAAGCCATTGGTTAGCAATATGTAAAAGTAAAACTGCACCTTGATGCAAAAATAATGTCGTTTTTGATGTTCAACTTCAAAATAAAAACGACATTATTTTTTGCACCAACCTAATAGATACAGCATGGACCCTGGCTAAGCTGCTGAGGGCAAAGTGATATGACTGACTGGAGTTTGAATGATGCATAATAGCTGATGCTAAATGGATGGGGTATTGCATTTTTTAAATTGTCACTTGTCATCCTTTGATCACAATTGTGTGCCAGAAATATTTGATTGGAAGACATTATCGTCCACCAAGGATAGAACAGTGATTAACGATGTGACCTTTATGATCATGGCTAGAAGCATCTGTAACTGTTATAGCCATCTAAATCTCTCTGATATTTGAGCACAAATAAACCTTTCTCACCCATGTCCCATAAATGATCAATCACCAGAATGCTCTTCAAACCAATTCTAGGAAACTTGGGCAACTGATGACAGAGTACATTATTCTACTAGAATAACCCATCAATGCTGGGTTACATGGAGTCAATGAATGGCTTCAAATGGTCATGAGGTAGTGCAAGGGAGTGGCACTGGTCAATGATATGTTTTAACAGAGTAATGGATCTAAGAAATATGAATTATCTGAAATTGCAGACTAGCAATACTTGTTCAAATCATATTCACATTAAATGCAAGATATATTAGATGTATATCCAGAAAGTCAGTTTAGTATTCTTTAGTTTCTATGGAATATAGAAGCAGAACATTCATTAGGGTGGCCCTGTTACACCATGACATTGACAAGAATATCTCACTTGGGATTGTGACATTAATTAGACCCTAGAGGATTGTCAACATGTAGCGTTGGCCAACAAATCACAGGTTCAGGTAAGATTTGGTTGTGGTACAGACCACATAAGACCATGGACGCAATTTGTCAACAAGGTACTATGAAAGCTCTTGCTGGTTCCATAATAGTAAGAAAGTTCTTCATATAACATTACTTGGGTCTGCTGGTCTGCCTAAACTTGACTAATAATACAAAATGTCACTGCTTTATGAACATTGGCCCTCATTCATGGCCTCCATGTTCCCCAATAACAATGGGTTATTACAATAGAATAATGCATCATGTCAACATCTGACCAGTGCTCTTAACTACAGGCACAGCTGATGCCTGACTGAGTTGCTTCAATTCACTAAGCTAAAGAGGCTCCTACATTATGCTAGGCATCTCACTAATGACTTTGAAGACATCAGTGTATAAGTGAGGAGGAAGAGGAGGCTCAGAAAAAGAAATAATATCTGACAAATAAAGATCAATACAATGTTTAGCCCCAGAGAGGAAAACAAAGTCAGGATATACTTATGATTACCTCCCTTGAATAAAATTTTGAGGCAAAAGATTATTGCATTATTTCATAGAGTTTTCAGACTAATATCTTTATCTGTGCTGTTCTTTTCATAACATTTCAGCTTCCATCTTCTTTAGTCTTCAGTATAATGCTGCATCAAGTGGACTTTTTCATCACAACTCATCTTCAAATAAAATCACAGGACTGAGTGTTAAGGTCTTGTGTAAAAAGTGTTTAGATAAGAAAATGTAAGATTAGATGAACCTTGTTTTTCAACTAAGGAATCAGCCTTTTTTCTTTATTCATATAAATTTTTTCTTTCATCTGATCAATGGCTACAACCTGAACTTGAGGAAGGCCAAAGAATAGATTGGCCAAAATACTGTATTGAAACCAACCAAAATGAATCAACCTTTTTCACCCATGTCAAAATGAACATATAAATTAAATACAATGAAGTTAATCTGATTTCTTATCTGACATTCAGAGACACCATATTGCATATATTTTGGGGACTATCGACTGCTTTTATAATAACATTTTTGCTTCAAATTTTCCCTGCTTTTACACTAAGACATAATCTAAGAGATAAGACTGGTTATAAAAATCTTGTGTTAGTGTTAATATGAAAAGAGACAAGCTTGTTAAAGCTTGCCTGTTCTTAACAAGAAAATAGCCATTTACTGATCGTTGCTGCTAAGAATAGATAAGGCACTTCCAATCATGTCTCATTCCTCACTTTCAGACTTGAACCTAAGATCTGAACATGCTGTCCTGAAATTCTGTTCAACTCTGTTTTTCTAGTCAAGAGAATGAAAAGACCATTTGATAGAACCTCTGAGATCTGTCCAGAACATATCCCAGCCATTTAATATCATCATAAATATTATCCTGCTTCAGGACTTAATATATTACCTAAACAAACTGTAGCACTATATCAGCCTGCATTGGGAAAACATATGGGTGTGGTTGATGACTTTGTTTAACTTGGTAGCACCCTATCAAGAACATGTCCAATGGACAGCAGAGTTGCAATTGGAAATCAAAAGGCATTTAGAAGAATTGAAAAAGTGACTATGACAACAGCATGGAATCTTAAAAGTGACAAAGTTCAACATGTACAATACTTGTGTCTTAACATTGTTATTGTAATGCAATGTGAAATGTGGATTGTCTATTGCAATCACTTGAAGCTGCTTGAGCACTTTCATCAAAAATGCCTGCGTTTTGTACTTGGAATCAACTGGGAAATGCATGTCAGTAATGTAGAAGTTCAAGAGTGAAGTCAGTGTGACAGCAATAAAGCAACAATTCTGAAATATAAGTTGCACTGGAGTAGCCATACAGCTTGCAAGAGCAACAACAGGATTTCAAAGAAGCTTTTGCAGAGAGCTTGCTAATAGAGAGCCATATACCAAAGAAGCTTTATAAGGATGTCCTAAAAGAATCATTCAACATTGAAAACATCAATATATATGACTTGGAGTTTCAAGCAAATGATCATAGCACCTGACGAAAGAAGGTTCATGATAAAAAGGTTGATTTTGAGAGTTTTTGGATTGCAAAAGAAAAGCTGAAAGGAAATGTCCAGAAAAGGTCTTGATGTAGAACCTCCAGACCACATAAAGTGACACACAGGACCTCACTTGTGATATTTGATGACAGGTGTTGCATAAGCAGGAAAATTATGTTAAATGTGAAGTCATTATACAAAAACACTGACCAATTATAAAATGGTATGGTTTGCTAATCAGCTGGCAGGCTGAAAAGACATGCAAAGTGTCACAAAAATAGACCAAATGTATATTTCTCATGTTTGCCAAATTTGTGCCATAGCTTTTAAAAGTTTATCCAGTTTGAAGAGCCACACCTGTTCAAAGCACAACTTACAATGGTCATACTCGACAACAGCAAATAAATCATACACCTGAAGAATGCTGGAAAACATATCAATTAATGTTATAATAAAAAGGATGAGGACATTAGTCCAAATAACTCATTGAATAATAACAATGCCTCACCTCACAGATATTGACTTTAATATTAACTCATTTAAAAGCAGAATTTCTAAATGAACTTATTTTATGTGGAATGTCAACTTGGGGCAGACATGTTGAGAATATGAGACAGGAATATTAGAAGCAGAGAAGCAAGATTTATGGCTGCAGTCTTCAGGCAAACTAAAGATACATATTTTATCTTCTTCACAAGGAGAAATGAAGAATCATTAAATGACACAAGAAAGATCATTTATAAATGCACTTGACTATGCAACTGACTGTCAATATTTCTGTAGAGAGCTTAAAGACTTCAATGCCATCATTTTCAAAGATGAAAATGCGGGAAAAATCAGAGGAGAAAAGTATTTCTGTTTTAAAGAAAAATTTTTTTTTTTCAACTAAATTTTTCAAGAAACATTGCATTATAAACTTTTGACTCTTTATATCTCTGAAAATACATTTTTATTTAATTTACATCCAAAGCTTTAGGAAGACAGAGACATATTGCTGTGATTAATGATCTTGTCTTTCAAAACCGATGATACTATAAGGTGCTCTATGAGTTATATGGAAGGAGGGTGACAGGGTTTATGCGAGGGAGAGGGTGACAGCGTTTATGTGGGGGGGAAGGTGACAGGGTATATATTGAAAGGAGATACTCATAAATATATTTACTCCACTTCACACAAGACTAATATAGGTAAATTCCACTCAAGTAAATAATATATGCAAAAGCTTGTTATCCATCACTCAAAGGCAGATGCTTGTATTCAGCACATGCAGCATTTGAAATAATTTTTCACATCTAATAATGGGTTTGTCATTTTTTTAATATTTCTAAAAAAAAAAAAAAAAAAAAATAATAATAATAATGGATTGATTTAAGCGACATTTACAGGATTACATGATAAAGTAAAGTCACATAATGAAATGCAGAACTTAGAGGAAGAATAAATGAAACTCATTCTAGATAACAGATTTGCAGTCATCTTCTTTTTTGCTTTTTTGCCTCGGCACATTTTTCATTATTTTTCAGAATGCCATTGCCTACTTTCCAAGATTGTGTGACTCAAAGATACATTGTAGAATTGTAGTTTGCAAGAAAATCAATATACCAACAGTTGGAATCAACTAATTTCTAACGTCAATTCCTTCTTGAGACCCTAAAATTCCCTCCTAGAGAAAAAATTCTGCTTTTGTCTGCTTATGTTTCATTCAAAACTAAGCAATACTATCTAGAGTTCACAAAGACAATAGCAATGATATATTTTAGCAAAACCAGATACACAAAAACTACAAACAGGACAAATTCACTTTATGAAATATAAAAAATATGGATCACTCCAATTGAACAAACTAAAAATATTAAGTTAATTTTCTATTATAAAACTATTAAAAATATCAACCATCATCAGTAAGAAGAGATCATTGGTCAAATTAAAAACCATGTGTTTTTGACATAAACAAATTCATTAATAATTATGCTGGACATACCACCACTTGCCTGTTAAGATGGCTAATGCTACATGTCTCTATCCATGCGCACGCACATTGAAACTAGCAAGGAATTTTACCAAAATGAACCTACAAATGCGACATGCCCACCTGCAGCTGCAAAAGTGTTTAAAAATAATGAAAGATCTTAATATAAAAATAAAAAAAAAAAACAATGCTAGATAATATCACTTATGAACACAACCACAATGTACTGACAGTGTTCAGGAATTAAGATGTCTATTTATCAGCAATTAGATTGTCTACAATATAGCTTTCTTACACATCCCTTACTGTAGTCTAACTAAAATGCTTAAAAATGGTTAACTGATTAACCAAGTGCTCTTGGAATCAGCGAACACTTGGAAACTTTCTACACTCATTAAGTATGGAAAAGAAAACAGCATACAAAAAATCAATTAAAATCTTAGAAGTATTTTGTCAGTCTTGTTTAACAAAACATTAAAAAAGGACTGCTGCCCAAATACACACACACACACACACATTTTATATATATATATATAAAATAAATTCCCAAGAAGATAGAATCCAGGCAGAACTCCAGGACAGAGTAAGAATATAAAAGGCTCAAACACTAATATTCCATGGTTATAATTTATTACATTGAAATCATAATCACGATCCAATTCATCAGACCTACAAATTCAAAAATCACATACATATATATATATATATATATATATATATATATATATATATATATATAAAATGGGTACATGGCTGAGTAGTTAAAACATTCACTTTCTGACTATGGAAACTAGGTTTGAATCTTGCCAATATTAATGTGCCAAGAAGGTGACCTTGATATTATCAGGTCTGGGAGATGATCCCAGCAGGCAGTGCCTTTGGAAAGTGCCTGAAAACCATACCATTTGTGAACCCAAAACTTGTGAATAAAACTGGGTAGTCAGAACTATTTGGGAGTCATCAGTGGTGGTGCTAGCACAAAGTCACAAATCATTGTGACCGAGGGTTTGAGCATAATGGCCTTGTTCAGACTGTTGATCATGTCAGATAATGTACTCTCTCTCAGAAACTGTAACTAACATTCACTTAGTATTGTTGCAGTATGAGCCATAGGTGGGTTCTGTGGGTGTTGAACAACTACACATGTTCCTGAGCAGATGTCTGCAACAAGGATTGGCTAGCTGCCCTAGTAGAGAAGCATACTCACATAGAAGCATCCAGCTGTTTTTATATGTTCATATATATATATATATATATATATATATATATATATATATATATATATATATATATATGAAGAAAAATATTTGGAAAAAACAAACAAAAATCCTTAAATGCAATTATGTTGTTTTAATATGAATGAAATGTCAACATCTGACATTTCAGTTTAATAAACCTTCTTCAGGACAATATTCATTAAAATACAATTAACATAATCAGTTTAACATGACAAAGATGATGGATATAAAAACAAGACTTATCCAAAACAGATAACTGAAAATTTATATATATATATATATATATATATATATATATATATATATATATATATATATGTGTGTGTGTGTGTAAATATTGCAAAATCATGGAACTAACCAAATAGGCAAAACAATAGGAACTTAAAGATACAATAATTTTATAATTGAAAAAAAGTAGGGATCAAAATTTATAAAACCTTATAAAAAAGAAACCACTTGAATTTTGTTGTTTGAAATCTGCCAGTTATCCCTGTTAAACACGCAACCTTTGATTAATAAAAAAAAAATCACATTTAAAAAGAGAATGCCAATAATCTTAAATGTCAAAAAGTTAAATTTGCTTACAAAGAATACAATCATGAGGAAATGACAAAATTGTAGAATCAAACTAAATTTTTGACTTCTAGACAAAAAATAAAATAAAATAAAATAAAAAAGGTGCATAGTTCTAATCACCTTTATTTTTACTACCATGAAAAAATATAAAAGTAGTACTGTGAAAGTAAAAGTATTGCCATGATTTCAGAAAACAAAAATCTGATGTTAAATTAGATGTTTAGAAAAGAATGACAGAAATTTGAGCCAAGCATTTGAGCTTTCCAAGGATTTACCTCAGAAAGTGGGTCATTGTAAATTGTCATTTCCTCTGATCAAACATGGAGATTTTTTTTTTTTTGTATAAGACTTGGTTCAGTCGTTCAGGCACTTGATTAAAAAAAATGACCTGCTGTGATTACCTGATGTTGAACTAATAATTTCACTCCAGTAACTCAAAATTTTATAAAAAGTGAGCTTCTGCTTTACAAGAATTGGAGATCATAGAATAAGTACAAAGTGAGAAATGTTGCTTTTTGTATGTGTGGTTGACACCATTCAGTTTTTGATCTCCAGGGAAAATTCAATGAAAGAAAGATCTGTTGACTGAAACACTCAATTCTCGGGTGAATCTGTGAGGAATCCAACTTCCTTCCTTGTTGACTTTCCATTTATTTCAGGTGTTCACAGATGAAACTGAAAGTTTCAAACCAATTGCTTTGTTAGAGATCAATTTTACCTTCTGTCCACAACTGATCCTTAAGCAAGTATTTTGGTCAAAGCAATGCTCAGTGAAAGTATACTGACATTATATGATTGCTCTCATGAAATTTGAAAAGTCTGCAACAATTAATTCTATCTCAAGTGAATATTTTGGAATTTAATACAAAGTTTAATTTTGAACAACCATATTTTCATATTGCTTTTGATTTCAAACTATTTCATTATTTTTATACAAACAAGTCAAATTAGTATCTGTCTATATTTCTGAGATGAGGTATTATGTACACTATTTACATTATTTGGACTATTGTCCTCATCTTTGTTGCCATATTTATTACAATGTTTCAGTCATTGTACACTCCGGGCTTCTTCAAGTGGTTGGAATGTCAACCTGAACCCTTTATTTCGCTCACTGGAGTAGACTGTTCTAGTTTCACATGCCATGGCATGTGGAACTAGAACAGTCTACCCCAGTGAGCGAAATAAAGGGTTCATTTTGACATTCCAACCACCTGAAGAAGGCCAGAGCGTATAAGAGCCAAAATGTTGTAATAAATATGGCAACAAAGATGAGAACAATAGTCCAAATAATGTAAAAAGTCAAATTAGCTTTAAATAGAAATTTAAAAAAATAGAAAAAAAAAAAAAAAAAAATGAGGATTTTGGTCAAAATATCTCTAAGTTATACCAATATTTAATAAGAAAGATATTCAGTACTTCAAATTCTAACATTCCAGAAAATTAAATATCTGTGTGAGAATTGGTCAGAAGCACATACAAAAAAACAACTCTATACAAGTCCAATGGGCAAAACAGTGGTACACAGTCCCGTAGGCAAATTAATTCCGCAAATGCTGACTATCTTTGTTCCTCAACACCAAAAACTCAATTCCCATTTGAATGAGTGTACCAAATCCCTTGTCAAAAATGAGTCTCTTCTCAAATGAGGATACCATACTTTTATGCACCTGACCCAGCCATCACTCAGTGAATGAGTGCCCAGAACCAGTCAATAAAAATGGCTACAAGTGACACCACCACTTCTGTCCACAGGAAGTGCTGCCTGATTCACCTTCAGTCCAAAGCTTGCCAATTCACTGTCTCCCCACTCCATTGCAAAACATACACAGGACTTTGGCCCTTTTAGGTCACTGAAGAAAGTCTCCGACTACAATATCTTTGTACAAGACATTAGGGAGTGAGAAAAGTGAAAGATCAAATGTCAAATTCTTATAAATGTTGATCTCTTGCCATATCTATCTTTACTACACCCGAACCCTCTTTAAAAAGTTAAGTTCACAGCATTGAAGCCATTTCAAGTAGACTAAAGCAACATAGGTAAACTTTATTCTTAAAACAATTATTCAATGAAACATGTTTGTAAAATAAGCAATTATTAAACTCTGAGTTCAAATTGAACCCAAGCATTCAACTTTTGTGTTTTTGTGAGTGGCTATAATGTCCCATTATATCAAAGAGACCTTCTCTTTAGATTACATTTATTTAATTAAAAAAATGATTTTCTGCAGGAAAATTAATCCTCCGCTTTGAATTTTATTTTTGCTCTTTACCATATTCGTTTTAAAAACTTTTTTTCTTCTATTTTTATTTTCTATTCTGTGATTGTTATCAATTTTATTTTTAATTGATCAAAAAATGCCAAACATCACAAATTTATTCATGTCAGGACAACATGGCTCATTTGACCAGGCACCTGTGATGGCAACGTACATTTGCACAATGCTTCAGGCTTAAAACACATGCAATTTAATTGGTTGTTTGTGGCAGGGAAGGGTTGTCTGCTTTCGGAGAAATCTTTACAATTATAAATTGGGGAAAGAATAAAATTCAGCAGATTTTAACATAACTCTCTGAATATGGATTTATATTTCTGTGTTATTTTTGTTTTTTAACAGGTAAATTTGATGATTCAAATTAATATGGAAAAATATCTGTATCCAGTCAGGAATTTTTCAATATGAAAGGAATACAGTTTAGCTACAGATTCACCTCACCTCAACAAAATTAAAAAAAAAAAAAAAAAAAAAAAAAAGAAAGAAAGAAAAAGAAAAAGAAAAGAAAGAGTTCAATTTTATGAATAAGAGAAGTTTTATTCACGTTCAACAAGTATTAAAATGTTGACTAATTTAATGCACAAATGACCGAATCGACTTGTAAGGGTGAAAAAGATTTATCGCAAACAGTTTCATGATGGGAAAAGAGAAAGAAAGCGTTAACAGGATTCAATAAAGGAACAAAAAAAAATCATTCAGTTAAGGTCAATGGGTCAATTTACTGCAAGAAATCAAAGTGTATCTGAAATTACTGAGATCCCTAGCAACAAAACAAAATGGTTGGACCATAAAACTTAGACTTTATTGAATGAGTCACAATAGAAGACTAGAGAAAGGATGGCGGCAACTCACTTCAACAGTGTAGGAATGTAAATAATTCTAAGACACAGATCAAGCTATATATATATAAAAAAAAAGAAAAAGATTATGGAACTAAACTATTCATTCACAGATGGAAGATTTCTCATAAAAGAACATTTTTAAGCTGTTTCGTCCTCAAAATATCTGACAATAATAAAATAATAACAGCTGATGAATGGATGAGGAGGTAAAAATGCAACCAACACTTTAGTCAGAAAGGGGAAAAAAAGTTTATAAAATATTTTTGTTACATTGAATAGATAGACACTTCCCCATGATGCAATATTTCCCATGAATATCAAAGATGGATGGAAATATTGGTTTTAGTGCCAGAGGATGAATAACTGCTTTTTTAAGTACAAGACTGATTTGCTGGAGTTGAATGTTTTATCCTGCCTTGAATCTGGGTTATATATGATATACTCAAAACATCAAGTATAAAATCCATTGCTTTCACTACTAAGCTAAACATTCGACAAGCAGGCTTATTTGTCAATATTGGTAAATGTAATTGCCTTGAGCTATAGTTCCATTAGGCTACAACCTACACTTGCGGCAAATCTTTCTTTTTCTATAGGCACTAAGTTCCTTTCAGTATTTGCAAAATTTATAATACCCAGGAGCTAGACGTAAATTTAAATAAAAATAAAGTTGGCATTGGATTTTTTTTCTTTTTCAGACAAAAATTTTCATTTTTTTCCTCAAAAGGAATCCAACAGTTTTCTTAAAGGCAAATAAAAATAAAAAAAAACAAAAAACTCACACACATAACCTTGCATTTCTCTTCAAGCAAGAGAAGAAAAATACATACAGAAAAAAAATTCTGTAATACAATAAAAATGGCTTCAAAAGTCACACATACAGTTGTAATACTATCAAAATGAAAGAATACAGTGAACAGTTTGTACTGAATATATGACCTGATAATCTAAGAAGAAAGTACTTTTCTTGAACGCAGTACATCTGAGTTGCAAAAAGTAATGGTGGCTGCCTACTCTAAGCAATTTCTTTAAAAGTCTTTACCAGATACTGGAAGCATTTGATTGACACTTACAATATCATGATATTTGGTGTTTTACAAATAAATGAATGCACAAAAAGTTGATACAAGCCAACAAAAGTCTTGAGAAGTTCTTATTTTGAACAGAAACAAAAAGTTGGCTTTTTTTTTTTTAAAAAAAAGTTTTTAAAAAGCATTGTCTCTTTAACAGATTACTGACTATATTTACTTTTCTGATTTCTCTGAGACATATAGAACATGTTCAACTGGAAAGAAATCTAGAATTTATCAAGAGTTTAGAAGTCCATTATATGTTCTTATGAATGAAGATGTACTATCTTAGAACAGGCTTGTCAACTGCCTTATTTCTGGTAAAAAAAAAAAAAAAAAAAAAAAAAAAAAAATGGAGATAAGCAATCACCGAGATCAATAGAAATGAATTTTTTTTTATTTTTATTTTTACAGTAAAGTCCTTACTTTGGTCTCTTTTGTTTGGTATCCGGTCTGTAGATTTGAGATGGCATGTTACCTAGCCCCACTTTGAATGTTTCCTTTGAATTCTTTCCTTTGCCTCAATTCATGAAGAGAAGTACTGCGTGAACGGTAGGTCCAAAGCTTCACTATTTTTTTTCTTCTTGCCTCTCTTCAAAGACACAATTTTTTTTTTTCATTCTTCCAACAGAGACACTTTAGGAGATTTTCTTTATATTGAAGAACTTTTCTTCTTTGTTACTTGTAGTGAGAACTTTTTGTCTCCAAGAGATTATTGCACAGATGTAAAAGAGAGAAATGCCAAAGAGAAAGAAAAACTGCTCACCATTTTCAAAAGAAAAGTAACCTCTTTTTCTCTTGAATTCCAGAACAAAAACAATAAAATAAGTAAAACATTTTGATTGCTTCCATCAGTTTCAACCATTTTCTCTCAGGAAGTGAAAATTAGTTTTGTAATTCTGAGATTTTCAAAGCCAGCAGCAGTATTTGGTGTCCATGACAGACGACGATCATATGAATACTCATTTTGCAGCAAATATGTGATGGAAGGGGAGAATATATTTTTTCATTCCTGATTATTTTTTGCTCCAAAAAATTCAGAGCAGGATCCACAATTGACAAATGTAATTTCTTCTGATATAAAAAGGTAATTTGAATTGCCTGGAAACAGAACAATTACTTTTTTTTCTTTCAAATACGACCGAATCATTGTTTTGATGAGTTTATGTCAATGGTGAACAGAATTAAAGATACTGTTCAGTACACAACATGCAAGGCCAAAGGAATCAATGGTATCGCTATATAAATATCTTTGGAAAAAAACAAGGAAAGAAAGAAAGAAAGAAAAAAACCTGTGCCAAATTTATACCTGCAGGCTGAATTTTAGTCAAAATTTTTATATTTTAAATAATAAACAAAGAAAATTATTTTTAAAATTTTGTTGACAGCTAAAAACAGCCAATGGCCATATTTCTAGTGGCTGCTAAAATGAGTTATGTTTACTAATTGCATAGATATTTTTTAACTCAGAGTTTTCCCTCTTATACAGTTGATAAATATGCTATATTTATCAATTAATAAAAACTCATTATCTTTTATAAATTTAAATGTAAAACTAAATTTTTTTTCTGTGTCATTATGTTATATGAGTGGGGATGAAACAACCTTGTCTGTAGTACATATTATATTGCATTTATTTATCAGCCTTTCATATTATATTTACAAACAATTGATATTTTTACCAAGTAAGTAATAATATTTCATTAGCATAACACTTTTTAATAAACATTTCATGCTTCCTTATTTAGTTTTGATTCAAATTGAAAAAAATGTGTATATAAACAAAGGTTTCTGTCAAAAAATGTTTAAAAAATTGTTCCTACAGAAAGAATTTGTCAAAATTTTCTTGTGAGATGAAAAATCTAGTTTCCATAATAAGCACCGTTGTTATTTCAGATTACAACTTAGAGTCAAAAAATATTTTTTATGGAATTAACTAAATAAATCAAATTTAGATTTTTTAAAAGTGAAAAAAAAAAAAAAAAAAAAAAAAAATAGTAAATTTGCTGAATTCATTTTTTATTATTATTATTATTATTATTATTAATAGATTATTCAAATGTTTCTCTGATTGTCAGCTTTACATAGCAATGTCCAGAGTAAGAAATTCAAGTGGATATGGCATAATGACAAGAACTTTAGAAACTAGATGTTTTGCTGAAAATGTTTATACAGTAATTGTAGAGGGGTAAGAGAACTTTTCTTTGTTCATAGGATCGTTATTTGGCTAGTATATTTAAATACTCACATGTGGAAGACCTAATGACAGTCAGGGATTAAAGTCAATTTTTAATATGCTGTTATTTTTTTGACAGCAGGAATGAATTATAATGACTACAAAGTCTGTGTTGCAAAGGTCATGTGATAAACATCAGAATTTTAGGAAAATCAACTTGATTTTTACATGTGAAAATTGAAATAATTTATGTCAAATATGTCTCTTTCTTTCTCTCTCACTCACACAGTCCTCATCTCTTCACATTCTTATACTTCCTCACTACTTTTCTTTCTTTCTTCACACATTTTCTGTAGATCTTCTCTTATGCCTTCTCTCTCTCTCACACACATAGAAGCAAAATTCAGAATTCATAACAAGCATTGCTGTCATCTGCTATTTCACATTACAACAAATTAGTTGAATAAAGCTAAAGAAAAAAATTATAGAATTATCTAAATAAGTCAAAACAATCAATTTAATTAGATTTCCTTAAAATTGTAAAAAAAATTATTTAAACAAGTGAAAAGTACTTAGCTTGCTGAATTTATTATTATATTTAATAATAATATTAGAAAAAGATTCCAAATGGTTTCTCTCTCTCTCATGCTTATTTCTATATAGCTATGTCCAGAGTAGGAGGTTAAAGTGGACTTAGTATAATGACAAAGAATTTTAGAAAATAGTCATTTTGCCGAAAATGTTTATATAGAAATTTTAGAGAGGTATGAGAACTTACTTTTCTCTGTTCATAGGATGTATATTTGGCTAGTAAACCAAATTTGATATTTGTTAAGAAGGAAGTTTTGTCAAGATATTTGTTTTTGATCTCAAAATCTGTGAGACCAAAAGTGTATTTGAAATTCCTTCTAAAAAAAAAAAAAAAAAAAAAAAAAAAAGGAAGCAAAATTAATCTGTTTGCCTTCAAATAGAAACATGAAAATGTTCTAAATTTAAATAAGTGAAGAAAAAAGAACTTGTTCCATCAAAACCAACAGAAGACAAGGAGTTGAAAATACTTTCTCTACAGTCAAGATGAACACAAAATGTCTATAAAAGTGATGACACTGAAGTGTATAGATAATTTGCTTGAATTGAACATTATTTCAATTTCATTTGGATATTGAAACTAAAATTATTTTCCCGACATTCCTTTTGGCTTCAATATTATTTAAACAGATGGCGAGACTAGTCAATCAAATCTGCCCAATTCAGTCCAGATTACTTTGCTAATGATTTAGAGATATAACCTATTACAATTGAAAAAACAATAAAAGATGTTCCCTCCTGATGATAGTGATTCTTATTGGATAACCAATATGAAGACATTCTGTTGAGTGAATGCCAGGAGAATGCTAACCTGTTTGATGCAGGTATGGCTAGCTGATAACATCTATATGTAACAGAAAACATCATATGTGCTTAAAATGAAATGATTTTGCCCAGAAGGAAATCGGAAAGTATATTGTTTTTCACAACGTCCATAACAAGCCTCATTCTGACTACAATGGCTGCAAATTGGACACTTTGGTGACTAACTGACTCTAGGCTTCATTTTATTGTTATCAGATTTCCCAGTAAAGAAAGACATCTTTTCCTAAAATAAATGCTGAAAATTCATCTTGTGTCTCTCAGACCAGTTATTAAATTGCTTATCAGCTAATTACAGAGAAAGTAATTTAAAACTTTTTCCAAAATTCAGCTTGACAAATTGCAAGAGATGTCATGGAGTTGTCCACAAACCGACACAATGTTTTATT
Source organism: Acanthosepion lycidas (assembly GCA_963932145.1). NCBI lineage: Eukaryota > Metazoa > Mollusca > Cephalopoda > Sepiida > Sepiidae > Acanthosepion > Acanthosepion lycidas. The sequence continues at coordinate 4,255,079 of OZ010583.1, read as the reverse complement.
TGTATCAGTATCATCAAGGAAAAAAGTTAGAAACAATAAGAACAAAAATTGTGTGTCTTTTGGGAAAAAAAAAGGTGGGAAGAAACAATCAACAAAAAGAAAGACATGATATATGAGAAAAAGACTTTGTAAAATCTTCGATATCCTTTACAAAACATGAAGAATGTCAAGTTATAGAAATAATTGATTAATAAGTTATCCGAATAAGCTAAAGAATCTATTTGCTTTCATTGGTAGGTTATTCAATCAACAGCGGATTTCTTTGACTTCTAGATTCCAGACACAATTTCACTAACATGGAGAGTCTTTTTCCAGCACCTTAACAGCATCATTTGATTTCTTAATTTGATAACAACCCCTATCAGAGGAGACACACAGACAGACACACACACAGACACACTTGATATGATTCTGCTGTTTTCATACATTGTATAACTTTAGGTTAGCACTTTCAATATGTAACAGAGTTTTACCACAACCATCTCATTCAAATCAGGGTTAATGTTCACTTTCGGTGCAGTTATCCCTCCGTGTGCCATTCTATAATATTTTTTTCAAAATAAAGGTGGTTTTATTTCTTCTTTTGTTGCAAAAAGCATGATTTTGGTGATTTTTTTTTTCTTTCTAAAGATTTTTCTGTTACATTCTAATTTTTCACAAGATGAGTGATGTGTCAAATATTTGATCATAATATAGTTTTTGTAAATAGACTGAATGATAAATTACTAATCTTTGGTATCTGTTTGAAGTGTGTCTCTTGAAGCATTATTAACTTTCATCAGAACATTTATGACAACCCTTTTGTCATAAGTGGTGCAGTCTTTCTGCAGCTCGAATGGAATAAATCACAATTGCCAATAAAAATGAAATATCAACATCAGTAATTTTTTAATCTTTTCTTTTCCTTCAAGTTGTTTAGCAGCTAAACAAATACTTTGTTTTGTGAGAGATTAACATGAAATTTTAAAAGATATGTTTTTGGTTCATTTAATGTTTTTTTTGTCTTTTGGTTACTTTTCATTCAAAATAAATAATGCTCTTTCTCATATTAATTTTCCTTAAAAAAAGATTAAAAAGAGGAAGAAACAACAATGTAAAAGTTTTCTAAATTTTTAATTTGTACATTAAAAAATTAAAAACAAAAAAACAAAAAGAATACACTGGTGAGTAAAGAAGGAAAACTCAGGAAAAAAAAAACCACCAAAATAAAAGAACAAATAAATAACTACCAAACCTCAACAAAAATATAACTTTTGGGGTTCATGCCTTTTTTCAAAGATCTTTCTATGTGCCTTGTTCTTTCCAGACATAGGCAATCATGGCTCTCCACCTCCCTTTATGCTTTGCAGCTCTCAACAAGTTCCTTCCCTCTACTACCTCCCCCACCTGCTCAAGCCTGCCAGGAATGTCACATGATGCTTTCCCTTGTCTCTTTCCCACTATTTGACCCATGAGTATCAGATTCTCCAGGCCCTCCTTCCTCATTATGTGTCCCAGAAACTACAGCTGCCTCTTCCTGATGCTACATATAAGCCTTTTCCTTGTTTGTGACCAATCTAAGACCTCATCGTTGCTCACACACTCAGTCCATGCTATCCTCAGCATCCTTCTGTAGAACCACATCTCTGTCGCCTCGAGTCTTTTCTTCATCTTTGAGGAAATCGTCCAACATTTGCTGCCGTAAAGAAGGACAGATGTCACGTAACAGCTCTGTATTCTTTTCTTTGTTACCAAAGAAATCCTAAAATCTATGAGTTTGTAAATCCATCGGTTAAACACTAATCATTACTTATTTGATATTCAATCCATTACAACAAAATAAGTAATATTTTGACAAGTTATTAAAAACTCAATCAATCTGAAAATTTTGAAAAGATTTACTTAATTAGGATTTAAGAAACTAATGAAACTATTTCAAGTTTTATTCTATAAGTCAATCTTTTCACAATAAAATTGGTATTAACCAACTGATGTTAGTAAAATTCTCAGGATAATACCTATATTTATATGTATATAGGATAATACTTATATTTATATGTATATAGGATAATACCTATATTTATATGTATATAGGATAATACCTATATTTATATGTATATAGGATAATACCTATATTTATATGTATATAGGATAATACGTATATGTGCAAAATATCATGCAAGCTTTAATATCAAACCCAACTGAAATTAAAACTTGGCTCCCTGACTTAACAAAAAATATTGATAACAACTTGTTTTGGGAGTTTCGGTATACATTGTTTACTGTTTCACTTCAACAGGACTTAGAGAATATCCATCTCTTTTAAGTTTAAGTTTTGTATTGAGTTCACATATGGAGAACATGGGAGCCATTCAATTAATTTGATGTCTTTGAAACCATTTTTTGATAAAGTGAACAATAATCAGTTCAGCAGAATATGAAGGAACATTGTTTTGCATTTATGTACTCTTTAGCTCAAGGCTTCTTGGCTATAATTTGTACCACACAAACTTTGAAGGGACATATTTAACACCTACAATGCCATCCCTAAAATTACTACGACTCAACTCTCTAGAAATTTAACTTATATTGGTTAACTATTTTCAATCTATACTCTAACCCCCTATGTTTATCCAATGTAGCTCTACATTCATCATTAAAAATGAAGGAATCAGTTTTCATGTGCTTTTTGTGCCCAACTTGAATGATTGATTCATTTTCTATGGCTTACCCCACCTTTGCAGAATATTTAAAGTCAGAAAATATTTTTAGATTGTTAGAAGTTTTTGATTTTTGAGATAATAATGATTTAGTTATACAAGTTTTACTAATTAACCCATAGCTGAGGGGAGAAGATGTTGATTCATACCATTTCCCAAGGGTATATGCATGTAAGTGGATATAACGAACTCAAATTCATTATATCCATTAGCCTTGGGTGCAAGCCAGTCTAAGAGAAGAACAAATCTGAATTCAAAGCTGTCATGGGAAGTGACATACACCTCTCAACTGTCTTTCCTAAGCCTGGGTCAGGTCAGAGATTATTCCTTGAAGACAAGATGAGCAACACCAAGTGATTCCCATTGCCCTAACAAATGTCAGGAAGGGTAATTGTTCAGCCCATAACTCAATAACTTTATACTTTGCTTCTCTTTTGAAAGTATTTATTTCTTACAACCGATAGCAATCTTAAATTAAAAAATAATTATTATATAATATTTAAATAAAAAATAAACATCAATAATTATTATACATATTTATTTACAAAATGATGAGCAATCTTCAAGTTATTTACATTCAGACTATTGTTCTCATCTTTGTTGGTTTTATCACAATGCTTCAGCTGTAGCCTCTGGCCTTCTTCAGGTTGTTGATCCAGGTAACCTGCAGAGAATTTTGAGGCAAATCATTTTTTAATTTATGAGTAGACTGTCCTTGTTCCACTGATCATGTCCAGGGTTATTTTGCCTAATGATTATTTAATGTTACTGTTAAACCCTGTTTCCACTGTACTACCCCAGTCCAGGTATTGGATACACAATTACTATATGTTGCCAAATTCATGAACCAATGCACTTTAATATAACAGTATTTTAATCATTCAATGTTTGATCCAAATTTTATACAATCACCTGATCAATGCTGGAGGTTATAACTCTTCAAAGACTGTGATAATAAAAACAAAGATAAAGATAATAGTCAAGGTGTAAATCAGGTAAATAACTCCTCAAGCAAGAAATTCAAATGGACATTGACCTTCAAATTACATAATAAAATCTCACACTCCCAAATAAGTTATTGCAAATATTTCTAATAAAAACAGGTAGGTTGAAATTCACATGATAGATTTACTCTAAATAGATATATTTGCTAATTTTGTTTGTAAAAACAAAGTTGACTTGTATGAAATTTGAAATTAGTAAAAGTTCATTTTATCAGTAAACATGAAGTAGAAGTCAGTATTTAAAATCAGATTATTTTAGTTAATTTTAAGCCTAAAGACAAATGTCTTGTTTTTGTTAACAGGCATTTCTGTTATTTTTTTTATAACATCTGCACACAATGATTCTTCTTCTATGTGCTGTGTCAATTCAGAACACAGGTGATCGTGGCCCTACACAACTTTCTATGCATCATAGCAATAAGCAATGTTTCTCCTCTCACCATTTAGCCCAGTCAATACTCTGCCATCCATCTACACAAACTTATTAGGGGTAGGTAATTTATGGTTTCCCTGTGTCCAACTTGGATTTGGCTTCAGTAGGGGTCCTGTGATTGTTTTATTCTCTAGTCCCTGAAAACCTCATACATACACGGTGCGATGGATAAATCGTCTAAATGACACAAAAATGAAAATAACACCGACATCTCATTTTAAGAGATACTAGCAGCCTGGCCCGGCGTTGCCCGTGCTTGATTCAAAAAATCATACGACACTTACAGCAATGGCTATCACTTGACTTAAAATATTTTTGCCCTTCCTTGCCTTTAAAGGAGTGCCCTTTGCCATGCTGATGTTGCTACATGCCTTACTTCTTGCCTATCTGACATTGCGAATTTTTTCTAAGCTCTATACTAAACATTAAATCTGTTATGAAAAAAGAACTAAAAAAATAAACACAAAAAGATCAGATTTAAAAAAGGACTCATAACTGGAAAAACCGCATAAAAAAACAATGTTAACACCAAATACTTTTTCACACCCAACCCATTTTCCTGAAATATTGAGATTGGTCATACTACTTGGGTGGGGGTTGTTGTTGCCCTTGTTTTGTTAAACCGGTACTTTGGAAACCATACACTGATCCAATTTTACATTCAAATAAAAAGAGCTCAAAAGTGTTTACAACACCAAGTCAACTGCACAGAGTCCAAAATGAGGTGAAAAAATTAGATGTACTGGACCGCGTAGTGCAGGCGAGGCATTCAACTTAAAAACTCCAAAATCCGTATAACCTGTGAGTTAATCATTTTTTTTACAAAGTTTGAGTCCAAAAAAAAAAAAAAAAAAAATTGGGCTCCGGCATGTCTGTGTCACTGGTGTACACTTAGAGTAGCAGTGCTTCTCATACGGCCAACTTTACATTTTTTGCAGTGTTTGCCCATGGGCCTTATTGTCATAGCAAAACAGAGTACGACTGGGAATTGAGATCTTCTGAAAGTGAAGGGTACATCGACATCTGATGAATACAAATGCATCCTTGGGATAAGCACTTGCTCCCCTTTACCGCAGCCAGTTATAATTTTGGCCTCAATAATGTTTGTGTGTAGGGCCTGAATAACCATCCTGGTCCCATTACAGAGTTTCGGTGGATGCAGGTTTCTAAGCAACATAACTGGGATCCCCACTTTAAGTTCCAGAATGTGAGGAGGGAGACCAGTGGGGTGGAGGCTGTTTAAGAGCTCCACTGGAAAGTTTGCCATTTCAGCGGGGTCTGGAGTTCTGCCAATGGTTTTGTAAATGTGCAACAGCCCTGGCACAGTTTCCAGAAGCTCTCTATTAACTGTTGTCACAATGATGTTTTTTGGGGCAAGAATTGCCCACCCAGCAAGCCACTCAGTATTGTTGTAGTTGGTTTGAAGATCAGGAAAAACTGATTCCCTGAGTGTTGCTGGTGTTTTGACCACTGTAGACAACCCTTGGACGTTTACAAATTCATTAGTGTCTGCTGGAATAATACCTTCGCCAAGGGCTAATAATGAATTCGAAAATTTGGTGGACCCAACATAACCAGTTAGGTGTGCACGCATGTTGGTGGTAAGGTGCAATGGTCTAACAGTGGGCCAAAGTTGTGACGATTCCAAGCACGCTTGAATAGCGTCGGCCCATGTCCCCTTAGGTACAATGGGGAGAGTTTGGCAAAAGTTACCAGACAGAAGGAGATTTATACCTCCCATAAGGTTATCGAAGTTTCGAATATCCTTCAGAAAGCGGTTTACAGCCGCAAGTGCAGTTTTTGGACTGACAGTGCGCTCATCCCAGATGATAAGCTTACATCGCCTGAGTACCTCCGCTAGACCTGATTGCTTGGCTATACTGCATACAGCTGTTTCTGCCTTAATCAGGTCAAGTGGAAGTTTAAACGTTGAGTGCGCTCTTTGGCCAACTGGTAGTAATGTGGCAGCAATGCCTGAAGATGCTACTGCTAGTGCCACTTCGCCATGGCGGCGAATTTCTGCAAGAAGCAGTTTTGTTACGATGCCCTGCAAGACACTGTTTTTAAGGTGGAACCATTTTGCAGAATGCGAAAGTGGTACCCATCTTCTCTGTAAGGGAAGAGAAGTGGGTATTGCAGTGCATTGTAGGACCAGTGCGTTTCACTAATTCTCTGGAGCCCACTGCCGCACAATTCGATAACAATGTCACGTCTGTTGTGCTGATCACCGCTGACAATGACGGAAACTTTGTTACTTGCAGAAGCATTGTAACGACGTTCATGCTCTCCCTGAGGCCGTTTGTCAGCATCAATTACAATAATGAAATCTGAAGAAGTGTTATTTTCAAGAGCATACTTAAAACTGTGGACATAGCTGTTTGTCTCGTGGAGCATTTGTTGGAGACTCATTATGATATCCCTGCGAGGATGAGTGTCCTGGCCTGTATCGTTCTCGGGAATAATGCCCATGTGGGCATCTGCCTGTTGATTGTAGTCAGCTATGAAGTATATTTGTAGAAAGGCCGAATCAGTGGCAGTTTCCAGCAAAAGAGACCCAATCCGGTAGTAAACCTGACCTTGAAGGTGGGATTCTAACCGACTTCGCGGAAGGCATTACCACCAAATCTAGAAAGCACAATTGTACTGTCTGATTTTTGCGAGTAGTCTGGACTAGAACCCTCCAACTGTACCTTACCGTCCAAACAACACAAACCTGCTGACTCTCCAGGCCATTTTTTGGCATTGCAATGCCCACAGACAACAAACATAGATCCCATTTGGAGGTCTTTGTGACCGGAAAGCCTCAAAACTAAGAAAGCTTTTGCTGCGTTACGTGCGTTTTTCTCAGCCGTGGTCTCCTGGGACCGTCGAATGGAAGTTGCAGTGGTGTCGGCTGCATTGCAAGTAGTTTTTCGAGGTGGGCTCTGTCGAGATCGCAAAAGCGCTTGTGATGAAGCCGCTTTTTTGTTGTCTTGCAAGCGTTTAGGCAGTTTCCTCTTACTTTTCAACGAATAGGTGTAAACTTATTTGCAGTACAATAAGTAGTTACACTCACCAAGCGTTTCATGTGACAAAACATACTGTCTCTGTTGAGATTGACTGGAAACCCTCAAAGAGGCCTCTACCTCGGTTTCCTCCTCCCGCTTTCTCTTTGCCGTAGAGGCTCTTTTAGAACGCCTGCTAACGTTGCCTCGCCCTTTGCCTTAGCAAAGCTGTCGGATCAGTCATCGCCATGGCACTCAGAAGTTTTCAAAGCAGAGGTTGAATTAGATGCCAGCCGCTCCTCCCCCAAGGAGGCACACTCAATTGAATCCTGCTCCTGTTTCCCCTTAGCCGGTGAGGCTTTTTTAGAACGCCTGCTAAGGTTACTTCGCCTGGGTGTTTTTGCAGCCTTTGAAGAGCTGCCGGGTTGGTCATCGCCACGGCACGCAGAAGAGTGCAAACAGAGGCTGAAGTAGATGCTATATGATCATCTGTAACCGGAGTTATTATGTGCTCCACCACAGTCGCCTGTTCTGCATGTGTAACGTTAACGGTATTAGGGGTCTTCAGTTGCTGACATGCAATTGTTCGTCATGTAGGAGCCATTGAAATTTTGCAGAAATGCTGTGTAAGAATGCGAATAGAATTTGATGCCGAAGCTGAAGCAGTGCAACCTCGTTGTATACAAAAACTAAAAATGCAGTGCAGCGGTATGGAAAAAGCTTCTACTTGCTATGGGCCCTGCTTTCTGACAGCAGAGAAAACGTCACTGTAGGAAGAGGTTACACAACCAAAACGTTGAAGCGCTGAAGGTTAAGAAGTAGTGAAACATTGAGGTGTACTGGGCCGCGTAGTAAAGGCAGAAGAGAAGTAACTTGCGACAGCAGTTAACTGTCTAATAATAAAACTGAACTCCGAAAAGGTAGAAATAGGTTTGGATCGCTAAGATGGACTGGCCTTCGCAGTAAAGGCAGCACGCGGAGATAAAATTGTTAATGCAAACGTTTAAGCAAATAGGCAGTGAAGTACTGAGGTGTACTGGGTCGCATAATAAAGGCAGTACACTTTGACTTACAGTGAAAACTGTAATGTGGAGGTAAAATAGGTTGGGCAAACGATTGAGTAAATAAGTAACTTGCGACAGCAGTTAACTGTCTAATAGCAAAACTGAACTATGAAAAGGTAGAAATAGGTATGGAACGCTAAGATGGACTGGGCTGCGCAGTAGAGTCAGCACGCGGAAATAAAATGGGTAATGTAAAAGTTTAAGCAAATAGGTAACTTGCGGTAACAGGAAGCTGTCAATTAATCTAAGGACAGGTGTGTTAATGGCAATCAAATCAAGACATGAGTGCGGATGCAGCCACGCTGAAGGTATTTAAAAGGAGCGTGACTTGTCATTGATTGGTGTAGCTTGGACAATGGCCACCAATGAATGAGCTCACGCAAAATGGAAGATGTTAGCGCGCATTCACGCACGCGCGCATGATTTGGCAAGCGTAAGGCTTGGTCGTAAACGGGGTCAAGCTGCCTGCTGCATATGCAGCTTGGCTCTAATGTACGTGATGCCGGTGATGAGAATGCAAAGAGCTGCAATGAAGTGTTCGCTCGTTTGGTTTGTGCGACAACGAAAAGCTGCTAACCATTTGCCAGCATTAGCTTTGAAATGGATTGGGAGGAAGCCCTGCTGTTTTAGCACAAAAATTTATCGTCAGCGGCCTGGGCTAGGGAAAAGTTTTAAAGAATTGAAAAATGGACTGCTGAGGGCAGAACCATTTTCACTCAGCACATATGCGTTTTTTTTCAGTAAAGACTTGAATAATGGAAGTGCTTATTTTGGTAAGATGCGACGATTAAAGCAAAAGTGTTGACAAAGACGAATATGTCATTTGTGGCTCAAAGTCAGACCTGGTAGCAGGGATGAAAAAGCCGAATTTCAATGGCCCTGCACCCATTCCAGAATTTGAGGTCAAATGTTTTCTTCCACTCCACTGCACGCACTGACATGTTTCATCCCGCACATAGTGTGACCTTAAATTAATCTGCATTTAGGAAATGCACAACTGGAAAAACATTTTTACGGTTTGACCAATTGTCGATTTGCACACTGTTTGGGGGCACTCAGAGTTGAAACTTCATATGGTGACTTCCAATGGCCTCCTCATAAATCCGGTTGGTTTTCGCTAAAAACCGACATGGGGTTCACGCGCAATCTGGACGTATCAGTTTTGGGGGTTTATCAATTTTCCGTGCTGTTTAGGGGTCCGTGGTCATGAAACTTCTGGACAACACTTCTAATGGTAGACTCTAAGAGGGTGTCAAATTTGGTTGAAATGCGATCATTCATTCTGTAAGCAGATTTTTTCGATTATCAATTTTTTCGGAACCTGAGTCCGAACTCAAAAATCGGGCTCCATCATGTCCTTACGGCAGCCATTTGCAAACTTGTGGTGAAAACCGCATCGAAATCGGGTGAGAAATGCAGTCTGGGCGAGGTAACAACGCCCATGACAGACACACAGACAGACAACATAAGAAATATAAATAGTAGATATTTACCAAATTACACAAAAATATCTTGAAATACTAATGAGTAAATTTATTAAAAAAAAAAAAAAAAAAAAAAAAAAATCACAATTGGCTTCAACTATGGCCTCCATTCGACTTCAGAATGTCCTGCAACTCTTCTGGGTGGTCTTGTCGTTTAAGTTGGTGAATGCTGCAATATTCTTTGCTTTCAGTTCATCTTTGGTGTTACAAGGAGTTTTGTTGGTCTCTCATTCAACTACATCCCACACATAAGAGTGTTGCAGTCTGGGGAATTAGATGTAAGGAGTGATGTGGTCACAGAAGTTGTCTGACAGCCATGACTGGGTTCCCTTGCTTGTGTGGCATGGTTCAGAGTCCTGTTGCCAGACATAGGATCTTCCAGCAGCCACCCTCTTGACTCAAAGCAGTACTAGTTCTTCAAGCCACTTGATATTGGCCTCTATGTTGAGTCTAAGATCCTCACCAACAAATTCAGGAGTTCTTTTCTTATCAGAATGATCAGAGTAATTTTTCCAAGTTACTGTAACTTCATAATCACCATTAGACTCATCTAACTCTTTCTGAATCCTCTACACTGTCCTCAAATTGATACCCAAACACTCTGAAATCTTCGTATGGAAGCTTCTGGCATGAATGCTAAGCAGTACAGCATGCCGTTTCCAAATTTCTGGTGGAGTGAATTGCATCATAGTGTTCTTTTTCTCATAGACAGGGCCCAATGGACCCTACTATACTGTGCAGTCAACAAAATCAAAAACAACCAACGTGAATGTATGAAATTAAAAATATAAACTGGTGACAATTTACCCATCACACCCTGTATTTCAAATATAAATTAATTGGTTGGGTTTGAAATCAGCCAAACTCATTTTCTCCATTTGAAAATGGACAATCTCAAAGAATTAACATCTGCTTTTAGCTTACAGCACTTTATATTTGAAAACTGTTACTTATACAAATTGTGATCAAAATAACCATTGCTTAACTCTGAAAGTCATATCTTACATGCAGCAAAAGTTAGGATCCATAAGAATGAGAAAAAATCTTCTTGAAAGGTCACATTGTAGAGAAAAATTTTAATTTTACTGTGAAATGCTGTATTCTTCACATTAAATAACTGAACTTTGAAGAAAATGTGTAATTATTTCATTTGATGAAATGGTATTAAAATTGTTAACAAAGCAGGCAAACATGTACACATATGTTAACTTGTGTGCAGATAGAAATGTTAAAATACTAATAATTAGCTTTTAATTATCATCTATTTTAAATTGTTCCCAGAATGCTGTGAAATTAAAAAAAATAATAATAATTTGCTAATAATAATAATAATGCAAATCATAGTTTATATAAAAGGTGTTATTCATATTTTTCTAGTTTTGGTGAAATAAATTACTAATTAGTAGTTTCTTAAGATGAAAATATTTCATAAAATATTTCAAAAGATTTTTTATACTCTTGATAAGTAATTCTTAAAACATTTTTTATTATAATTATTCACAAGATCTTTACAACACATTTAATTTTAAGTGGTGGGGGTAGCATGAACAAAGAAAGTCTGTGATTCATATTTCTTAGTTAAAATCGCAAAATTTGGCAGATATAAAATATGCCAGTATTTCCAAGCAACCCAGAATTTTTCAACTTACTTTCTGTGCCAAGAGAAGGAATCACAAACTGAACAATGTAACAAAAACAATTAGTTTCACTTGAGAAAAAAAAACAAACTAAACAGTATGCAACATTTTTGGAGAACAGATTTTGAAAAATTATCCATTTGCAGTGTATTTTTACAGATCTTTCTGATGTATGAATGATTTTCTTAAACATGATCGAGATTTGGATAATTTCTTATAAGCCATATTACAGTGCCAAATTTCAAAATTAAAAATCCAAAGAATTTCAATTTTTATGTTTCAAATGCATCAGCATTTGTATACCTTGGTGTTTGATCAAAATCTGTAAAAAGTTCAATTTCTTTCTTTTTCCTTTTTGATAGGGAGACTTTACATATGATGACTCAATATAAAAAAGGTTATTTCCATTGTGCTAGTTGTTTTTTTTTTAGATACATTATTTGAAATGCATTATTTCCAGCCTCATGAATGACTTTTACCAGTGTAGACAATAAAAAGACTGACCTGAACAATGATTTTAAAACTTTCATCATTTCACAGAAATTTTCTTCAAGGCTCAAAAGAACAAGAATAAAAATATGAACATTTTTTTTTTTTTTTTTTTGGTTTCAATTGAAAATAAATGGAGGAATTCTACAGATGTTAAAAAATATTTAACAATATAGAAGATTTGTACATATTATTGTTTTCTGTAGAATCCAAAGCAAACATTGATGATGCATGGTGATGTAGATAAAACAGACCGAAAAGATGTGGACTTCTTGATCAGAGTAATAATAATAATAATGTGGGACATTCGGGTCACTATTGTGTCCCAGCTATGTCAGGGGCTTTGGGGTTTATACCCAACCCCAACTACAAAGTCTTACATTGAGAAAACCAGAATAAAGCCTAGTATCTTAACATCTTCAGAAATCTGTGTTGCTTGGCACTGCAATTATTCTGCGAAAAGTTTTTTTCTCTGTTCAAGGTTGTATGAACGGATGGGGAACACCCAGAATGCTATTTCACCAGTTGCAAAAAAAAAATAAATAAATAAATGTGGAAGAAAATTAGAAAATAATAAAAAAAGGTGGGAAGATATTTTGTAGAAAATAATTGTGCTAAAATCACAACAACAATGGAAGGTTGCTATTGTAAAGCATTATAAGGGAGAAGAAAAAAAATCTTGCTTAGTTTCTGATTCTGGCAAAAACTGTAGAATATAAAAAAACAAAATGTTTGCTTTTCTTATGCTTGATAATTGTTGATAATACTTAACAGCAAATATGTATCCACTGACCAGTAAAAATAAGATAGAAATAATTTGTTAAGGTTTGGGCAAATATATTCTGTTAAAATTTTTGATTCTTTTTAACAGCATTTCATTCTCCCAAAGTGAAAGTCTCCATCATTGAATTGGTTAAAAACACAGAAATTCACTTAAACTCTCACTGGGGAAACAAAGGAAATTAGCTACAAAAGAAAATTGGCCATGAAATAAAAAGGATCTTAACAGACAAACAGATATGCTGTTGGAGAATGCTTGAAAGTTAGACTTGAAATTGTCTGAAGCTGTGAATCTTTAGCAATTAAATAAAATGATTTAAATTTCACTGACTTAATTTCACAAAGCCATTTACAGGGACAAAAAGTGAAAAGTAAAACTGAGAAAGAAGGGGAAGTGTTGTTGTTGTTGTTGTTATAAAGAGCTGCACAAACAAGACAATAAAATTCTCAACAGCCATTGCTGAAAACACGTGTCACAATCAAAGCCAAACAAAATTACATGGAACAAATATTTATTAAAGAAGCACATCTTAAGAACAATCAAATAACTCAACATTCTGGCAAGTGGAAAAATCAACATTAATTTGAAAGTTTTTTTTTCTTTTTTTTTCTTTTTTAAATTTTTAGGAGATTCAAAAGTCGCAGCATTTCAATTGCTGCAATTGCAGCATTTCACATCTGGGATAAATAGTCAAACAACATATTTCCTTTTTCTGATACAAATTCTTAAATCTGTTACTGACAACTCTAGTTTTCATTTCTTCTTTCTGTAGAACTTTATTATAAAAAGTAAGCTTTAGTGGAGGGCAAAGGGTGATAAAACTTAGGCTTACAACTAACAATTTCAACATTGAAATCATGAGACCTAGCTGCCAATCTAGTACTGCATTTAAATTTGTAAAGTCAAGATACCAACAAGGAAAGCTCATCAGAACAATTACCATAAAAACATTTACAGAAAAGGCAAAGGGAAGCTACGTTATGGTGGTGTGAAAATGAATGAAGCTGTGATGCCAGGTCAGAAAGGATAATCTTTCTGTAGTCACATCCAGGCTATCAGGGAGTCATCTACATGTGTGAAATAAAATCTCAGAAGAGAGAAATTGGTTGAATGTGAAAGGATGCAAAGAAAGTGTTATAAAAAGAGATTATTTACCAAATTGGTAACATTTTGAATATTTCAGATAAAATCTAGTTCCTTAACAAAAATAATTGGATCCAGATCCCCAAAAAGAAGCCATCTGTTATTGCTGTTCTACTAAAGTAGCCATAAAAACAAGAAGAGTATTATTTATGCAGAGATTGATACATATGCATAGCACAAGAGTTTCTTCCAAGAATCAAAGTGTTGCTTCCTCTGACAACCCTACAACCTAGAATAAAAGTGTAGTATGTGCAAACTATGAAAAGTGTCATATAAAAAATATATGGGAAATACGCAGTATAAAAACAATCAAACACTTTAACTGAAATGCCTTTTCTATGTGGTACGTTATCAATAGAAGTTAAATCTGAGGGGCAAAAGAATTTGACAGAGAACCGAGAAACAAAGGGCAAAAGAATTTGACAGAGAACCAAGAAACAAAGGGCAAAACAGTTTGACAGAGAACCGAGAAACAAAGGGCAAAACAATTTGACAGAGATCCGAGAAACAAAGGGCAAAACAATTTGACAGAGATCCGAGAAACAAAGGGCAAAACAATTTGACAGATAACCAAGAAACAAAGGGCAAAACAAAGAGAAATAAAACATGAAAAACTATTTGCAAGAAATCAAAAATTTTGTCAATGGTTCCACTCTGCTTCATGGAGAGAAAGTGAGAATTTTCAGAAAATAAAATATTTCGGGGATTTTTTTCTAATGAAATAATTTCAAGTTTATTTTAATGAATTAATTTGTAAGTGAAAGAAAGCAAATGAAAAAACTAGTTGAGAGAGAGGGGGAGAGAGAGAAGGACAAAAAGTGGTCGAGAGAGAGGTGGGGAGATACAGAAGGACAAAAAGGTGTGTGAGAGAGAGAGGAACAGACAGAAGGACAAAAAGAAAAATTCTCATTTAAACCTAAATGAGAAAAGTTTTGAAAAAATATTTTTATTCTGCCTAAACCAGCTTCTCCATCATTATTTGGGTAATTCTATTTTTGTTTTATTATCTTTGAGACTGATAACTTGTCATCATGTGTTACCAATATGGAGGCACATCATCATCTGGTCAAGGTGATGAGTCCTACTAATGATGGGGAAGGCACTGTATAATTAACATCAAATCTCCTCCCGACATCAACAAACTTGTCCACTCAAGTGTTAATCCCAGAACAAAGATGATCATTAGTAATAAATGAGAAAAAAAACCCCCCAAAAAAAACAAAAAACAATTCTCAATTTCTACATTAGCAATTAGAACAAAAAAGAAAAAGATTTTATTTCCTTTTGTGGGCAGAGTTTTGTAGAGTGAAACAAGTAACAATTGATATTCAAGAATGATGTCTGTTCATTAAGATTTCTCTCCAGTTTCAAGATAAATTCTTCCCCAGTCTCATTTACAAAAGCTAAAATATCAAATGTAACATAAGCAAATATTCATAACAATTCTCAATAATAAGTGAAAGTAAATATAAAGAAAGAACAAAGAAAGGCATAAATAGTTATGAGCAGAGCAACCATAATAGGAGATATTTTCAATGCCACCTTTCTGCCACATGAACTATATTGAGATTAACATTTACTCCTGTCTCAATAGCAAATCTGCCAGAGCCAACAAAGTGAACCTGGTCACTGCTCTTGAAAAGGACCCTCCAAAATGAAACTGCTCTCATTCAACCACCATCAAGAATCTTTCCTGACCACCATCATCATGGTTGATGCTAGACTCATGGAGAGCAACACACGTTCTTGGCATCACGTTTTCAACTGACTTGAAGTGGAACAACTACATTGGATCAATAGCTGTATCTACTGCAAGGAAAGATGGCTTACTGTGTTGTGCCAGTAGGTTTTTCTCATCAGAGTCCATCTTGCACATTTACAAATCTACCATTCATCCATGCATTGAATACTGCTGCCATATCTGGTCAGGTGCTCCTGCTACTCATCTCGAGGTTCTTGATAAAATCCAAAGATGAATCTGCAATGTAATCGATCCTGACTTGGCATCTCAATTTCAGTCACTTTCTCACAAACATGACATGACTTCCCTCTGTCTTTTCTATAAATATTTTCATAGTAACTGCTCTAACAATATTTTATCCCTGGTAGCCAGTCTATACAAGTTTAAGAGTGCCACTAGACTGACATCTTTTACTGTTGAATTACTAAAATGTAACTGCCACTTCTACTCCAACAGTTTCTTTTCTCTCACTTCTCACTTGTGGAACTCTCTTTAGTTTACTTGCTTCCCTGATAACTACAATCTTCAAAAACTTAAATGTAATGTCAGTTTTCATCTTCTATCTTCTTGTGCCCCGTTCAGCTTTTATCCTTTCCTCGGTTTCCCTTACCCAGTTTATTCCTCCACCTTCACTCTCTGTAACCCCGTGTAACAGTGGCTTTCCTGCTTTGCTTGGGGTGAAATGATTAAAAAACAAAAAAGCAAAAACAACAAATATATGGCCGGTTCTTTATTTAGAGATCTTGAGAAAATTCCAAAGAATCAACAATATTATTGGTCTTGACCTGACATCTCAGCTTCAGTCAATTTTCCACCACCATAATGTAGCTTCTCTGTGCCTTTTCTATAAATACTTTTATGGTAACTGTTCTGATGAACTTTCTGCTATGGTACCTAGACTTAATTGAATTTAAGCATAGTACTAGATTGGTGGCAAGGTCTCATCAATTTACAGTTGAATTGTCTAGATGTAATCATATGTTTTATGCTAGCAATTTCTTCTCTTGTACTTCTCCCTTATGGAACTCGCTTCCAGATCCATGCTTCTCAACCAACTTTGATCTTCAAAAATTTAAATGCAATGTCAATCATTATCTACTGCATTATTGATTATACTTTTATTGTTCTTGCTCCCTTAATGTTGTTTCTCTTTTTTTTTTCTTCTTTCACACTCAGTAACTCTCACTTTGTGTCTTTGTCCCTTTACTGCCTTGCTTGGGGTGAATTTGATTAAAAGAGAAAAATGAAACATTAAATTTCTATGGAATGTAGCCTGCCTAGGAGAAAGGAAAACCAATTCCAATCTTATAAACCTTCATGAGTCTTCATTGTCTGTTCTTCTGAGAAAAATCAACTCTGAACTCAAACTCAGCTTTTTTGATTGTTGCGATCCAAGTTGGTGTTAGGAAAGGCAAAAATGTTGTGAAACATTTGCCTCGATCAATAGCTGCTTATATGTCTAGTTGTGATATCTCTGCTGTGTTTCATTTGATTGATTCTACAGCGATATGTTTGGTTCAGTTTTTCTAGTAGTGCAAGCCAGAAAATAATAGCAAATAAAATATTTGCAACAATGCTTCAATGTCATTTTTTTTTAAAATACATGTTATGTTGCTTTCAGAATTTTTAACCAGGGAATATTCTCACCTCTTATTAAACAAAACAAAAAGATTACAGTTTTCATGTTAAATAACAAATCCCACATCTGTGCCAACGTCCACATTGGCTTGATTTATGCATCTTACCCAAAAGTTGATTGTATGCTAATTCTTTCAATTTGCCTTTTCGCTATGTTCTCAAGAATTCCAAAGAGAGTAATGTACACTTTTCTTCCTCGAAATATGATCATCTCCTTTGCCAGATTTGTTCTCTTCTTTCATGGTTTGATAAGTCAAAGCAGTGTTAGTCTTAACATTGTATGGCTTTTGTTGTTTAACAGGAATATGACATGGAATTATTTGTTAAACAAACAATTAAAAAAAACAAAAAACAAAAAAAAAACAGAAATTAAGAAAAATGCAATAAGTGCAGGCAAGCATTCATGGCTGAAAAAGGAATAATTTATATTTTACAAGCATTTCTGTAAATAATTGCCTTTGTTTTGTTGTTTTCTAGTTCACACACACTGAAAAATACTCCCTTATTTTCCACAGAGAAAATTTTGAGAATTTCATTGAATGGATTAGTGAAAATGTGGAAACAAAGAAGAACAACTCTTGGAATGATAACGATTTCTCAAAATCAGAGACAAAAATATGACTATATCTTTGCAATCTCAACAATGACATTGTAGCAAAACAAAAAACAACAACAAACTTTAAACTTATTGCAGGGCTTGGGAAATTTGATACTCACAAGACAGATTGAAGTTAAAAGTGTCACAAGAAAGCAACACACAATCTACCTGGTGAGTTTGAGTGAATGAATCGCAGAGCAGGTTTTGGGAGAGATAGCAAACAGTCAAACGTTATTAAGAATTGCAAAGACAGGAAATTGTGGAGAGCTATGATTGCCAATATCATGAAAGGACACAGCACAGTTATTTTGTTAATTTAAAATATTTGACTTTTGAAAAGTAAAACCATGATTTCTATCTTATGTCATCTGATGGAATAAAATATTTTAATAATTTGGTTCAGTTTTTACATTATCAAAACAGGTTACAAATTATAGCTTTCAAGATTGACAAGCACTGCATTAAGTTTTATTTCCTTTATTTTACTTTGGAAGTTCTCTTCAAATATTCAAATTCAACAAGATTTAGAATTGCACCTCCATATTGTGTGTACAGTAGTTTACACAAACCATCAAAAAAATACAACAATATTTAACTAATTATGTCATTGCTTTGTACTTATAAAATATCAAAAACTTTTCAATACATCCTAAAGCCAACAATATTCCATTTGCCATTGAATAATTAAGGAGTTTTACTTACCAAGTTTAATAAAATATTTCTATTTCTAATGCATCATCAAGAGAGTCCACTACATCATGATGCCTCCAAAAAATGTTACAAGATGTATGCGTGTGTGGATATTACACCTACCAACTTTTAATTTTCTTTTCTTATAGTAATTGTAATGAATTGACATAAAGAACTACCACAGAATAGTGGCTTTATTCCACATTACTATTATGACTGCTATTGTAGCATGCCAAGCAATCATCTTTGAGTTTTAAGAGTTCCATTAAAGGGGGATAATCAGGGAAGTTTATTATAACTAATTTTAGTCAGAAATTTTCAAACTAGATTATCATTTTACTAATTAGCTGAACAAATATCCTCATCCTTATTGTTTAGATTAGTTCACACTCTTGGAGAACATGGCGGCTGATACAATTTGATCAAGAAGTTGAAGATTTTGGAATAATAATTTATAGAATAAGCACTTTAGGAAAGAAAGACTGTCTTATTAAAAGAATTTACAGTTAGAATTCCGAGTGAGCCAACAACAACTTGAATTCAATGACTGAGAAGACACTAATGTTATAAAGATACTTGGACACTAAAGTCATTAACTTCAAAGAAAAATTGTGACAGTGTTCTACAGCAGATTCAAGCAGATCATGCCAAAACCAGAAAAGCAAATGGTTAATATTCCTCAACCAAGAGTGTCCCCCCCCATCAACCACAGTAAAAGGCACTTGTGAAGTTGGCTCAAATCCAACAGGCAGCAAGTCCCATTCCAAATGCTCACTGAATTCAACGCAATCCTATACTTTAACCAGTAAATGTAATTCCAAACCAGGAGGAAAATAGCCATTACATCTTTACTGGGCATTTACTAAGTTTAAGTTAGTCTGGTGGATGGCCAGATATTTTGAGAACCCTACAAGAATCAGACTAGCAATAGCCTATGACTATCTCTTCCACTTTATACTGTATAATTATAAAGTCCAGAATACTTTCAATTCTGCTATGCAGAAACAAAGATTAAATATCTGTGTGTGTATGCATGTGTCTGACATGTTATTGTGACAGTACAGTACTCAAACTGAGACTAGGTCACCATGCCAAACACAGATACTGTGTGAGACAGTAAATGCTTAGACTGTGAAGGTAATCTGGATTTTTTAATTACAAATAACATCAAGATGGAATAGAAGCTACTATAGAATTAGAGGTTTAGATTTGGTAGTTTGATTCTCACTGGGTGCCTCACACTCCATTTTATGGCAAACTAAAATAAACTATGATATACATGCTCCACTGAATGTGATGGAAAAGGAAAATTTTATAAGTTTTTTTATTCATTTTTTTTGTTCTCTCAGTTTTTCCTTTTATCAAGAAGATAGTATAGACTATTGTGGAGGAGATTTAGAGTGGCTTCTGCATTCAGATCCCCCACTATGATTATAAAAGTCAAGAGGATGATGATGAGTGTAGAAAATGTCTATAGTGACGGCCTCTTCACTCCTCATAAATGGAAAACTAAGTACAGTAGAAATACTGAATAATAAACTTATAAAAATTTCTTTGTCCATCACTTTCAAGGAAACATGTATAAAAGAAAAATTGCTGCTCAAATATATTTTTATATATATATATATGTGTGTGTGTGTGTTTGTGTATACATCATATGATTTCTCACAGATGAAATTATGTGAATCTACCAATTATGAGCTAAAAATATTCAATAAATCAATTTTAGGAATTTTTCAAGTCAAATACAAAACAATATATTTATTCAACAAAGAAACAAAATATTCATTACATTTCATTTTTATTTTCGTAATTTTATACTTTGATGAAAATAAAAATGTATGTTTTGGGAAAATATAAGTTTTAAGGATGATATTTCAAGCATGAAAAACAAAATTGAAATCATTTGATTTTTCAAAGGAATTTAATGTGCTAAAAGAGAAAGTCAAAAATCATTCTTTAAATTCATCCCATTATGAAACTTGTGAATTCTAAATCATTTTAATTCTTCTGTTTAAATTTAGAATTTGAAATTAAATTTGTTTTCCTTGTCTAAACACCAGATTCAGATTCTTCACTTTCTACAAGAAAACCTGACAAAATTTGGGAAATATATTTTTAAAATCCTTATTTAACTCCCAGGAGTATTTGTCCTTACATTTGTTATGATGGCTTGAATTCTTATAGAATAAGTTTGAAAATAGCATATGTAAGAATTGATATCATTCACAAGAGAGTGCAGATAATTTGAGGAAACTTATCACTTGGCCTTCAAATGTGAACATATAATTGGACACAGATTATATATAAAGCTGACACTGAGGTCAACGCTGAGAGGTGAGTCTGCTTCATGCTTGAGTGCAATCTTCAGGCCATCTATCCTTGAACACTTTTACATATAGATATAGTATACTATATATATATATATATATATATATATATATATATTTTATATATATATATGTGTGTGTGTGTGTTTTTTTCATATATACAGAAGAATTACTTAACTGTAATTGTCCATATCAATTCTTGTTGTTATGTCCTGACTGTGCAGTTTCATGGTACTATGTCCACTTTTAAAGAGGCTAATCATTATATTAAATATTTCCAATTGTAATGAATATCTGGGTTTTTTTTTTCAATTTTCATGTTTGTGTCATTTTTTTTAACTCCATTATGAACATGTACGTGTTTGTCCATAAATGTAATTGTTTTTCAAGTATATATTTTGTAATTGATAAACATAATTGTTTTTCAATTGTCAATTGTATATTTTGTATTTTTCATTATGTTATGTTTGTATGTAAATCTTTGATTGTTTATATATATATATATATATGTGTGTGTGTATGTATGTATTATATTGTTTATATATATATATATATATAATGTATATGTATTATATTGTTTATATATATGTATCATATTGTGTTTATTATATTATTATTTAATTTATATTTCTGCTGTATTTATTATATTAGTATTTACATTGTGAATATTTATTAATATATCTGCATTAATGTATTAATTCATTTCTCTTGTTTAATAATTTAATTTGCTAATTGAAATTTATTATATAAAATTTTTCTTCTAAATAGTCAACATTTCCTATTATTAATATTATGTGGGGGTACGTTTTACCCATTTATATAGTTATATTATTTTGACAATTACAATTATTGTTGCTATTTTGCAGGTATAATAACACAAACCTGCAAAATAGCATCAATAATTCTAAGTGTTGAAATAATACAACTGCTCTCTTAATAAGAAATGTCTAACTAATAATATTTAAAGCAACTGCATCAAATAACATTAACACAGAAGAAAAAATTTATATAGGAGCAACTGACGCAACTTTTAAAGAAAGATTTAATAATTATAAAATGTCATTTAAAATAGATAGATATGCAAATAACACTTTATCAAAATATATATGGAGACAGAAAGAAAAATATATCAACTAAGATAAAATGGGAAATAACTTAATATTTTTTTTATTATGTTTATTTATTATTTTTCCATATTATTCATACAACTATAACTGATTTTAATTGTGTTTTTATTAATGATTCTTGATAGTTTACTATTTTTAGGTAAGTGATTTTCAATTAATTTAAAAAATATATTTCCTATTTTTTTTATTATATTACTATAAGGTGGATTTTTCTTTCATTTTTGTAATTCATTATTGTTAGTTATGTAATTTATTTGAATAACTACTTTTTTGTAATGCTGAATCATATTTGTTTATAATTTCATTAAATATTTTTATATTGCTTGAATTAGTTGCAATTGTTTTATTAACTGATATTGGTATATGCTTAAATACATTAGGTGTGCGATTTGAATTTTTGTTTTATATATATATATATATATATATATGATTATTATTTGCTTTCCTATATGGTTTGCATGTATTATTATTTAAATTATACATTATGTCTAGAAAATTTACTATTTTTAGGTTCGATTTTATGTCTATTTTAAATCCTAATTTGTTAAATATTTCTATTTGTTTTTTTTTCTATTTTCCTACTCTTATAATTTCTTACAATTATTAAGCCATCATCTCTATATAAACCTATATCCTTTTTATTAATGACATTTGATAAATTATATATATATATATATATATATATATATATATATATATATATCCCTGTTATATAGTCATGGTTAATTGTATTTTGTTTTAACTCTACTTTCCCATATGGAAAGGGTGATGGAAGAGAATCTTATTTGCAAAGTCAGTAAATATTTTTAATGTTAAGGGACAAAATTTGTAATAAGAACACAAATATAGGTGTGAGCATTACACAGACTTATAAACATTAAAAACTTGATGTAAATTTATGTGTTACTCTTTCACTGGGATGGAGGATATTCAATTATAAACTTACAAAGAATTTAAACTATGCAAGAAGGAAAAAGAACAAAATCAGTTTTTGATTTCATGAATTCAAGATAGTTTTAGGAGTTTTTTTGTTTTTTTTTCAAAAAGTCTAATTTTGCAAGACCGTATAATTCCTGCAGTTTTCAGAACTGAAAGTAGCATTGCTTCCTGACAGACACACACAGAAATATAGACTTTATATATAAGACACTAATATTGTATACCAATACAGCAAATATGAATTTGATACTACTTTCATGAAGAATTCAGGATAGATTAGATATGCAAAGACTACAAGCAGAGTTTAATAATTGTGATCTCTTCTCTTTTGGTACAAACGAAAAATGATTTTGATTTATTAGAAAGAAGTAAAAACTGTGACTGTAAAATGAAACAAAGAAAAGAAGGATAAGAAAAGACAGGAAAAAGTTAGTGATAAATGAGACTTAACAATTTAAGCAGAAATGTTTAGACATTTAACAAAGGGAGATAATTATTCAGGATCTCATCAATTTTGAACTTCTCTTAAGGTAACAACATATTATAATTCTGCTTGCTCCTTAGTTAGCATATTACCTCAGATAAACAATGAACTATTACTGTTTAATTGCAATCAATTTGTAACAGCTTACCTGTCCCCCTGCACACAAAATGGAAGAAAAATTATATCAAAGGTGCTGTTTGGTTTGAGAGAGAGGAGAAAGAAAGGAAAAGAAAATGTCTGATTCAGTGAAATGAAAAACCTTGTCAATTTTTAATCTTTTCATTTGTACCCTCATACTTCTTTAGTGACCTGCATTCATATTTATGGTTGTTATTGTAATACTTCATTGAAATTGTTAAGCTCAATTATTTAATGGTGTCATAATAGAGTTTTCATGGCTATTATTAGTTGTAGAACTCACAAGGAGCTTATTCAATCATTAACTTGAGAATTCTGGTTCATCAGAAAATTCAAATAAGAAAATCATAAAATTTTCACAGGTATTGCTAGCTTAGAATTAAACTAATAAACATCAACAATTATCTTCTATCTTTTTAATTCCTGTTATTTTTAATTATTTCTTGCATCTTAGTGGCTTCATTGCCTTGCTTGGTGTGAAATGATTAAAAAACAAAATACAGAAGCAGGAGAAATGCATGAAAGAAAAAAGAAAACAATGAAAAATATTTTTCTATAAAATTTAATTGAAATATCCTTTTTGGAAGTCAAGTTAAAATAAGATCTACCACCTGTGAACCCACAATTTATCATTTTATATATGTTAAACAAGTCAGGTAAACTTCATAGTGTAGAAAAAAAGAAATACTTTAACCATTCCAGGTCTTGTTCAAAGTTTTTTTTCTTTCCTTCTTGGAATGATCTTTAATCAAATAGGATATTTGAAGAGAAAATGAAGCTATTTTTGAGACATTTTCCCCTCATCTTCCAGGCCAAAATAATGGTCAGAATTATGGATGAGAATTGGGAATTATTTTCCAAAAGAAAATAAAAATTGGCAGTAAATCTATTCAACAAGCTGACTTGAACCTGGACTTTGTCAGAAGAGATCAGAAAACAAATTATTACCATGCGTTATTCACTCCAATATACTCTTCTCCTTACACCACTACCACAAACAAAGCCAAAATACAAATCGGTTAAGCTATTTGTTTGTAGTGGGGATTTTACAAGTAGTAAAGTAAAATGGAAGAAAACTGACTGAGACAACAAGGTAATGACAACTTTTATAAAAACATCACCAATACAAAAGTGTAGCAGCAGCAATCAATTATTGATATTAATCCATTATTGGTAGCCCTCAAAATGGCAGAAGTTGTCACCAGCAATTAGGTGACAGTCTCCACCCAAGTCTCAAAATTGGTCCATGTCAAAACAGTGAAACACTAATCAGCACAAACTAAAGTTAATGATAAGCATGAATAAAATACTTGTCCATAAAATATAGATGAAATAGTGAGAAAAAAGAAAATGGAAGTGGGTGGGAAAGAGGAAAGAGAGAAAACGGAGAGGAAAGATTCAAGAAGTGAGAATGCCAGTGAACAATGCAAGGGAAAGAGAGGACAAAATGGCAAGACTGAAAAGAATAAATTGAATAGACCCAGAAGGAAAAAAGCAGAGAGAGAAGGAAAAGAGTAGAGAGAGAAAGGAAAAGAGTAGAGAGAGAAAGGAAAAGAGTACAGAGAAGGGAAAAGAGTAGATGATTGGGTGTTTATAAAGAAATAGCAGCATTTGGCATGGATAGTTTTTTTTTTAATCAAGAATTTCTTCCAACATACCAAAAATCTCCACTAATCAGTAATAGGTACAAAATTCTGCACACCTGTAACTTTGTTAATACTATTTCCTTTAATATTAATTTTGATGGGAAAAAAAAATAAAGCTACAATATGACAAAAAACAAATGGATATTTGTTTTTTATCAGTGTTTGAAGCTAATGACATATATATTGAAAGGTACTTTGATCTTTTCAAACACTTCTTCTCTGTATAGATATGAGGCTGGTCATTCGTCTCTAAGTGTTTATTTTGGCTGCTGATTAGGAACATTTTGTACTAGTGGACTAATTAGTTATCCTTCTGATACTTTTTCTTGCTTGATTCTGCAGAGTAAAAACCCTACCCATAAAAATTATGAGAACTAATTTTAATGTGTAAATTTTTATTTGTGCTCACCTTCAAAACACTCGGGCATTAGAGATTCTAAGTTTTTATTAGACATTTGCCCAGTTATTTAATCCAATTTGGTTTCAAATTAACTAAACCTTGCCTTGAATTTTAACACATCACTCATTTTAGAAGAATTTCTATTTTCCAATGCAAGACAATTTTTATATCTTTTATATGAAATATCATTTAAAAAGATTAATATTGGACAAATTGTAGGAGACACATTCGCAACTAGAGAGAGAGAGAGAACCAAGAAATAAATTTTCTTTTTAAAAAAATAAAAAATAAATAAATAAATAAAGTCAGTGTTTTACACTATTTGCAAACAAGTCAGAAACTGTGTGTAACAAGAGTTTACAATATCTGCTAGTTATTCTTTTTTACAAGTAGGAGAAAAAATAAAATCAATACTGAAGAAAATATGTAGAATTATTTCTAAGAGTTGTCAACTTTATATTTACCTACCATCAGCAAAGGAAGAAAAATTCAATTAAATTTCATGGCAGGTGGTAAACTTTACCAAGGCTTCATTTAAGGTGGGTGGTAATTTTTTTTTTTTTAAATCATTTATTTGGGGTAAAAAAAAAAAAAAAAAAAAAAGATTTATAAAGTCTGGAAATAAAAAAATACAGTTAATATAAATATTTCCCTGAAATTGATAAGAAATTATCTATTTTGATTTTAACCTTAAAAGAAAAAGAACAAAAAACTTTGTACAGCAGCCATTAATATTCCTTAGAGAAAATTCAGAACCTATTTTATCAGAAATAGATTTTGTTCTCTCTTAAAATAATTGACAATGAAGTTTAATTAGTAGAAGATCCACAGAATTTCAGAAATTAAAATATCTGCAAGATTTACATTATACACACGTCTTTTTAATATTGTGTTTCATCTAAGAAGTCTTAGACATAGCAGTATTCATTATAAAAAGAAAACTATTAGCAGACATATTTTATTGAAAGAAAAAAAGTGTATGCAAGAATAAAGGTTAATTTATGATAACTACTTTAAATCGTTTTTGTTCCGACTCATAAAAAAAAAAAAATCAAGACAGACTGGGTTCTATAACCTTGGGTGTTACACTGGTCTAGGAGAAGGTTAAGTCTGAATCCAAAACCTCCAACTATGCATTAAATGGACTCACTAATATGCAATTGGCCAAGTGTTGTGAGTATGGCTATATACTCGTGAAGACCTGGTCAATTAGAGAGAGGTTCCTCTGACAGGAGTGAGAAGGCCCCTATACTTGGATTTAGCATACAATATCATAATTGAAATGAAAGACATATATAAAAAAAAAAAAAAAAAAAATTTCTTATGAAGGAAAATGCAGCAAACAAGTTAAAGTATTATTATATACTGGTTTGTTCAGACTAGTATCCTTATCTTGATTGTTATAAACTAACATATGAACTTTTTAATTATTAATATACATTGATTTACACAGACTAGTGTCCTCCCCTCGGTTGTCATAGTCACAACATTTTGGCTGGTGTATTTTTTAACCTTCTTCAAGTTTCTGTCATAGCTGTTAACTTTCTGGAAATTTTGAACTGAATCTTTCATTTAATTTCTGGTGGTAGATTATATTCATTCTGTTGTCCAATGCTAGAGAGAATATCAGATATCTGTTAATTAACAAAAACTAAAACAAACAAAACCCCACAAGTTTTGTAGTTTTGTTTTCCCTCATGCTGATCAAAGCTAACATTCTCTCTCTCTCTCTCTCTCTTTTATGCATACATGAAGGCGACCAGAACAAGCACAGCTCAATATTTGTAGAAAAAGGGGAGGAAAAGTGAATGAAAAATGACTACTGTGGGAAAAAAGTTTCAACAAAAATCACAATTCCTAGAACTTCTTTTTTTTTTAAAAAAAAAAAAAAACCAAGCTGACCCCAAAGTCTGTCTAGAGTAGTACAAGAACTTTTTCACAAAAGTAAAAAGAAATTATAAAGTCTAAAAATAAAAAATTTCTTTGAAGGAATCTATCATTTTTGGATTGCCTGCATTTAACAAAAAGAAAGCAAACCTACAAAGTAATTAATACAATAATGGCTTTTAATGTCCACGGCGCATAAATAGATTCTTTTGTTCTGTTTTCTAAGAAGCCAAGGCACCTATTTATCCAAACTAAATAATTATCAAAAGTAAATATTAAGCCAGAGGAAATTGTTTGGTAGAAAATCCAATCAATTAGATTTGCATTATGATGATGGCAATTGATAGAATTGCCATAAGATGCGGTTTAAAGTTTTGAAAGATATCTTGCCACAGCAATTCAGTAATTACAGAGCATAGTGTGAATGATGAAAGAGCTTTTAGCAAAGCACACGTTTATTTACTTGACTATAGGTTTGGCAGCAATGATTCCTTTTCCACTTGGCCATCATCTCATACCATCTGGTAACTGCTGTCTTTAAAGACTTCCCAAAATGGTACTGTCGATGTGATGCTATAATTATAGACGAATATCAATGATAAAAGGGTAAGAAGTTTTGTGGATTTTTAAAAACTTTCTATTTTTTTTTTTTGACTAGATCTATTAAATCATGATTGTTCGTTTTCTCTCTAAAAGAGTTTCAGTAAATTTCCATTGTCTCTTGTTCACAGCTAGATTTGTTCATACTCTGACAAGTGTTGTCAATTGACTGTGAATAGAGGTTTGTCACCTTCGGGCAGGTGATTCTGCCTTAATTAGCATGTATTAATACTTCGGAACTACACAAAGGCAAAATGCAAAGACAGGTGGAAATGATCAAATGGTGTGTGCGTGTGTGTGTGCGTGTGTGTAACCAAAATATGTGGAAGATTAAAATAAAGAAAAGACATAAAAAAAAGAATCTCTAGTGATATTTAAACAAGCAGAAAATATGACAAGTAAGTCAATTGTATATGAAATTATTGAGAAAAAACTGAATTTGTTAAATGGCTTCATTCTGAATGATTATTTTGTTTTTTTCAATTCAAGAAACCTTCAATGTGATATAGATCAGTGTTGCATTTAAGTGACGCCAACAAATTCTCTATTATAAATATTTTTGTTATATTTATTCACAGCCGGTAATTTATGGAAAGGATTCTAAATCTAATTTGCATTTTGGGTTGGGTGGTACTGGATTGTCTTTCTATAAAACTGAAAGCAGAATAAATACCCCATCTATTTCAAATTACCATTTACATCCACAAGGAGAGAGGGCAAAAAGTTTCAACAATTGAACACCTTTATTTTGAAGTTAATAATATTTCAGCTGATCTAGAATTTTTAAGCAATCACTTTTTCAGGGGATAAGATGACGGAAAATAATTGTGAACATTCCAATCAGGATGATTCATTCCAACAACAGTAGAAACACAGATATCAACACTACCTATGAAATTCAGGGAATTCAAATTTATACATGGGGTATCCCTCTTAACCTCTGCTAAGCCAAAAATTGCACCATACTGTGGCTACAATGAATTAATCACATTGGTATATGTGGTTTGAAGTAGACAAAAAGAACTGATTTCTAACATAGTTTCACTTTCAAAGGAAAATATAAAAAGTAGCAGAAAAAGATAAACATTCCCTTTCTTCCCATGACTGAAAAGGAAAAAAAAAAATCTCTCAGCCAACTGTTACACCTTATTCCTTTTATTTCATGAAGCACCTACACATAATGCATCTCATTTCTTTCTTTCATTTAAGAAGTGGTCCTTAGTTTCTCCAGAATAGGTTGTTAAGAAGGGGAAAAGGTAATGTAATACTTTCTTTCCACTCTTTTCATTTGCCATCTTGTTATAAAAACTTGTATAACTGAAGAAGGTAGTAGAATAGATGAGCCAAAAATGTTGTAAAAACAACATCAATAAAAAGTAGTTCAATTGCATCATTTAAGCTTTGAATTTTCAGTCTGTTATGTGCCATGTGTGATACATGCTTAGACAATTATGTATCTTTTGATACATGACTGACGAGGCAAATTTTTTTTCCCCACATTGGGTTGCCATTTCTTTCTTCCAAGGCTATAGAACCCAGTCTGTCTTGCTATTTACCCATAGCTGGAGGGAGAAGAAGAGGATTCATACCTTTGCCAAGGATATTAGCATGTAAGTGAATGTAATGGATTTGACTAGAATTTGAACTTGGCTCTCTGATTCCTCAATCGAAGCTGCAATCCATTACTCCACTGTACAGAATTTTTTTTTTTCTTTCAGGTAAAATGTGAAACAAAAAAGAAAAAAGTAACTCTTGAGCAAACATTTTTAATTCTATGATTATCTGGAGACTTGAATCTTTGAATTCAAATTTTAAAAAATAAATTAGAATGAATCTCAGAATTTCCCAACTTACAGACAAAACCAGAAAATGTTATTTTTTTTTTACCATTTGTTTCCAAAAACTATCACATCTTGAAATACCATAGTTTCAAACATTTTTTTTCAGATGAAGGGTCATTAATAAAAATATGTAAACAAGTTTTTCACAGATTTTATAAGTTCATGAACATACTGATTGCAGTAAGTATGAAGCACTGAAGTTTCATCCATGACCAAATGCACCCCACTCCTATACACAAATCTCAAACTCACCAGGTTTGTACCAACATAGCTAGTTCAAGAAGCAACCATCATCTTTCAAGGAGGGGGTGCATGCAATGCCAACCTGGGATTTGCCTTGCCAGTGAATTTGCCTTGGAATTTGGTGTTTTTCAACCTTCTTGAAAAATAAAGAAATAAAAACACTTAATTATATTTAGTTATGAAGTTTTTAACCCTCCATTAGCCTGGGTGTGACATTGTTACAACATTACTATTATGAGGTTTTCAAACGTTCCATTTGAAATATTTTACAGAAATTAGAAACTAAACAACATATATTGTCATGAATATTATTTCTAGTTTTTAAAGGAAGAATAAAAATCAAAAAAATTTGGAAAATCAAATTAAAAAGTGAAAATTAAAGAAATGAATTTGTCAGTTTCTAAAGTTCAAATAGGCAAAAATAGGTTTCATTTTATTTTCAGTAAACAAATAAAACTGTAATTCACACAAATATTATGTCTAAAACCAGAAAATCTTTATCATTTCTTGACAGAGGTTTTCAGAATGATTGTTTCTCATGGTTAATAAACCTTTTACAGGTTATTTAAAGCCAGAAAATATTTTTAGATTTTACGTTTTTGGAGACAATAATGGTTTACTAATACAAGTCCTACTAATTAACCCATAGATGGGGGAAAGTGGATTCATACTTTTCCCAAGGGTATTTGTGCGTAAGTGAATATAATGAACTTGACTGTAATTGGAACTCTGCTCTCTGGGATCCAATTCCAAGCCATTATCCATTACACCACCTGCATATCCAAGCTTATCCTAGACAGTTATCCATCTAGGTACTGACCAAGTTTGATGTTGCTTAACTGTCATGATCATATGATAACCAATGTTTCAACATATGACTGTAAGCTGAAGTTTTCAGAAAGCTACTTCAATAATCATGAATATTTGACTTGCCACTTGCTAAATATTAAGGAAAAACATTTTGTGTGGTGTTTGAACACCCTATAGTGTTAATGGAGGGTTAAGGAAAAACAAAGAAATAAAAAAGGGTTTATATGAAGACGGATTGAATATTTGGCAGCCCAAGAAATAGTAGGTGACTTGAGATAAGGTTACTTATGATTTTTCTACTTTTTATTATTTTGATATTCCCTTCCTGGATGCCATGAGGAAAAAGGAGTTTTCTCTAATCTCTTACAGCAGGAATTCTGGCAGAAACTGGACTCCCAATGAGAAATTGAGCAAATAGGATAATTCAAATTTGATGAAACACCAAGTCAGGTATTTAAAAAAAAAATTAAAAAAAAAAAAAAAAAAGAAGTAAGAAATCTTGAAAGCATCCTGCTCTTCTGGAGGAAACATTCTCCAGCCATGTCCAGTCGCTGCATGAGCATCCAAAGAAGTTGACAGACATCAAAGAGAATCACACAGTAAAAAAAAAAAATAAATAAGAAACCCTTTCTCAAAATCAAGTCTATTAGGCATAAAACATTTCAATCAAACCTCATATAACATGATCAGAAATTAAGAGGTAAAAATAAAATCAATTAAATGCACACCAAACAAGACGTCATCATCCAATTCTTAGAAATCTGTTATAATTAACTTAAGCACCATTAAAATTGAATGGTTTATGTTAAAACACTGAATCAACCACTCAGATATATTTCAATAGTACATCAAGTTATTACCAAATTTCAAACACACACACACATACATACATACATACATTTTATTATGTTGGCATCTTTGATGCACATTTTATAAGCACATACAATATCTATCTATCTCTCCCATATATATATATATATATATATATATATATATATATATATAGGGAGAGAGAGGTGCACGCGCACACACACAGGAACTGATGTGACAGACAAGAGAAAAATAGTAGAGAACAAGAAATAGGTTTAGAAAAAAGTTTAAATGCTATAAAATTTGTACCCAGCTGAGATATATACGTGCAGTGATTGTCAACTCAATTCTGGTTGTCAGTTCTGGGAAAATTGTAAAGAAAAAATATGGCACTGCTCAAAGCTTTTTAATTCATAGTTAAATGTAAATTTAATTCCAAAAATGTGAATTATCATTCACCTAAAGGCTGAGAACAAAAGTTGATACAAATCTTATTAGATTTTATTTGAAAAGTTTCTTTTTCTGGTTTCAACTTTTCTAATGAGATTTTAGGATTTAGTGTTTCACAGTGTCATGTAGAAAAGTGTAAAAGGAAGAAATTTCATGTATGAACATCTCCTTAAATTTCAATCTATTAATTCCATTTGGAACAATTTGGCACATGATAATTCAACATAAAGGTGCATCTACTTACAGCATAGAGGATTAGAAGAATGAGCTCTTCTTTCAATTTGGAAATGGTTCAAAATGGATTCATTTTTTGTAAAGATTTGAAAAGCTGTGATTCAATCTTGTTTTTCTTTTTTCTGAAGAGATCGGAATTGTGAAGATTAGATTATGGCCCTTGACCAAAAGACAGATTTGGTTGTCTGCCATTGGCACAGAGACATAGAAAAGCAGAATTTTCCATGATCACCCGTTACATATTGTGTCTACTAAGTTTGGAATCTATGGCCTGCCAGTTTTATGCTGGTAGTAGATCATAGTTCAAAGGAAACATTTTGACAGAAGTGTAAGAAAACCTGCCTAAATCCGTGAGTACTTTTCAAGTTTTCATGGCCATATTTAATGTGCTACAGATGCAGAGAGCAGAATAAAAATTGAAAACCTGACAAAACCGAGATCTCCCAGAAAGAAAAATAGTGATAGCCTTTTCCTTTTAAAAAAATAACAAATTTTTTTTTTTTTTTTTTTTTTTACATGGATAATTCATTTTCTTTTGCTTAAGCAGAAAATTTACTTTTTTCCTTTTTTTTGAGGGGGGGGGGTAAGTAAATTTTTCTCTCATTTGTTTTAAAGCAATATCATACTCTTTTCTCCAAAGATCTTTATTCTAAATGGAATACTTTTGTCTTGACTCACAAGAAATTCTTTAAAATAAAAAGCTTCAAAATATTGGCATCACCTCTATTGAACTTAGACAGGTACAAAACATGAAGAAAGATGGAATTATGGGAAATGGTTACAAATGTGGACACAAAGCAAAAAGGTGATTGCTATTGTTTCTCTTACTTTGGAAAGTAAAATGAGAGAGGTTGTTGAAGAACACAAAGTTGTGGTAAAGAATCCAAATGAAGATGGACCTGTATAATAAATTTGTTTAAAGAAGACACCAACCAATCTGCATTTATAATCTATTTATAACCAGAAACTTGTAGATAAGTCATTTTTTGTTGACAATTAAACTTGTAGTAAAATTGAGAAACCACAATATTAAATTATGAGAACTTGTTTTAGCATATGGAAATACTGAAATGTGCTAAAGTATCACAACACAATGGAAGATTCTACTAATAATTCTACTGATAATACAATTTTGAAAAATTCAGATTAAAACAGGCGTAAATATATCAGTCTCAAAGGGAAAATTCTGAAAACTGAATCAAATTCGATGCACAAGATGAAACGTGTGTTGGCCATTATTAGTCAAACAAATGGCCTCATCAGTACTCTGACAGAATGCAGTAGAAATTCAAGGAGAGTAATAACAGACAGAAGCTTTGGTCATTCTATTGGAAGGAGATTTAACTCTCCAGGGTCTGCTGGTAAACCTTCCAAGTGTAATTTCAGATAGTAGACCTTCCAGGTGTAATGTCTGTGGCTGTACTTTCCATTGGGCTAGAAACTGCAGGGAATAAAATTCCCAAAGTAATCAAGCAGAATATATAACAAATATTTCTGCTAATAAGTCAAAAGTCAGATGAAGATAATGCTTCCTGCTTGAATAAAACTCTGGCATCTTTAGCTCTGGACAGTGGAACATCAGGAAAAGAATGATATGTGCATTTTCTGGAAACATTGATGTTTTCCCTATTACTATCTGGCAAAGTGCAGGAAAGAGGTTATAAATTTGGAAATTGAGAAGTCAGGTGACATTGCAGTGTATTCTTGCAGGCTTCCAGTAGATATTACCCTTTTAATTAACAAACTTTCAATGAAAAGAGCAAAAACAAGATGGAACTTTGAAAATGACACTGTATTCATGCTCACAACAAGTTTGAGACACAATGTGTCCATGGCTTTTACCACAGAGTGGTAAAGTAAATAATTTACTTTTAGTGAAAGAAATTTCCAGTATACAAGAGAAAGTAAAGTTTATCATTAGATTACTTTGACAGAAGAAAGAAACTATATCACCTCGGTTAGGATGCAAGCATAAAAGACAAAGAATCTGCACAAATATTAGAGTGGGAATTTCAGAATCTTGCGAAATAGGCACAAAATACAAAGAGGATAAGCCAAAACCTATTGTCATTTTTTTTTTCCTGGGGTACATAATTTAATGACACTGTTGCTAGAGATATCGAGGATATACTTGAAGTCACATGGCTGTGAAAATAAGTAAAGTTTGCAGAGAAATTAAAGTTTTCCTGCAAGGAGAGATTTCTGATAGACTACCTGTGTCCTTCAGAAGCCATTGTACTACAATGTTTCCTTTAGAAAATGTCAGAGCGTATTTATGGATTGTCAGATGCCTCCTTCTGCAGGGTCTTTAACAGAAAGAAACTAATCAAGTTGGGATCAGTTTTATGTGTATTGGCCTGAAAGTAAAACAAGCTGAGGAGTGTATAATACTTTGGCAAGATGATAGTATTAAAACTCTGGTGCCTTTTTACTGTTGAGGACTAAGGAAAATGTTCAAAATGAAAATGTCACACAAGAAGAGGAGGTTACAAAATTAAAACAATGGAAGTGAAACCAGATCTGAGCCTGGGTATGAGTGAAGAAAGTTCTCCATCCAAGCAGATAAATGGTATAAAAAAAAAGTCAATAAAGCTGATAAGAAAACCAAGAAAGAATTTCAAATAGTCATTTCTGTTTTGGGTAACCTTGAAAAATTAAAAATTGTTGCTTAGACTTCATGTCCCATTTGCTAACCCATTGGATAGAGGGCTGCAAGTGGATCATACATTAGTTTTGGTTTTGGTGATAGTAGCAAAAGTACATATATATGAACTGTGGCAGTCTAAACATAAGAACATCAAAAACACTTTTGCTACTGAAACATTAACCATGGTTGACCTTGTAGAAGTGATTACTCTCTACAGAGAATTTATACAAGTACTCCCTGGCTTGGAAGATAAAGCTAGAAATGTATTTGTAATCTGTTACACAGATAATTCTTCTTGCCATGATGCAGTATATTCTTCCAATCAAATTCTAGACAAGAGACTACATTATTGAAATATTTCTATCCTCAGAAAGACATTAAATAAGAACAAAATAATAAAAATATTATGGCTATAAAAAGATAAACAGATTGCCTGAGTTCCTTCATTTAAGATTCTGATACTATTGTCTGAAGCCCAAAATCTTTGCAACAATCAAATTAAAAATACCTTTTATTACTCACTTCCAAATGACTTAAAGAAAAAAAAATAGTTGGGGATGAGTCATGGCCCTTGACACAATTAGACATATAAAAACAGAATTTTTCATTATAAGCAGTTATTTATTGGATATACCAAGTAGGTCTAGAATTTACATCCTGTCAGTACAATAAGTCAACTTGAGGTACAGCCAACTTGAAACTAGCATGGAATGAAACTATGTGCTGTGTCCCTTCAGGACATGGGCAATCCTGGCTCTCCACAATTTCCTGTCCTTTGTAGCTCTTAATAAAGTTTGTTTTTTTGCTATCTCTCTTAATCCATTTACATAAAATCATTAGGTAAGTTATGCACTGCTTTCTCCGATCCCTCTTGCCTTCAATGTCCTGTGAGTGTCAGATTTTCCGATCCCCTTTTTACTCATTATGCTCTCTAGAAATTTCAACTCCCTATTTCTGATATTAAGTATTAGGGTCTTTTTTCGTGTCCATATTATGAAAAACTTGGCTGTTGCTCACATGTTCGGTCCATGGTATTCTCAGCATCCTTCTGTAGAACCATATTTCTATTAATTCGTCTCTTCTTCATCTGTGAGAAGATTATAGGAGGACTGATATTACAAAACAGTTAAATACTCTTTTCTCTGCTTTCAATGAGATTTTCTTGTTTTTTAATAATTTTCTTAGCTTTCGGAAGGCATTTTTCTCTTTCCCAATGCACCTTCGGACTTTGATGATATATTTCACATCCTCTGCTAAAACACTTCCTATATATTTAAATTTTTGTAATTGCTTGATTTTGGGGTCTCTTAATTTGCATATTGGGTTCTTTTTTTTTTTTCCACTAACCAAACATTCTCTCTTACAAATGATGTTTAGTTATGTCTTCTTGCTTTCCTTTGCTATCTTTGCTAGGAGTTCTTGCAGTTTCCTTTCAATGTCTGCTATTAAAATTCTGTTATTTGCATTTGTTATTGCATATTTAATGTTGTTAAGATTGTAGCTGCCAATAATGAATCATGGTAGGACATCTAATTCCCTCAGAATCGCTTCAACAGTAAAGCTCAGTGCGAGAACACATCCTTGTCTTACACACTTTATCTATTTTTGTATATTTACTGAATTCATTCTTTATCCTTTTATGTAGGCAGTTTGCTCCCAGTCTAAGTGCTGGATAATTCAAATATCTTTACCAAATATATCAAACTTACTTAGATTTTCCTCTTGTTCTTTATAATATACTTTATCAAATGCGTTTACATAATCTATAAAACATGGGTATACACTCTTTTGCATTTTTATTGCTTATTTCAAACATAAAATATCACTTGAATGAACTAAAGAGTTTAAATAATTTACAGTAACAAATAAAAAATGAGACATAGGGATTCACACGCATGTACATACAAAAAAATGTTGGATAGGTGATGGCTTAGTGCTGGAGCATAAAGAAAAACCTATTAGATGAACAGTTCATTTTATTCTTGTGAGATGATCACACATTTGTAGAGGGTGTGTGAATAAGAGCCAAGAACCTTTCCTTCTCTCTTACACAAACACAAACACAAAATTCTTCATGTCCTTTCAATCAGCAATCAGTAATGAACTTGTAAAATCTGCAATAAACAAATATCTATTGGAGAAAATCTGCTGCTTGTATTTTTTTGGCATCATATTTTTCTTTTCTTTTCTAAATTCCACACAAAGAAAATACATTTTCTGGTGTTTCTTTTTATTTTATATATTTTCTCTCTTTGTTGATTTCCATACAGAACCAATCACTTCATCTGGTAATTTTTTTTTCCAGAGCAAACATTGTACTGAGCCTGAAAACACTTCTATAAACGTGTAAATAAGTTTCCCATCCCACTACGCCTCGCCAACACAATTCAGTCCTGGACCCAAGAAACACAAAAAGCTTTTACTTTAAGATGAGTGAAAGAAAAAAAACAAATCCAATCAATCAATATTTGGTTTAATGCTTCATTTCCCTCCTCCTCCCCACAAATATTCACCAAAATCAATCTATAATTTGGTTTTAAAAAGTAAATAAAAATATTAAGCAGAAAAACAAAGACAAAAATTCTTTGTGATGCATTTTAAAATTTTGGAATCTCTTGCAACGATTATCTTTGCCTGGAAATGTGGAATTCAATCTTGCTTCCTGCATTCAGTTTCAAATCAAAATAATGGCTAGATCATAATGCCTTCTGTCTTTGGATTTTCCAAGTTTTTGCGTTCATATTGAATCCAAGGAAATTCACAGACACTGCAAGAGGAAGCAATGCAAGCCTGATTAAATCTGCCAAATATACCATGGTGCCAGTACGGTAATCTTTTCATAAGGAACCAATGATGGCTTTGCTGAATCCGACTTTCTATAGAATGTTTATGGGTCATATCTCTCTTTCTCTCACACACCACAAAATCTTTCCTATCAATTCTTGGATACTGAACCAAGTTTAACACGTTCTGAATTCATTGGATTATAGGAATTCATTTTATATATTAAAGTCTGTTCAATATAAATTTGAAAATATTATTTTAAATTTATTATTTTAACTATTTTTTAATGATATAATTCTTAATTTTATGTTGCTGTTTCATTATTCATTTCATGCAATACTTTTTTTTACATTTTTGACAAACATGGAAAGCCTTTCAGCTCACAATTTAGCCTTCTTATATTTGTGAAAAGTTTAAGTTGCTAAGAAAACAAATTCTCTATAGACAATGTGATAGAATAGTAAAAGTTTAATCTTGAACAGATTTTAGTTTAGAAAATCATGAGACAGATTTACACCCCCTAAAACATCAGTGAAAACACTGTAATAAAAAAAGATAGACATCTGGAAGCTTGCAAAGTTCCAACTACAGGGTGGTCCGAAAGTCATGTCACCCCTAAATAATATAATTTTCTATTTCAGATGGCTAGACACAAACTCTTACAGTTTGTAAGAGAGACTGCTTGCAAGTGTATGGACAATACCAGAAAACCCATCATTTGAAGGACGCCATTCAGAGAGCCTTTATAACAATCAACAAAGCACTGCTTTGTAAAATATTACACAGGGCATAGCACTGCAATATTTTATGCCATGAAAATGATGGTGTTCATACAGTCCTTGTCGATGTGTGACAGCATCACTGAAAGTGAATAAACTGAATCCAGTACATGTGCTTTGTACTAATGTATTACTTATTCTTCTGTTGTTCACCTCATTACTTTTTGGTAGGGGGTAGGAGGGGGTGACAAGGTGTATTTAAATGAATTCTGACACTAACATGAATAAATGTTTTTTGTCTCAATTTCTGGGATGAGAAGTTATCATTATTTACGCTATTTATATTCGAACTATTGATGTTATCTTTGTTGTTATCACAACATTTTGGCCACTGTATCCTATGGGACAATGGTCTAGTGGCTAAAAGTGTTGGTTTGTGAATTTGGTGACATAGTGGTTGTGAGTTCAATCCCTGGGTTGAGAAATGTATAATTCCACTCAGTAGAAATGAGTAGGCAATAACAGAACTTCTAAATAAAATAAGAACTATTCCTAGATATGAGCAGTGGGACAAATCTACCCCCACTCCAAGGATTAAGAAAAATGTTCCCTTCAAAATTCCTTGTAGGTTATTCAGATAGATATGAAACCAAAAAAGGCAGGAGATAAGAACAATAGTGAAAATATAAATATTGTAAATTGTATATATATCTTTTTTTTTTTAAGATTTACTTTGGGATTCCTATAACAATATCTTGTAAATCAAGGAATAATTTTTCAATTTATCTAAACCATATACAGATGGCACAAATACCAGTTAAGTAAACTAGAATATATTTCATGCAATGAAATTTAGGTTTGAGCAAAATTAAAAATAACAAAAGATAACTTGGGCTAAAACCTGCAAGAGAGTGAAAAAAAAAAAAAAAAAAAAAAATCCTGAATAATTTTTTTTGTCTAATTAGCAAAAACTTGCATCGAGACATGAAAATTGAGAAGTTGCAAGAAAAAAGGGATTATAACTTATAAATTGCAAAACTTTGAAACATATAAATAAAGATTGATACTAAAATGAGGAGGAAAATTATTTTAATCGGTCCTTCTTTGGTTCATGTAACAATCAATTAAACTAAATCACCAATTGTAAGAGATGTAGCAAGACATTTTGAATATCTCAAGAACTTGTTGTGTAGCCTGGATATAACTTGGCAACCAATTACAGAGAACCTTATTGTACACGTGTAAACAGAGATTCCCTTGAAGGATTAATCAGTTGACAGTGAGATAACATTGATTGATCTTGTTGATTGATTTGTTTTTAATGGTTTATCAACCTTTTGCAGGTTATTTAAAGCCAGAATATTTTAGATAATGATTTATTGATGCAAGTCCTACTATTTAACCCATAGCTAGGGGAAAGGCAGGTTCATACATTTCCCCAAGAGTATGTGCGCATAAGCAAATATAATGAACACAACTGGAATTGAAACTTGGCTCTTGGAGTAAAGAAATCATTTTCTGATCATGAACAAGTTTAAGGAGAACAAAGTAATGTAGCTGACAGTGATTGTGAAAGAGGAATTTGTTTAGAAAAGAGGAAAGGATAAATATATGATATCTCAAGGGGACTAGCTAGGCGGTATACTTGTTTTCTTACCTCATACAATCAAAATATTTAAACTGATGTAAAACAGCAGAAACAATTCTACATTGAACAGTTTCTTCAGTTTCTAAGCTACCAAGATTTGAAAAATGATTTTCAAATTAGCAAATATGCTTCAGACTGTATTAGAAAAATATCTGAAAATTCAAAAATGATTGCAGTAATGCCATCACTGAAAAAAAGTAAATAAAAATTCTAACTTCGGTTGCAATTTTAAAAAATTTAGAAATGTACATAAAAAAAATCGTAGAAATGAACTTTAAGCAAATATTTATGATTTCTGATGAGAAAAAAAAAACACTCACTTTGCCAGTTACTTAAGGTGTACACATGTTTTTAAAAGAAAAATTCTCATGATATGAATAAAAAGAATTTTCTGGTGAAAAGATTGGATTACAGGCATAGAAAGAACAAAAAACATGTAAACTACAAGAATAAAGAACACATCAAATGATTATTTGGGAATCGGTTCCAAATTAAGGTCACAATCAATGCATCTAATGAGAAATGTTGTCAAAGACAAAAAGACTTAAAAATGTCTCATCTGAACACAAAATGACTGACAAGACTTAATTAATCCCACAGTAAAGTTTAAAATTTAAATTTGCTAGAATAAAATTTAAATTGCTAGAATAAAAAAAATTATTTTACCCAAGACAAAAGCAAAGAGAAGAATTTTTCCAAAGCTGATTTACAAATAGGCATTGCTCTATGCAGAAGTAGTGTTCACCCAGGAAGTTAAGCATGTTGAGAACCTGTCATTTTATTTAGCAAAGAAATGATTTAGTTAAATTTATCAGATTTCAAACTAGGTTTGATCCGATGGAAAGTTTCATTTCTCCATATATTCACAAACAGCGGAAACAGTGTATTATTGTTCCTGAAAGATTTAAGTTGTTACAGCCTGATCAAGTATTTAGAAATAGAAAATTATGTCTGAGAAGGGAATTTTCCTGAAGGTAAGAAGGTGAAGAAGATCAAAGAACTGAAGTAATAATGAGAATATAACTTGCCTGCCAAAGCAAATACAATTTACCATTTTGATGATGATAAACTCTACAATGCATTTTGGAAAGAACTAGAACAAGATAAAATAGAACAAATATTGGTAGCTGGTAACTATTTTGTTTCCACAGGCTTCTCCGACAACAGCTAGTCAGGAAATCTAAATTCAATATGTGTTAAGGAATTCTTATAAAAGCAAAACCAAGATGTTTCATATGAAATAAATCTCAGGATATAGAGAAGTGAGGTTTGTCTTTAATACCTCTTTTTTCTACTGCTGAGAAATTCTTAGTCATCATAGAAAAAAAAACAGTCACTCAACCCTTTTGATTATCCCATCATTTTACAATTGAAAATGTCTCAAATTTTTGTTAAGAATAAAATAATTTGATATTTTTCTGTATAAAGTGTATAACTGAATTTTGTTTTGAATGGGACAATAAAAAAAAGAAAAAAAAAAAGAAAAAAAAAAGAAAAAAAAAAAGAAAAAAAAAAGAAAAAAAAAAAGAAAAAAAAAAGAAAAAAAAAAGAAAAAAAAAAGAAAAAAAAAAGAAAAAAAAAAAGAAAAAAAAAGAAAGAGAAATATAACCTTGTCAATATCAACAAATCTCTAAACAATATACCTCAAATTTTCCTGTTGCAGCATCAACAACAATAGTATGACCTTATTATATATACCTAATGCATATACAGATCATAACATCAAAATGCAGTATTTTTTGGTGAAATGCTAGTGTATTTATAAATGGCCCTATCCTATAAGAAATAGCAGACTCTCCACTCAGTGCAGCCATGAGAGAAGTACTTTTGGTCTTAGATTAAAAAAGTGGGGGGGAAAAAGAAACCAATTTTTCTGTGATGGACAAAAAACTAATTGGGATGTTGCAATCCTGTTTATGCTCAGGTTATAAATATTGATATCCTCATAAAATCAATAGTTAAAATTAATCAATTAGAATAACAGAAAAGATTAGAAATGGCAAGAATTGATTTTCTATTCAAAGACATTGATTTCCAAAAGATTCTCTACGCTAAGTTAAAGCACTTTTATTGGACAAGGTCATTCTGTTATCTCTTATATTTTTCAGGCTGTTGTTGTCATCTTTATCATTTTAAAACAAAATCTCATACAATATATTCTTTGGCCCTCTTCAGGCATGCCTTGCAAAATGGTCTTTACTTAAGAACATCGACAAAGATGTGTGGTTACTGGTGCCACATTTGTAACTGGTGAGCAGCATTCAAATACTAGTCTAGTCTGTTGCATTCAATTGAATGTGAAGTGAAAATGAACTGGTAAACCACTCCACTATTTTTGCAAAGAAACCATGTCAATCCACAGATGATAAAGAACCAGAACCTGTGGGGAGTCATCCTCAATGGATTGGATATGGCATTGAAAAAAAAAAAAAAAAAAAAAAAAAAGGTACACAATCCTAAAACAGTAGACAAAAGGACACTGTTTTCCTCTTAAAGCTCCTAATACAAGATCTTAGCCCTCAAGTCTTGTGACAGACTCACACTGTAGGTAAATAAAGAAAGGGAAAAGAAAAAAAAAAAAACACAAAATTTTTAGATATTCAGCAGACACCTGTGGAAGGTCAGAGAATATAGCGGCCGAAATATATTAAAAACAAAGATGATGACAATTTTAAAAAAAAACGTGAAATAATGAAAATATTTAATCTTGGAAATTTAAAAGTAAAATAAAAGGTAATTTCTGTTTTCTAAAATAAAAATAAAATCACTGTTTATTTCAGATTCAAAGCAATCATTTTATTTATTTATTTAGATTGATTGCTTCATGGTTCAATTAAAGGATTGGCATATTCCATCCAATCAATCATTGAATAAATTTAAAAGCCCAGAAAATGAATCCCAAATTTGACATTA
The DNA here is from genome assembly GCA_963932145.1 of Acanthosepion lycidas. Classification (NCBI taxonomy): domain Eukaryota; kingdom Metazoa; phylum Mollusca; class Cephalopoda; order Sepiida; family Sepiidae; genus Acanthosepion; species Acanthosepion lycidas. Next base: position 4,212,044 of record OZ010583.1, on the reverse strand, counting down.
AGATTTCATTCCTAAAATTGAATTTGAATCAGAAAGAAAACATCAGTAAGAAATGAAACAAGTTCAGAAAGTACAGATGCATAACCAATATTTTCATAAAATTTTGGACACAATATTTAAATTGATACAATGTTCAGGTTTTTATGTTTCAAGATGAATTTCATTGAAATATTGATAAAGATTGTCTCCAAAGAATTAACCTTAGACAAAAAAATACAGTTTGCATGCATTCAATTTTAATTTTAATTTTTTTTAGTTCTGTATATGATAAATCTAAGCAGTTTGGCATAAAGAAATTTGATTTTTGAGCCCTTACTTCACTCCTCTACAACTGGAATGAAGCACGCAAATGCTTGTAATGTTCTGCGAGCTTTAAAGACAGCCATACAAAAGTGCTCATTAAAATGACTTTATCCCAAAATCTAAAACTGTTTTTTTTAATAAGCTTGCTTAATCTTGTACAAATCCACAGTAACAGTGCACCCAGTGAGGATTGAATTCATTCCATGAGTGACTGGGTCTGAGAGACAAATTATGTCAATACTGTCCTGTGGTATTTACTAGATTTATCTAAAGTTAGCACATAACTAATACTTCTAGAAATAAAAGCCTTGTGTAATAATGACATACATCAAGGAATAACTTTATTTCTTTTCAAAAGAGTGTCTGCTAGACTCTAGGAAAAAAAGTAGATCTTTGTGCAAAAGGCAGGGTTATAGCGTTTTAGTCAGAAATAAAACTCGAGCTAACATCTAAAGAAATTGATAAGACAGAGAAAAGAAAAAGTCTCTTTTTATGCAAAGGAAGAACAAAAAGTAAAACTTGGTTGATTCAAGCATCGACCAAGCAAATAATTTCCCTGGTGTCAAATCCAACAGGTTAAACTACTGTGGGTCAGACTTAAGATTTAAGCTGTACTGTCACATGGAAGCTGATAGGTACAAAGCCTCAGATCACTCAGTAGGATCGCAAAGGCTAAAGGGCCAATGTCAGACAGCTTGAGAAGAGCTGCAGGCATTTACCAAGAAGATATTGGAAATAAATACCACACTGCACAGGCCACACCCACCCCAGTACAGTTCTTTTGCTGTGGGATCACTTCAGACATTTTACAGATTTACTTTTTTTTTTTTTTTTTTTAGACAGGCACTTTCTGTTTGTTTCTCAAGAAAACAGCCATTTGAAAATTTAAACGACATTCCACAGCTGGCACTTGTGTTTAGTCTTCAGTTATCCATACTAAACTCAATATTTGGTGATAAAGCTGAGCAATCATAAAATTGTAAAGATTCATTTTCTGTGGGTGTCAAAGAGTCAATTTCCCTTAATGAATGAATACATTTTGAGGGAAGATTGTAAAGCTTCTTACCACTAATTCAATTTGACTGCATTGTTACAGCCCATAATCAGGCAGTGCTTCCTTCCCCTAAATAGTCATAGCTTGAAGATTGAGGATTTGTGCATAGTCAGAGGTGCCATCTTGAAAAACCCACACTGACACAATGTAAATATGGGGCATGGATTTCTTAAATTAAATAAATTTGTTTGCTGTCAAATACACTAAAGTTTCAATGAATAAATTTCCTTGGATAACTAAATTTGGATTTTACTCAAAGCAGTAAGATATGTGATACTTTTGATGAAATTGACCAATGCTAAGAATTATAGAAGCTTTTCTACAAATATTTCTTTAGCTTGAGAAAGAAATGTGCCTGGCAGTTACATAATAACTGTGTAACTCATCACAAAACAGTTTACATAAATGAGCAGGACTTCTGAACACACTTTACTGTTTTTCACATTTTATGTGCAAGTGTTATAGTAAACTCTTTTATGGGTTGAAAGTTATATGAAATAGCATAATTGTTATAATATTATATTAGGTCGGTGCAAAAATAATATCGTTTTTTTGACGTATTTTTAACGTCAAAAACAATATTATTTTTGCACCAACCTAATAATATATTATAATATGAAAGTTATGAGATAAAAGGAAATTGGTGCTTAGACAAATTTTAAGTTTTTCCAAATCAGTCAGTGCAAAGCTAATTGAAAAACTTATGTTTGGATCTTTTTCAGATATTTTTTGTAATTGATTATCAATTTTGAAACAAACCCTTTATTTCATCCATAGGGATAAACTGTTCTCATTACCCTGCTCATGATAGAGAAAATCTCATATCTGTTCTTTCAATTCATTCTTGTCATGTCACTTGTCTCTTCCACTGAACTAGAGTATAGAAGGTTTTTTCATCACTACTTGTCCCAGAGATAGAATTTACAACCACCAGATAACTTAACCAATACTTTTGTCCACTTGGCCATGTATCCCCATATAATAAAGATCATTTCTCATTAAAAACTCAGACAAAAGTGTCTATGGCATTATCAACTCATTAATACTCTCCATAAAATGGTCAATAAAAGGCTAATTTCTTGATAATTACTGATCAATTTTTTCCGATCTCATCTGTTCTGACATCAAAATCAAACCTTAAGACTTGGTCCTGTGATTCTCCGAGACTGATGTTCTAGTTGGTAAAAATGTAACATTCAAATGAAATGGAATAATTTGAACATTTAAAAAAAAAAAAAAAAAAAAAAAAAACACTCTTAAAGTGTTACTAAATATTTTTGCAGATAATTTCTTGTATATTAGGCATAAAAATAATTGAGTTTCATTTTTTATTTCATTACAAATTGCACAAAAGATATTTCTTTAAAGAGAAGTTAAAAATTGTCAGAAGAAAAAGCCCACACAATAAGCAAATTGAAAAACTGCATGACTACCAATCCACAATTAAAATGTACTGGCATTCATTTATACACACACAATACTTTAGTGGTTCTGTTCAAATGGCCAGAGAAGCCAGACCATTTGATATTAGAGACAAACAGATACAGGAATGGGAATTTTTTAAAACTATATAAATTCACATTTTATTTATTTTTTTTGCTATCAAATATCCATATTTACTCATTTTAAAATTCAAAATACAAGGTTGATCAAGCATGACATCTAAGTTATTCAACAATGTATAGTGACTTGAATAAATATTTTTGTCTTTTTATAATTCTTGCAAATGATCATTCTCAACTCGTTATATCCTGTCAAGTGATAAAAATTTAGCTGCTCATTAAACTTCAGTGAAGCATTTAAAATGAAATTCTCTTTGGCAGAGAACATCCATTCTGAGAAACAACAATGTTCTTCACTTATGTTAATATTTTCATAGCCAAGAAATTCATAAAACCATGAATTTTCCAACTAATTTCTTGATAAGAACTCCCGTATTTCTTGGCCATGCACACACACAAATACATATGAATCAAAGAAATCACAAAAGGATATAAAACCATTGAGAAAAAATATTTACATTTCAAGTTTTCATTGACAATATTGAGATTAAAAGATTCAAATTAGATTCTAATGATCTCATTGATTCAACAGATAAGTTTTTGTTTAATTGAAACAAATTCAAAGTAAGGTTTTATTTTTGTACAGAAATTTGACTCCAGACATTAATGTAGGTCTATAGAATAAAATTAAAAATAAATGACTAATTTCATTTAAGTTTATAAAGTAGCACATAAAGAAAAAACTTTCACTGACCAAATCAGTAAAGTAAATGGATTGGTTGTGGCATCAAAAAGTGACAATTAAGATTTTGCCTTGCTCCTTTACGGAAAATATTAGATGTGACTCATACATTTTTATTCTTGTAAAATTTTCTAAAGTGAAAAGGGGTTAAATATAATTCATTTATTCACTAAAGCTTTTAAAGTAAAGAGGCAAGCAAAGATCAGACAGTGTAACATTATGGCACACAGGAAATTGCTTTGGACTGTTCGACTCATCAAAACCTTTATTATTAATTGCATTTTTTTTTTTCTTGTGTTAAGTGAACTGTTCTTCAAGACAAAAGATTGCCAGAAATCAAGACAATGTAAAGATGGGGTTGTAGGGGTGGGGACAATGTATATTTCAAAGATCAGAAAAAGCTTAAAAATCTGGACAGTCATCTAAAGTATCCAAATTCAAACTAAAGTCCAACATTACAGTCATTAGACAGTTAATTTGTTAATACGACTTGTAAAGAATTCAGGGTATGATATGAGAAATTGAACAAGGGAATTTTACATGCTTTTTAAGAGTCTGATCACCAATTGCATAAACCAGTGAAAGAAAAGTTCTTAAATATTTAACTGAATTTAAAATAAATGAAAGATGGATCAAACCCAGTTGTAGGATTGTCATTGATCAAGTTTTTTTGATATTTTTCTTTAAATTTTTCTTATTTTCAAAGAAAGAAAAGAAATCCATATAAAGTATTAGGGGTTATCTTATGAAAAATGATTTCAACTGAAATTCCACTTGCAATTTTGGCCAGGTCAAGCTTGCTACTGGTAACATGGCACTCCATACAATCTGACACAGACTGGTGGTTAACATCTGAACCAGCTTCCCACTAGCTTTTCTACTGGTGAGGAGGGTGGCATGTCACCCTACAGGACAAAAAACAAGAGCCATCAGAAGAGGTAAATAAGCAGCTTATAGGAGCCAATAGAAGACTAGAATGGGATATCAGGCCTTCAATGGTAACACCTTCCTAGAGATGGTGTACTGATAAAAAAAAAAAACACTTGGTATACTTTGACTACTGTGAGTCAGGAAGAGTATCTGGCATTCTATTTAAAACCTTTTGCCTTAAACCCCATTATGTCAAATCTTTTGTCGTCAAGCAGGACCTACTTTGCTTTGTGCAAGATTGAATTCAGTTTTGAATTAAAGAAAAAAAAAACATGCCTATGTATGTATGATGAAATCAGGTAGGAATTTGACCATTTTTCCTTTTGTTAAATAGGATTTTGTAATCCACATATATAAAAGACTATATTTACCTTGTTACTAATGGTACTTTGAAGTGTATCCTTTCGTTATTATAATTTAACTCTTGTTTTTGAAATTAACAAAAGTTCCTGTTAAAAAGTTTTTCTTTGTTTATGTTTAATAAGAGAATTTACTATATTCTTTGAGAGAATTTCCTCCATTTCTTTCTTCTGCCAAGAAAAAAGAAAAAAAAAAAAAAAAGAAAAGGTGGGGAAGCCTTCACTTCCGATGACACACTGAATATAGGAAATGGCAAGGCTGCATTTTAACCAAGCTAAAACTTACAAGTGTCTTGAAGTTGTAAATGTAAACAACAAGGGCAGTGAAATCAGAGAATCAATTAAGGTAAGAAAGAGAAATAATCTCTAAATTTTTGACAATGTAAAGCTATTACAATTTTTTGTATGTCTTTCTTTTCAAACTATGTAGATGCTTGATTCTGTTTACTTTTAGCAATTGCATGTGTAAAATGCAATTGTCTTTTCTTTTCCTTTTTTTTTTTCATCAGAATATTTGCTACAACTTTCTTGGTTGTATTTGAATAGAATGACTCAGTCCTACTTCATTTTAGCATAAATGCCTGTAACTAGTCCAAGTAAATTCCTCTTCTCCCCTTATAGTAATGATTCCGCTTGACCATAGCCTCCAGGAACAGCATCACTCCTATGATCAGCCTGACCAAAGTCATCACATGTTCTGCTGGTTTAGCCTTCTAATTCAATACCTTTCAAAGTTCAGCACACTTTTGTCTCAATTCACTGAGATGTGATCTAATGGATAATAAGGGATGATGGATTTTTAAAGTTACCAAACTCATCAGGAATTCACAGTCATATGAGCAGATCCATTACCACTAACTTCTTAAAACCTCAAATGACAACCAAAGTGATATATATATATATATATATATATATATATATATATATATATATATATATATATTCGCTTGAGGAAGAAATGGAAGTAATGTCTTTAATTTAAGTACAAAATTAAAATAGGGGCTTTTAGCTTCCATTTTTGCAACATGGTTGGAACTGTGTAGCGAAAAACCATATTTTAAGTCTATTAACTTCATATATATATATATATATATATATATATATATATATATATATAAAACACACAAAATGGCATCCCTGTGGCATCCAACTACATTGTCTCATGTCTGTGAGTGCTATGTCATTGGGAATAGTGAAATTTCACACAATTTAGAAAGTTTCACAGGACATCAGAAATTAGCTTGGATAGTAATCAGTTTATGTAAAAGATGCTTTACAAATAATATAGGTTAATGCATAAACTTTAAAAAGTTGGAGTGAAGAAATTAATTTTTTTTAATTTTTTTTTTTTACATCAACATGGATACCATTATAGATGGAGAGAAGACAAATGACACCACTCTGATGGGTGGTTTAAAGCAACTGTAGGGACAATAAAAGAGAAAATCTAGAGTCAGAAATTTGAAAGAGAATCATTTCTCTTCTAAATTTTCCAAAACTATATACTAAATGTTAGTTAACTTCTCAAAAAATATACAAAATGATATGAATCCATTTTCCAAAATTAAGACATTATAAATATACACTAAAATATAGAAAATTAGAAATTGTAAACAAATCCAATACCATTGAAGTTGAAACTATCAAAAACAAAGTTAATATGGTAAGCATTTAGAGAATAGTGTTTTTCAGAGTCAAATTTCACTGGAAAATTAAGAGAAACAAAATGTTTCCCAGAAAAAAAAAAAGAAAGAAGAAAATGTAAACAAAATATCAATGTGAACATTGAATTTCAGATAGAAATCATGAACAGTTTTTTTTTTAGATTTAGTGGAATAAAGAAAGTAACAGAAATGATGAACATTAAACTGGTAACTAGAATTAAGAAAGTAACAATGAAAACAGAAAAAAAAAAAATGGAAATATGAAGGACAAAGGGAGATAACTCAGTCAAAAATAGAACTGATGAAAAAAAGAAATACAGTTGTAGATAAAATTGAAATAGCAGCATTAAACAAATGGCCAAAAGATGAACATGAAAATAGTGACAGAATAAGAAAAGGAAGAGCTTGAAACAAGTTCAATCAGCAATTCAAATAAAGAGTAATTGAAAGACATAAGTGGAGATATGATGTTTATAAAGTAACAACAGAGAAAAATAATATCACATGCAGAAAAACGCCAGAAGATGACATAGTAAAAGATTTTGCAAGATGCAAGAAAAAAAAAAAAATTACAAAAGGATTGGCACAGCTAAAATATCCATTGAAAACATTATCTAGGAACATAAATCTTACTTTATAAAAAAAAGGAGAGAAAAAAGGATTTTGTAAGTATCAAAAACAATTTGAAAAGGACTTACAAAGAAACACTGAAGATTAAAATCAGCTATGTGAATAAGCAGGTTGTAAAAATGTTTATTCAACAATTTCTTTTCTGCCATCTCCCTTCAGGATATAAACATGACTCTCCACAGCTTTCTTTTTCTTTATTACCTGTGCATTACCAGGACTTCTTAGGAAGGATAGAAACGTAGTTACCTGTTGCTTTCCCCACAGTTGGAATTCAAAGTTTCCTTCTCTCAGACTGGTTGTCATTCAAGGCTAGAGAGGCTAGTCTACCCTGTTATTTAACCCATAGATGGAGAGAGAAGAGACAGATTGATACCTTTCCCAAAGACATTAATGCAACAGTGAAGACAACTAACTAGGCCAGAATTTGATCTCTGCTTGCCGATTTCGCTTTCCATGATAACAATAGTTATTCTACACACACTCAACAATAGATTGACTCGTGGAAGAAGCAAGAGAATATAAGAAACCACTTTGTTTAACTTTGGTTGATTATGAAAAAGCATTTGCTTCAGTAGAACACTTGGCAGTCTTTAACTCATCAACACAACAAGAAACAGGTATTTTTGAAAACTACATAAAAGATATTTTGTTTTTATTGGAGGCTTAGTTATATATATGATAATCATACTGCAATAATTTGATTACAAAAAGATCCAGATAGAATAAAAATTGAAAAAGGAATTTGAGAATGTGATATAAATTTAATTAAAGTATCTTCAAAATATCTCTTGAAAAATGGAATTGAACGGGAGCAAATACAAACAGAATATTTAAGCCATTTACCATTTACTCATTTAATTCATATTAAAATCAATGAATGAATTACAAGAAATATTAAATGACTTAAAAAAGAAATGAACAGAAATAAAAGTAAGTTTTAATTGTAGCATTTTGAAAAATATCAAAAATAGTTGAAGTTCAAGAATACATGAATTTAGGTTAGGGCCAGGAAGGTGGATTTTACACTATAAAATTGTAAGATTATTTAATAATCCATTTTTTTTTTTTTTTTTGGTAAATATTGATCATTTATGCTTGGGTTTGTTTGCATTTCCATAGTATATGGATCCTTTTGAAGTTGGTGTAGCCTAGGCCTCACCAGCAGAGCATTTTTAGGACAAGTGATAACATTAAAAATTGATTATGAAGTGAAATAAAACAATATATAATGATGAGATGGATAGCATTTAATAAAAAAATGACAAAAAAAAAAAAAAAAAAAAAAAAAGTAACTTGCCAATATGCTAAACACAAAATATGTATAATAAATGCATATTGTCAGATATGATGTATGGATGCAAAACATGAAAATTAATAAAACTGCTTGAAAAACTCAAATGCCCAAAGACCAATGGTAGGGAGAGAGTGAGAGAGAGAAAGAGTGTGAGATGAAACGGAGAAGAAACAAAGACAACAGAATATCATGGAAGTGATTAAACAGGTAAAATGAAAGCATGTTGGAAACATGGTGAAAATCAAAAGAAGATTAAAAGGTTTCTTGATTGGTACTCAAAGGGGAGCTATTGCAATAGGAAAAAACAGATAGGAGGAGGGGAGATGAAAAATGTTGCATTTACTGGAAAGATATGGCAGGGAATAGCACAGTCACAGTCAATATGGGATGTTTTTTGAGAAAGGCCTTTGTCCAGTAGATGAATATGGCCATATATATATATATATATATATATATATATATATATATATATATATATACACACACACAGAGTTCATATATGTTTATGTTTGTGTGAGCTGCAATGCGTGAACATGAGTGTATGTATGTCTGCGTACATTTGAGTGGCATTCTGACGACAATTTTTCATCCCAGTGCCATAAAAAACACTGATATACACAACCATAAATAAATCCAAAATTTAAAAATTAATCAGTTTGTCTGACGATCACAAATAGCATGAAACCCAGAGTCACAAACTCACATCAATCCAACTAAATATGTTAGCTCTATCACTGATATTGAGCACTTTCCAATAAGTAGCACACACACATATATATATATATATACACTGGTCATATTCATCTACTGGACAAAAGCATTTTCCAAAAACATCCATTGTGAGTGATTGTGACACTGCTATTACCTGCCATATCTCCCGAGTAAATGCAACATTTTTCATCTCTTCACCATGTGTGTGTGTGTGTATGTGTGTGTGTGTGTATGTATATATATATATATATATATATATACATACATACATACATACATACATACATACATACTTTATGGTGCAGAATCTTGAACTCTTTACTGACGACACACTAATCAAATTGATGTCGTCCACATGTGTTGCTTATATATAATTTGCAGCAGAAAACTAAGTGATCCATATTAGAAACTGAAGTTCTAACTAAATGCAACATTTTGGCCAAGTTCTAACAAGTAGGTCAGTTAAAAGGCCACTGTGTTTCAAAAACAAACTGAAAGACATTCTGAAGCAATGCAGTATCCCCCCCCTTTTCTTCCTGGGAAAACAAAGCATCAGAGCAAAGGAGATGAAGCCTATCCTACTTCTCATCTATAAAAAGATTTGAGAAGTTGACTCACACAATGTGATCAACTGCATGTAAATATTAAAGTAAGCTGGTAGCATGCTGCTTCTCTCAGTGATAGCCTTACCCATTGTAGCTTTATCACATGCAGTAAAGTGAGATTTGCTATCCACTCGTGCAATCATTCGGCAATTGATCCTCAACCATTTGAACAAAATGGCTCTGATTGCCCGCAAAAGACCTACAGACCTCAAGAGACACATGCATGTCCATAGAAATTGAGCACATCTTCATTTTACTGAGCCCTCATTTGTCATCCAAAACAAGAGAGTTCATCATATACACACACTTGTAGAAACACGGTACTTGCAATACCTTCTATGGCACTTACAGATACATGACATACAGACACAACCCTAGCAGTACACACCAAATTCTTTGATAATGGCTGGCTTATCAAAACCTGCAAAGCTCTCAGAAGATGTCAAACAATTTATGTTCAATACTTTTTGTCTGAATTTCTAGGCTGAGGCATTTTCATTATTTACACTATTTATACTCAAACAATTGTTGTTATCCTAGTGGATTAATGTGTTGGTTTGGGAATTTGTTGACATAGTAATTGCGAGTTCAATCCCTGGGCCAGGTAGTCTGTACTTGGATCCACCAGAAACAGGCGAGCAATAACTGAGCTATATTAAAAATAAGAACAAGGCAAGATATCCCTAGACATGGGCAGTGAGAACAGTCTACCCCTGTAGATTAAATAAAGGGTTCAGTTCAGAATTAACTGTAGATTACTCAGATTGATATAAACCTGATGAAGGCTGGAGAGTACAATGGCTGAAACATTGTGATAACAACAACAAAGAGGAGGACAATTGTCTGAAAATGGTGTAAATAATTTGTTCAAATATTTCCCAGAAATCCTAAAAAAAAGGACCAAACAGTATAAAAATTAAATTTAAAAATAGTTGTACAGAATTTTCATTGATCTTCAACCAAACTTTTATGTGTGTGTGTGCGTATATGGATGGATGGGTGTGTATGAATGTATATAGAATCCCAAAGTTTTTAAGAAATTTGACAAATGGAAAACATTTCACTGAAACTAGATTATGCAATTTGTCTTTCAAGGCTTCATCAGATCCAAAAATGAAAGAAAGAAATATGTGAAGGATTGGATGAGGATTCGCCTTGAATTCATTCCAGAAAAGGCAACAAAAAAATTAAATGAGGATTTCCCTTGAATTTCATACAAAAAAGCTGGGAAAACATTAAAAAATTTTGACATGTACTAAGAATTATAAAGAAAATATACCAAAATAAATATTAACAACTTTTTTAAAAGTCCCTCATTTTATTTCCTCTTTAATTACGAGGAATACCAAATTAGGGAAAAGGTACTATGATTTGTTATTTAAGCATACATACAAATAAACACACATTTCTTTTGTTTTTGAATCTAATGATGCCTAGAAAGGCAAAACATGGAGTCAAATCTAGTTTCAATGAAATATTTCCCATTTGTCAATTTTGTGTGTGTGTGTGTGTGTGTGTATATATAACATTAAGCACTTTTTTATTACTCCCAGCACTGATTGTGTGCTATATATATATATATATATATATGGAATAAATCCTAAAGAGCCAGGAACAACCTATCTAGGTTTCACCTAAGCTGATCTTCAGGGTAAGCTGGCTATATATATATATATGTGTGTGTGTGTGTGTGTTTTGGTAACATGTCGTTATTAAGGAAGGTGTTATTAAAGACTATAGAACTATTCCGCTTGATCTTTTCCTCAGTTTTTTCTTGCTTCCTTGCAAGTTTCTTAATGTTTGGGTCCAGGTTGTTAAAGTAGGATCCCAGTCGATAACTTTCTGCTGAGCACTTTCTGTTGTCTTCAACAGTCATCATGGCGTTTTTTTTTATTTGGAGATATGTTATTGGTTGTTTTAGTTTTATAAATAATATTAGACAATATTATTGGGTTAGTTCATTATTGGTAAGGAGGGAGCTGATGTTTTTCATTGGACCATTAATTTTATATATGCTTAATATTTTATTTATGTTGGGTTTTTGGTTTTTGAAGAAGATTGCTTCCAGAATTTGTAGTCATTTTTTGCAGTTGTTTTTATAGAGGATTTTGGTGTTTTTAATTAAGATTTTTCTAATGTCAGATGATTTGAATAGGTCACTGGTGGTGCTGTGTATTGTTACAAAGTGACTTTTTTATTGCGTTAGTGAGAAAAAAAATAATCAAGCAGAAGAGTTCCATAGGCTTTAATAACACATGCCTATATATATATATATAGATATATAGATATATATATATGTGTGTGTGTGTGTGTAAGAAATCAAATTCTCAAATAATGTAAATAGATGTTTAATGCATTTTTTAGGAATTGTTTTTATATTTTTCAATTTAAAAGACTAATTTTCAAACATTTTCTTTAAAAATTCCTCAAGTTTTCAAAGCTGTTCTAATTTTTCTGGAGATAAAAAGATGAACGTAAAGGAAGATTGTTTTGAAACAAATAGCAGAAAATTAGGATTTTTTATATTGACAGAATATATTTGTTCATGAATGTTTTGGCTCGAGTTTAAAAATAAAATTTTCTCAAAGTTCATTCATTCATCTCAAATCAATTGTTAAATGTATTCAGTTGAATCATTTTCAGCAACTTAAACATTTTTCTATCAGAGCAGAAAAGACAGAAATTGATAGAAGCAAAAACAAAGTGAAATACCAAGAAAAGGAATTTGAAAGAATTTCAGATTATTCACAAAAGGCATTTCAGGTTTAAAGCTTGAATCTCAAATGTTAATTTGATCTTTTTCCAAATAATCCAACATTTCTGAAAATTGTCACAACCTTAGGCAATATACTAATCGTACACAAAAACAAGACACATGCAAGTGTTTATAAACAAATTTTAACAAACACATAAACACTAACAGTCTCTGAAATTGTGGCCTTTATGACTCCTGCTTGAAGTTTTTAACAACAGGAGGTTCCAAAATCAAAGAGCTTACTCCTTTGATGAAGCACTTTCACAATTTAAATAGGTGTATAATCCAATAAAATCCTCATCCAGCCTCTCTGTTTGGACTCACGTTGAGTCTTACAGAAAGCCAAACAACAAAACAAACAGCCCTTTTTTCTCAAAATTTTGTGTTGTTTTCAGCCAAGATTTTATTTGCAGTTTCTACCTTTCCTGAGTTTTGCTCCAGTAATTATCTCTTTCTAGACATTTTTACCCTCTGTTAAAATCCTATTAACATACAGCTGTTATTACTAAACCTTATTTTAACTGTGTGTTAAATAATAGTTTAACAGACTATTATTTTTTAGAGAATTATATTCTGCTTTGACTTTCTCATTTTGACCTTTTGAGGTCAGATACTGGAAACAAAGGAAGTCAGTTGTGATTGGCTGAAGCTAGCATGGGAAGGTTGGATGTAGAAAAGGATTTCAGGGAATTAAGATTTACATGTTGAACAATGTAGACATGTTAAAATTGTGTCTGGGAACTTACTCCCCTGTGGTGAATGATAGAGTGACCCCACTGACTAGTTCGAAAATATACACGTTGATGTGTTTAATAAAGTAGTAAGTTAAAATTCCCTTTATTGATATCTCTTAATTCCAAACCCAAAACATTTTGCTACCAAAAATATTTTGACACTCGGCTGGGAGAAGATGAGAGAGAAGATATACAACAGTATATTAATTGAGACTGTCGCCCCACCCCACCAAGAGAACCCCCAGAACGAGGGGGCTATACAACACCTGTTCATTATAAGAAAAAAAAGGAAATTATGCAATGATGTCTGATTCTGTTACAAGACCATAATAATATATGATGATGACAACAGGCTGACTTTGTAATCTATATACAGGAAGTCATTTCTTAAATATATCTGTGAATATAATTGTGAGAAAAAAGTTAATGTAGTTGTACAATTATCAATTGCCGCTATGATATCTCATTTGGGATATTTCTTAGATGAAGCATTCTTATTATTTTATTAATAGTATTTCTTTCACCTTAGGTTACAAGAACTCCGACAGAAGGTAGTGAAGGAAAACGAGAAGAAAGGTCAAAACATCCATTGCAAGACAGAATGCATGGTTGTCAGTAAAAGGAATAGCCCAACCTGAAAATTACAAACTGGAATTACCAAAATCAAACAAGTACAACAATTTAAACATCTGGTTTAACAGAGGATTGAAAATACAACACTGAAATCTAAAGACACATTTGGATAGTCAAAAATGCCTTCTAAAAGCTAAGTGAAGTATTAAGAAATAGAAAAATTTCATTATAAACAAAGAAAAGTGTACTGAACAGTTACATATCAGTCCACCTATATGGAAGTGAAATCTGGGCAATCTCCTTAAAGATGAAGAAAAGATTTGAAGCAACAGAAATGTTGTTCTACAGAAGGATACTGAAAATCCTATAAACTGAATATATGAACAACAACATAGCTTTAGAGAAAATGGAAACAAAAAGGACATTTACACTTAACATCAGGAATAGAGAATTGAAATTTCTAGAGCACATAATGAGAAAAAGAGGCTTTGAAAATTTGATACTTACAGGACATATTGTAGGCAAGAGGGGCCAGAAGAAAACAAAAACAATGCATAACCTGCCTAATGAATTTGAGTATATGGATGGCATAGCAGGGTATAGAAGAGATTACAAAAAGACTAAATTTGTTAAGAGCTACAAAGGACAGGAAATTGCAGAGAGCCATAATTATCAATATCCTGTAGGGACAACACTGAAGCTATTGGGCTTTTATACTAAGCAGTAATTGTTGGACTATGAAAAAATTTTATATATATATTTTTAAAATCTTTTATATATATATATATATATATATATATATATATATATATATATATATATATATATATATTAGGTTGGTGCAAAAATAATGACGTAATAATGTTGTTTTTTAAAGTATTTTATTAACATCAAAAAACGACATTATTACGTCATTATTTTTGCACTAACCTTATATATATATATATATATATATATAGATAGATAGATAGATAGATAGATAGATAGATAGATAGATAGATTTTTATTATAATAAATTACAATAAAAGCATTTTACATCGCTACACAAAAACTTTCATGTTTCAGTACTTAGATTGTACTTCCTCAGGCGATGGTAGATAACTTGTGATAAAAATGATTTATTAGGAAAATTTAAAAAACATATCTTTACCTCTTTTCATAAGTTAAGGAGGGGAGACATAAGGGCAGAATTAAAAATATACTTATGGGTATGTCTAGAATAACCAATAAAGATCTATGCTAAAATATAAAAATAAGGTCAAAGGGTGAAGGTGAGTGGGTTATTTATTGTCTGATGCTTAGACATACCAATCAACAATATTAGGGAACAATTTCAGTGACAAATGTATTATTGATGTAACCAAGTAGGATTTTCTGATTTGTTGAAGTAAACAAAGTTATCAGAAAGAAATTTAAAAAAAAATAATTTATATTCAGGAAGCTTCTTAAAGGGATCACTAGGTAAAATTAAAAATATGGAAACAACTATATAGGTTGTTAATTATACAGAATAGACAGTAAAATATGGCAATATTATAGCTGAATAAATCAAATAAATGTTGGGTGGACGATTATATACTAATAAAATAATGGCTATAGAATTATAATACGTAATTATTCAGGGAAAATTTTTTTTTAACTATATTTTAAGGTAAAAGGTGGACAATGCCAGCATAAGAGCATTAATTCATTTCTTTGGTTTAACAGATTTTTATTCTTAGGAAACTTTATAATATGCAATGTTTCGTGTAAACATAGGGGACATTGATCATGTAAGGATTTACAGGTTCTAGTTATTTTTAGTATTTTCCATTTTACCATAGGAGTTTTGTTAACTAAGTGCCAAAAATATTTAGAAATATTTTGCTCTACTTTGTATTGAGCACTTTTTTAAAAAAATAAATGCTACAAACTGTGTATTTTTTTTACTCCATCTATTTTTTCTCTCATTTGAAGATTATATATATATATATATATATATATATATATATACACACACCATGGAATATTAGTGTTTGAGCCTTTTATATTTTATATATATATATATATGAGAGAGAGTGAGTGTGTGTGTGTGTGCAAAAATCAGCAAAGCATGGTTACTGTCAATTTCTCACCTCAAGCATTCTTCAAACATGGATTCATGTCCACACTGTCTATATCTAGAAATGCTATGATAGTTAAGCTCTCTTCAGCCATAAATATAGCATATTATATATATATATATATATATATTACATTCACTTACGTGCTAATACCCTTGGGAAAGGTATGAATCCTCTTCTTCTCCCTCCAGCTATGGGTAAAATAGCAGGACAGACTGGGTTCTATAGCCTTGGATGGCAACTGGGCTAGGAGAAGGACAACTCTGAATTCAAAACCTGCGGAGGGTCGTTTGGGAACCTTGTGGCATTCGGTGCACCAGGTCTCTGTATTCGTCCCTCCAAAAAGTGTGGATGGTCCTGCACGAGGCCTTCACCACTACAATCAAATCTCATGTGCCGGTGTCAGGCTGTCGGTCATATATATATATATATATATATATATATATATATATATATATATATATATATATATACACACACGTGTGTGTGTGTACGTGTGTTTTTTTTACATCTTTGTTACAAACTATCAACTGAAGACTATGCTTAAACTTTTGTTAAAAGCCAAGCCCAAGATGTAGATTAACTCTGACATAGTTGAGAAGCTTTATTACACAGCCATTGCATGCAGTGCATTTTTTCTTAAATTTAACTTTGTTTTTAAGGAAGTCTGCAGAACTATAAAAACCTTTTTGTTCCTAAAAAAGAAAAAAAAAAACAAAAGAATATGGAAAAAGAAAACTGAAAAAAAAAAGAAAATCTGAACAAATCAACCAAGAAAACAATCAACAGGTGATCTTCTCTTAACACCTTATAAACCAATAGATTATCAATGTTACAGATTTTATGCAACAGGACAAAAGCTGTACAGACACCTGGTAAAAGAAGGTGAGGTGCCAGTCAATTGGCCTGAATTAAGGGCCAATGAAGAAAAAAAACATTGTTTGTACTAGTTGTTAAGACAAAAATAAATGAAACTGTCCTTCCCACTCATGTGGGACATACTGTTGCCCACTATTGAAGACTGTCTGAACCTGACCAAAAAATATCTAGGAGTAAAAGAGAACGTATTCCACATGGAATATCAGCACCAAAGGTGAACCAAGATAACCATATATCAGTTTGGCTGTATACTGCCTCCAATTTAGGAAAATTATAGCCATAAGAACTGATCTTATATACAGAGATTAGTAGTTGGGTCTCATTATTAATTAGAAAGTTTCCAGCTCAATTCCTAGCTGGAATGTCATTGTATCTGGAAGTAGACGAGCAAGCTGTTACTGTAGGAAGAAAGGCCCTGCTAAACTAGTTATCAAGTAGCAAGATCCTCTTCTGCCCATCAACCTGGACAGACTAAAAATGAATAAACTTCCAACTGAAGAAATTTAAATATTTTTAAGGGTCCTTCATAACTATGGAGCTTAGAAAAAGATATATATAGACAACTGATGAAATTCCTAGATGCAAAAGTCAAAGCAAATTTGAGTATGTAGTTAATACTACTTTAAAAATATCATCTCCACTGGCTGAAAACCAGTTTGAAGTAGTTAAAAAAATTTGAAAATTCTGTTCAGGAAAAGATCCTTTTTTTTTTTTAATACATTCCTTTATAGGACCTTCAAGTTAGTTTTTCTGAGAATTTGGTCAAGGATGACACGATCAAAACTGAACTGAGTCAAAGAACCATGACAAAGACCATCAACGTCCCTTACATCACAAATGCCCGTGGGAATGGCATGAATCTATTTTTCTCTCCTTAACTATGGATTAAATAGCAGAGTAGATTGTGCTCTGAAGCCTTGGAGAGCAACAAGCTTAAGAAAAGAAAAAGTCTAAATTCCCAAAACATGAAGAGGGCAATGAGAAACCATTCTACTCTCATTCCCAAGTCATCATTACAGTTTGCAGATGATAAAGAAAAGCAATACTGAGAGAGCTATGATTGCCTACATCCTAAAAGGACATGTCATTTAAAAAAAAAAAAAAAATGAACAAAGTTTTAAGTCCAAGTTGAGGAGGGATATATTTATTAGTAACATTCAATGCTTTGGTGTTAATATATATTGTTTACAAGGAATTATGAGAATATTCTGCTGAGGGTGTTTCACGTCTCAGATGTGGCAGAACATTTGGCCGATGGACATTTGACTGAGAGGACATTTCACTGAAAAAATACAAGTAAAAATAGTAACAACCAATACTTGAAGTATTTTTAATTAACAGTATTAAAAGGTAGAATAGGACTAATAATTAACACTGAATTTTCAAGTGATTAAAATTTAAAGTTAAAAGTTTTCTTATTTCAATATTTGTTTATTGAAATTAGTATTTTAAAAATATTTGAGTGTATTTGCATAAAAAGTAGTACCTAATTATTTAAATTCATATTTAACAGTAAGATAAAAGCTTTAAGATAATGATCATTAAAAGCGAACTTTCATATCGTAAAACCTTAAGATTTTTGCTATAGTAAAATGTGCCTTTTCTCAAAATACTTATCTTACAGTAATATTTGAAGTAAAATATAATATCTACAGAATAGATTTTTAAAAAAGCCTGTCAAAAAAAATGAAAAAATTATAAATTAATACAGTAAATAAATATATGTAGCAGATTACGATAAAGAGTATGACATACATGCAAGTACGCCACTATATCTTCAGTTAAATATCCGTTGGCCAAATGTCCAAGTACCTGTCTTAGCAGATTTTAATTGTCATTCAAGAGGTGATTCTTAGCTGCTGAACAACACCTTGAGTGCAATGTGTTTGCTTGTCATCACAAATCCAGCAGTGTGTGTGTGTGTGTTTATATATTTATCATAAGGGTGAAGAGTTTCAATTAATTGGGCATTTCTGTACCCAATAAGAGTACAGGTGAGTGGGCTGACTTGTCCTGGCAAATTGATCCCTTTGTGGTATTGCCAAGGTGGGTAGTGGTTAGCGAGTGATTGGAATGTTGTTCTTAATCTGGATTTAAACTGTGGATTTAAGATTTCTAACATTTCTTCAAATGTAAAGGTTTTTCACAAATTTGTCAACATGAGCTTCATAGACTTCAAACTAAACATCTGAAAAAGATAGAATAGACTTAGAACGCAGTATTTTAACTGATCTGCCTGTTACTAAATCAACTGAAATCTGATTAGGAGGAGTCAATTTTAGACTCTTAGGTTGTTCAAGTTTTCATAGGGTGGTTTACTTGGACTGTCTAGATTGGACTAAAATTAGATAAGGCAAACCCTAGCATAGTTGAATACTGGTAAGTCAACACATCCTTGTTGAATGTGAAGATTTTTCAAGAGCAGCTAATACAAAGCCTAAAGTGAGAATCGATGTGAAGCTATGGCTGGAAATGTGGAGATAAAATGAAAAGTGGAATTTGGTATTTTGGCATTAATTATCGCCACCGACTTGACCTAGCTAGAATAGCAATGCAAACAGCACCTAAATCTTGAGGAGTTGTTAAATTGAAGGATGAAGATGAAGTAAGCACAGCAAAAGCAGAAGTGGTCTCCTTGCTTTATAAGAATGATCAAGCTCTGGGATTTAGTATTTCAAAATGAATGCCTGCAGAGATAAAAAAAAAACAAAAAAAAACAAAAAAAAAAACAAGAGCCACAGAATCTTCATACTGAAGAGTTGGGCTACAAATTGGTATATTGCCAATGTCACATCTCTAAACTACAAATGAAGGTATGTGAGGAATTTTTTGATTACTACCAGAAATTTTTCACCAAGGAACCCAATCTAGGTTTTTTTTTCAGGTCATTGCTTACTTAGGTGACACTTGCATTGCCTTAAGGTGATTGAAGCACAGGTATGTGCAAGTTTTCCTTTAATGGAGAATGAAATTTGAAAAGTGTTTGGCACTAAATGAAAAAAAGAGAATAGTCTGACATTTCAGCATTTAGTGAAGTTGTTACACAAGAACAAACATGGTGGGAATAGGATTAGTAAATTTTAACCATTAAAGTATACACAGAGTTGAATATTTTGGCTAATAACATGACAAAGTGATTTCAATTTGTGCAGATATCATATCTCATATCCCCTAATTAGATTTGTGTTGTCATGTGTGCAACTATCCAAAATGACCTGCATTTGGTGTTCATGATCTATGATAAAGTCTACAATCAGATCAGTTTAGATCTGTCCAATTTGAAAGAAGTTGACCATCATTTCCTGGAGGATTTCATGTTCCAGCTGGATTCAAGCAAGACATTTTGCTCCTGGATGTGACTACTGTATAAAACTCCTAGAGCTGTAGTCGGAGTGAACTGGATCAAAGCCTTTTAAGTTGCCCAGAGTTATTTGCTAACGTTTTCTCTCTTTTTCTTTTAAAGTAAAATGTTCCCCAAAAAACAAGGCCCAAGTTTGACATGAGGTTACTGTATAGATAAGAGGAAGTAAATATAGATTGAGGAAATATAGTCATTGCTTATTACATGATATCAATCTTCCAAGCAGGAAAGATTTACCTTGTCATAAAAATAAGAAGACAAGCCGAATAAGCCAGTTGCATGTACATAGCCATTTAGAGATCATACCTTGAAATTGCCAATCCAATATCTTAATACTTTCTACTGAGTGTAAATTATTTTTTTTGAGTAAAAGTTATCAAAAACAAAATCTAAGCTCATAGTGTCTAGGTAAATTAAATATTTTAAATTCCAAATAAAGGCCAACAATGTACAAAAGATAAATTTACTTATCTTTAATAAGCTGATTGAAAAATGTCAATCAAAACTCTTCCCAAAATTAAAGAATAAAATCATTAATATCTGACTTATTTAGATCAGCATGCTTATTTTGGTTGTGTTATTCACATTTTAGTCATTGTTGAGGGCCAGAGAGAACAATAACCAAAATGTTGTGATTATAACAACAAAGATGGGGACAATATTCTAAATGTAAATTATGAAAAATTAATCTCACAGAAATTCAGATGTTTTTAATCTTCTGAACTTTGATATTTCAATGGAAAAGCTACTGCCTTATTTAATAATTAACCAGTGACTATATAATAATGATCTGATTTTTCTATTTCTTTGATACCATAATACAGTATCATAACAAAAAACAGCACATCATAGAACAATTTTTGATAGCGCAATACCTTTTAAATGATCTAACCTAAAGAAAGCAATTTCCAGTCAAATGAGGAAACAAATTTCCAAGTGATTTCTAATTAACATAATTTGAAAGAAAATGTCCATGGAAGATAACTACATATTTACTGTTTTTTTTTGTTTTTTTTAATCATTTTACTTCAATCAAGTCAATAAAGCTACTAGGATACAAGAGGTTACTGAGTGCTAGAGAATATGAGAAAAAACTACTATTAAGGAGAAAGGACAATAAGAGAGTCAGAATTAACACAATTAACTGAGAAGCCAGAAGCAAGGTCCACAAGCAAGAAGTGTGAGAGAAGAAACTGTTAGCATAGAACTTATGGTTACATGTAAACATTTGTAAATTGATGAGACCTTGCCACCAATCTAGTACTGTGCTCAAAATGATATACTCTTTCCACTTCATGTCAGCTGAAAACTTTAGTCCGAGAAGGCATAATAAGTAATTCTCCTGGAGGTGAGCATCAGCCATGCTGACTGGAAGATAAAATGTGTTTTCTCAAATGATTAAAAGAGACAGTTTCATTTTTGAGTCATTAAAATTAACAAGCCAGTGCTTGCTCCATTTAACAATTTATTATTGTTAATTATAGAGCAATTTCTATGCACTTTCTTAAGAAAATAAGATGAATATGCAAGAAAGAATCCTTGACCTATTCACTCCTTGACCTGTCCCATCTTTAGAAGGATACAATATGACTATTTCTATTTGTAGGTACACATGAAAAAAAAAAAAGGAGCTTAAATAAAACTAAATAGATAAAACAACGTTTTATTTGGAAAAAAATGTTTGGAAACATTTTTTTCAGTATACTGCTGACTTTACTGCAAAGAAGTCGAGTGCAGGAATTTAAAAATAAGCACATGGCTAGCATTTGAATGGAATTGACGCAACCTGGTAACAGACAGGTTTGCAGAAATACAAAATATAATGGAAACCAGAGTATCAATGTCTTAGCAAAATAAAAAAAGAATTATTTTCATTATTTACTACCACTTACTTAACTTCTGCTCAGCTATCATACAAACGTGATTTTGAAATTGATAAAGCACACCAAACTTCAATTTGGCCTCAGGCAGCTCCACATTCCCTTTGGAGAGCAGCTTGAATGCGATGCTAGAATTTGATACTTTCATTGAAAATTTTAAATGACATTTTCAAAAGATCAAATAATGAAGAAATTCATGCTTATATGCAACAAAGACTTTGCAGACAGAGTTGTTTCGTCTGATGAAGTGTCCAGAGGTTTAACTAAAAGTAAAATACATGAGTAAACACATTGTATCAAATAGCTGTCTGATGGCACCAACTTTGCCAAATATTCACATCAGTATTCATATATGCCTGCGTCAATACAGACACACACAAATGCCACTCCCCTAAAACTTTATATCCGTATCCCTATCAGTGAATATCTCCACATACTTTTATTTTATACCTTCATTTCACTAAAATATATATATATATATATATATATATATATATATATATATATATATTTCTCTTGTTCTCTATATATTCATTCTTTCTTTCTCTAGATTGCTTTTTATCTGTACATGATAGTTGAACCACCCTGCTTACTTTCCCTGTGGGCAGTCTTAGACCTCCTTGCAGTTAACCAGGCAATACTTCGCATCAGCCTTGCCCAGCCTGTCTATTCTTTTCTTTATATTTTATGAAAGATATTTCTCACTTTAATCAACAAGAGCAGCATTTGAGTGAAGAAGACAAACAAAAACTAAACAAATGGAACAAAAGCCAAAAATGTTACCAAAATAGGATCACAGCTTGGAAATGTGATTTTGGGAATCTGGATACATTTGAAAGTCTGTTTAGCTTTCAAGATTTCCGAACAATGGCAAGCCAGTAATCAATCAGAAACACCAAACCAAATCTCCTATCCCACTATAGTTAGATTTTCTTTAATACAAATTATTGAAGAGACTTCAACTTCCTTCATATGTTACACACATTTTAGGCTTTAAATAAAAAAGAAAAAAAAAGAAAAAAAAAAAAGAAGCTAATCATTGTTTTTCCTTGCAATTTTTTATAGTTGCAAAATGTTTTTTTGAGCTCAAAAGCCACAAACCAATAATAAACACTTATTAAGCACTTGGGAAAGGGAAGGCAAAACCCATATATTCCCATAACTCAAACAAATCATATAAAATACAAATCTTTTTAAAACAGAATTGAAGTATTTAGAATTGTATATATGGAAAAGTAATGTGCGTGCGTTTACACACAAACAATATTTTGTGACATAAACAGAATAGTTTATTTTTTAAATTAAAGAAAATTAAAGTTTCATTAAAAATGTGGCTTTCATTGCTTTGCTTAAACAAAGCAGAGAAACCCTAAGGAAAAGAAGACATTTATTTAATCTACTGGAAAAAGGTAAAATGAAATATTTCTTCATGTTTTCAGGAAAATATTGCAAGTATTAAAAAAAAAAAGAAAAGAAAAGAAAGAAAATTGCAATAATTAAATAAAGCATCTTTGGCGCATTGTCTTCAGTTCCAGAGGAAGTATTACCATTATTGCAGAGATAATTCTCACTTTTTGCCAGTTCATTTTTCAGTCTTCCTCAAGTCGATATAATAAGCAGTGACTTAAAAAGGAAAAAAAAAACAAAAACAAAAAAAAAAAAAAAAAAAAAAAATCAAAAAAAAATCATTAAACAATGTCCCATATCTTCAGAAGACCTGAGAATGGGCCAAGTGAAATATTTTCAAAAACAAAGATATCAGTTTCCTCCCAGGTAATGTCAGGTTACATGAAATTTATAAGAATGAAAAATTGCTGATATTTAGGAAAAGTAACAAATATCTAAAATAAAAATAAAAAATAAGGACAAAAATTACATATTGGAATCTTTCAATATCTCAATGGGAAATACTAAAAATAAAAATAATAATTTGTATCATTTCCCAAATATTTTTTGAGTTACTTTTTTCTATAATTGTGAAAATTATTATTTATTCTAAAAACTATGCCAGAAGGTAAAAAAAAAAAAAAAAAAAATGTTACAATTTTTTAAAATAATTTTTATAATACAAGCACTGAACAGAAAGACTTAAATTTATCTTAGCAAAAAGTAATTATAGCTGAGTTAAACCAGAATAGAAATAAATTTGAACTTATATTAAAAAGCAAATATATTTTCTTTTCTAAAAGAAAGTTAAGTTCTCAACCAACAATCTTTTTTTTTGTTGTGATGATTAAAATATAAACTGCACAAGCTTAGTGGTTAGAGCAAAGAGCAGTCCTCAGTTGCAGGAAAACTGTTTCACAATAATTCACTCTTGAAATTGAAAATCTTTAAAATTCTTGAGCAATTAAAAGAGCAGATCAGAACGATTCAATTACAAAGGAAAAATGTCAAAAGCAAATTGCCTCAAGACCGAAAAAGATTCCCAAGTAGGAAACACCTTTTCTTTTTGAAAAAGGAATTTTTCTTTTAATGTATTTAAATTGAACATAAATTTACATAAAACTGAATGAATCAAATGTTTTTTTTCATAAATCTCCATTTGTTCTGATGAAGGATTTATACATTTGAAGGTTGGGAGCAAATAAAGCTTCTATGAAGATTGGGAGCAAAAAGTATGAAATATTTATGTTGGATATTTCATGCACATAGAGACACACACACACACACTTTTTTTTTTCTTTTAAAACGATTGCTTCTCTTATTCCCCAAGCATACTTAAAATGGTCTCCTGCAAATTCTGTTGTGAAATCCCCAATAGCTATAAATACATTAAGATTCATGTCAGAAGCATGTTATCTGAAAGACAGCATAAGGATAAAGAGATTGAATGAAGAATTTCAAGTCCCATTGATTCACAATCAAAAATACAGAATCTCATCGAAGAAGATAGTAAAAGCATCGAGCCAAAATGGGAAATGTAACTTGTGTCATTTTTTGGAAGAGAGAAAAACCTCAGGTGGAAAAAGAAATTCAGTTATAAAGTGTTTATGGAATGAAGAAGTTCATTAAGGCAAGATGAAGGATTATCTACTAAGAACCAATTTTACCTACAGTTGAAATGAGTTATTGCCGAGAAAAAAAAAATGCAACAAAATGAGAATATAAGAGAAAAAAGAAATGAATTGAACTTGTCGCTTCCTTTCTCTTTTTTGTCAGTAGATATTATTTGCTGTCAACTTCATAGTCTGCCTAATATTAGGATGAGACAAATGAGACAAAACAACACCAACAACAAACCTTATTAATAATTAAATACACCTGAGGATGAGGAAAAAAAAATGTTTAATTATATTTGCAAATACTAATAAAGATGTTACTTTTGGTTCTATTCTATTTAAGTTTCTTTTCTTTCATTTCTTTTTATATTTTGGGCAAATTATTTGGCAAAAATAATTATGGTAAAAATTCAAGCAAACCTCAAAATAAGAAAATTATTTAAAATTTCCTTGACTGTTTTTATTCATTGTAGAAATCTTATACTTGATCTTCACAAATGATCAAGAACAGTTCTTTCATTTCTCAAATGGAAGAAGGAACATTTCAGGCCTGGGGTTATTTTTCTTTTTTTTAAATAACCACAGACCTCATTTCTTAAATACATCAAAATCTACAATTTTCTTTTAACAAATATATTTTATGTATTAAAAATAATCTAATTTTTTTTCAGTGTTTCCTTTCTTTGTTTTCACAAATTCAATCAGATTTGTTTCATTACCATTCAGCAAATATTCTCTGAATTGTTACACTTTTGAAATGAGTAAAATAAAAAAAAATAAAAAAATAATACACAAAAAGTTTTCATCTGTTAAAAAGAAACAAAAAAAAAAAAAATATGCAGTCACACAAAACAGACAACATTTATAACCCTGAGAATAGGGCAAGACCTTGATGACACTTACAAAAGGACATGCAACAGAATTAAGAACCCACTTACACAAAAATAAGCATCTTATACATTAAAAATATGCTATATAATAAGATTCCCTTTTGTCAGTGGCAAAATTAAAAGTTATCTTGTAATTCTATTTGTCCAGCTATAGGAATATAGTAGGAACCTCCACAAAAATGCTATATCTAATGTTTAAGATGAATTTTTAAAAATGAAAAATCTTTCTTGAAGCTTTTATTTTAGTTTTAATTTCAAGCTAATAGATTAAATTTAATATTTCCAATAAAAAATACTTTGCTGTATTTCAAAAACTAATTTAAATTGACTGGAAGGAGTTTTTGTGTGTTGTTTTTTTGCTAAAATAGCTGATTAGCACCCCTTTTTTTTTAGTCATCTTTCATTGCAATGTAATTCTATTTATTGAAAACTCTTCCAAAAATATACTTTTCTGAAACTGAGGAATATTAGCTGATTTAAAGTATAATTAATTTGATTTGAAACAAATATTTAAGTTTAAAATATTGCAGAAATGCATTTTTTAATCCGACAGTAGCTGACAGTATGATGGCAGATTTAATGTTGCTCTATGGAAACTTTGTTTAGAACACAGAAAATTATGTGATTGACATTTTTATTTAATTTTTAAGTACTAAGTAATCTTAAAAATTTACAAAAATATTCTCCATATTCTAATGTTTTATTGTACTTCAGAAATTTTGGCTTTAAATTTACTGAAGTCATCACTCTTATTTTCTGATAATGTCATGTATAGTTGCCCGTACTTAGTAAAAAAAATTTGTACTTTTATTGCATTTTTTTATTTTATGATTCAGAGCAAATTTTTGGTAAATGGCATTTTTGATAAAAACAAACTGATGATTTAAATTCTTCAAGGAGTCCTGCTTTTAACTAATATAAATAGGCTGAAATTTTAATTTCTCAAAATTTTATAAAATTTAGTGGGGGTAAGAGATGTAAGAAAAAAAAAAAAAAAAATTATTTCAATAATTTCATTCATTTGTAAGTTCTGACAATTTCATTAAAATCCAACAATTATTTGATTTTTGCCAAAATTTCCAAACAATGTGTTTTTTGCCAAGAAAAAAAAAAGTTAAATTTCCTAATATTAATCTTTAGCTCACTCACTGATGCAAGTTTTTTTAACCAACATTTTGAACACGCTAGAAAAGATTAAAAATTTAATAATCAAAAATACTTAGGTCTTTCCTCTTAATAATAACAGATATTTTGACAATCAAACTTTGTTTTTATCAAGTTTGGGGCCTTTTTTCATCATGGTATGCTCTTTTTAAGTAAATGTTTGGAAGTACCTAGCATAAAGTTTTCAGGTCTTCACATTGATCATTGCTTGTAGGGTGTCATATCTGTATTCCTGTAAATTCCCATAAGGCATTAATGTCAGTTCCATTTCTTTCAGCTTAAACATTAACTTGGATGGCCTAAGATTATCTTTCTTCAAAGCAGCACCAAAAAAATAGACATTAAGAAATAAACCATCCTCTTCAGTTCCAAGAGCAGACAAAAGGGACCCTCTATATATTTGGACTATATTTTAAATTTAATGTGATTTCTATCTTTGCGAGTTCCAATTATCTACTTATGTATTTTATATTCTGTTGTCTAGTTCTAGTGTTAAAAGAGTATGAATGTATCAGTTTGTAATAAAAACACCAGTAAAAAGAAATTGGTATTTGTTCTGTGGATAAATGTGGTTCAAATGCCTTATTTTCTGAACAGGGTTATCATTATCATTATTTGATGACATCTTTTGCTTGAGGAATTCTTCAACTTTCAAATGTCTAAAAGAACTGAAATGATGAAACGAAGAACTAAAGTGAAGAAAAAGAATTAAATAATGTAAAACTTCTTGCTGACAAATTAAAGCTAAAATGACCCAAGATGAGAGATTAAAATTTAATGTTGGACAAAATAGAAGAAAGAATTGTTGTCAAAATCTTCCAACAGTTCCTGTAACAGGTGCAAAAATGGAAGACAAGATACAGAGGCTGATGAAATACTTTGTTCCTACCGAGTCTAGAATCAACGTGAACAATAGGAGCAAAACAAAAGTCAGACATTAAGAAAAAAAAAATATCAAGAGCAGAATAAACATTGATTAAAATCAAATAATCGTAGAGGAATTTTTCATTTTGCCAACAGGTGGAGAATTCAGAGGAGATTTGCCGGGGAATAATGAAAAAAAAAATAGCAAAAGGAGTCAAAAATTCCTGTCAATATGTTTGCCAAGCAATAAAGCATTAAGAGTGAATTAACAGCATGACAAGACTTTAGCAATTTCTTTTTGACCTTCATCTGCAAACAGTTGACAAGACGAGTTTCAGTTTTCCTTAAGGGACAATGAGATCCCTTTAAAACATTCAATGCTTTCTCTCTCACTCTCTCAAGCAAAATAAAAATTATTAATGATTCTATGCTGTTAGTTCAAGGCCTCAAGGATTGCAAAGAATGTTGGTAAGATAAACAGGTTACAAATGAATTCATACAATTAAAGAGAGAGAGTATGTCAGTGCACTTGAGAGTAAGAAAATGAATATAATGGCTGCTTTGCATCTTTCTAGCATAAAGATGAACCTTGGAAATTTGACCTCCTTTAAATCCATTTACACTAACACATTTTTTTTTTATTTCCTGGTTGACAAAATTGATACAACACTTAATATAATCAAAAATCTCCTTCCCCTAGTAAATAACAATGCAAACAATTCAAAGAATTTGACAAGTATTTTGATAGAAATTCCTGGCATTATTCCTCAAATTATTCACATTCCTTGTTTATTTTATAGCAGGTTTTGGCCAGTGGGTTCTTTATCCTTCCTCAAGTATACAAATTTATCCAACTGTTTTCTTTTAATCTAATATATATTTTTCTTTGCTTTAAACATTATATTTAGGGGATATACGTGTTTGAGTATATCTCCTAGATTTTAAGCAATGTACATCTATGCCTATTGGCCTGTGTATGTGAGAGTCTTAATAAAAAAAGAAAAAAAAAGAATCGGTACCTCCTGGCCGGGTTTGAACCTGCATCTCCTTTGATGTTGAACACACTGTTAAGTCCAGCATGCTTTTAGACTGCTCAGCTACAAAAGATTTTCAGTCAAGCAATGTTTAATTACCTTATTTAAGAAATGTACACCTCTTGTTCAGATCTCTCAAAGCCCATACCTGCTTTAATTTTCATATGTAAAATATTAGCAAAGTAAGGAACCAATTTTTTCCTAGCAGCAGCAGCCCAATTAGTTCAGTATAATTGTTTCATTTCATGTCAGTGGAAAACATGAGATCAGCAAAAGGTGCAAGGAGTTGTTTTCTTGGTGGACAGAATCAGCCATGCTGATGAAAGGCAAAAAAGGTTCTCTAAGATGATTAAGAGAGAGAAGTTTTTTTTCAATTTGGAGGCATTAAAATTAGCTAGCCATTTCTTGCCTCCAGTTAACAGATTGGAAGTCATTTTTTGAGATCAACTGCCAGTTTTATTTTATGAAATTTGTCAGATTTCTTATTCGGACAGGAGTAACTGGATTTGTTATTAGTACAGATTCTAGGAATTGATAAGCAGTAATGAACAAATGAGCTGAAAGGATTAAAGCCTTGTGCAACACAACCTTATCATTAATACAAAAAGATCAAACAAGATTCAAGACAACTTTCATTTTTGGAGTTCATATGAAAGACTGAATAAAATAAAAAAATAAAAATAAAAAAAAAAATCAGCCAGAAACACTGTATAATCTTTCAACTTGTGAAGACCAAACCCTGTCAAAAACATTGTAGATATCAAGCATTTGATAGCATCAGCCATTTCTTGGGCTCAGTTGCAAGAGTCTGACAATGTAACTCATCTGGAATTCAAATAAAAGCATCAAAAGAAATTGATCATTCAGGATAAAGGTTGAAATGTTTTCATTCTCCAAAACAAAAATTGTTAAAATTTAATCAAAAATAACATTTGGAATAGTCTGTTCAGTAAAGCAGACTTTCCTTTTTTTTTTTTTTTTTTAAGGCTTTCATCCCTTAAAATTATGGACGTTAGCTTTTGTTAGGAACAAATGAAAAAAAAAGTTCCCAACTTTGATACAATATCACTGAATATAAAAAAAAAAAAATTTGAAATGTTTGTATAGCCAGAGTATCTGTGGGCTCAATTCTCAGTTCAAATATGGAAAAGACAAGAGTGAATAAAGGGAGACAACTTCACACATCCATGAAAGGAACAATGGCTTCCAAATAATTGTCTATAAATATATTACCTTGAATAAAACAATGTTTTATGCAATTATATTTCAAGCTTCTGTTTATATTTTTCTCATATTTCACAAATATGGCTCAATGACAAATATTGGCTTAGCCCAGTAAATATCCACATTGGAAGAACTTATTCTGATTAGAGCAGTAAACTAATTGGTAATAATCTAAAATTCTAAGAAATTTGTGAAGCTTCTCATCATGAATTAAGTGAGAAGGAAAACATGTTTTCAAGAAAAATAGACTTTGGGATATGTTTGGAAATTTAAAATTTGGTAATTATATGAAGCACACTAGATAAAAAAAAGAATATGGGAGTTTTACTTTATGCTGTAGAAGAAATAAAAAATGTTAAACAGAATTCAGGTTATAAACATGTGCTGGTCTGAGTTGGTCTAGTTTCTTTGATGAGAAAACAATTCCATGAATACTGGTCCACAAGTCTATATAAATGATTGTGAACTCTGTCAAGGCTGGAAAGGGAGGATTGTGAAGCTCCAGATCAGATATGGCAGCAATACTGCATTTTTGACCTGACTCTTTTAAAGATAATCCATAGCAGAAAGGGTCAGGTAGTTCCTGGAGGGATGGAATTAGCAAAATATTCAAGTATCTGTACCAAAGGATTGTACATAAAAGGTAATAATCTATAATTTTAAGAAATTTATTTATGAAGCATTATTTATGAGGTAATTGTCATGCTAGACAATTTCTCTCACCATAATTTATCTTACATATTTACAAGTTGACCATTCATTCATGCATTGAATATTGCTGCCACATCTGGTCTGGTGCTTTGGCTATGCATTTAAAGATACTTGATAAAACAAAGAAGAATCTGCAATGGTATTGGTCCTGACCTGGCATTTGGCTTCAGTCCCTTTTCCACCACCAAAATATAGCTTCCCTGTGCCTTTTCTATAAATATTTTCATGGCAATTGTTCTGATGAATTTTCCTCTTTGGTAGATTTTATAAATTTAGGTGCAGTACTAGACTGCAAACAAGATCTCATCATTTTACAGTTTAAATGACAAGATATTAACTGAATATTCTATGCTAACAGTTTCTTCTTCCATACTTCTTGGTTGTGGAACTCTCTTCTGGATTCTTGCTTTCCAATCAACTTTGATCTTCAAAAATTTGAATGTCAATTGTTATCTTGTCTTCTTAATTCCTGTTCTTTGATTGAATAATGTTTTTGTTTTTCTCATATTCTTTCAGGCTCAGTAACCCCCTTGCATCTTAGTGGCTCTATTGCCTCACTTAGGGTGAAAGGATTAAAAAGAAAAGAAAAATGTATACAAGATGAAGTATGAAGCCAAGGAACTGAAGTTTTGACTTGTATTTTTCTAATGTTCTCTTCGGATTAACTTTTAATAATCATCAAAGTTGGTTTAAGAGCAAAACTAAAATCATAACTGAATTTAAAGAAACTGAGAATCAGTGACATTTGATTTGAAAAATTGCAAAAGATTGAATGATTGATCGTCAAACTGCCAGAAAGAGGAGATAAAAGATAAGTGCTTAAAAGAAATGGTAGATACTATAAACTGTCAAACACTTATAATTTCTGCCAGAATTTTTAGGATGATGAGTTTTATTTATTTATTATTTTGTTGAGCTAGCTCAGACATTCATGAATCTATGATGCCTTCTATCACAGTCCTGCATCAAGTTTGGAAGGTCATTAGGGTGCTATTTTGTGCCATTACATCACTGGTCAATGTAGGTGGTTGCTGGGTAAGCAACCTGTCTTGTTCCATGACTAGGTGTCCTGCAAAGCACATTTTACATGTAAAATTGTAGAAATATCAGGGATGAGTCCATAAAGCGGTGATTTAATTGGATGTTGTCTCCAAGAGATGTTAAGTATAGCTCTCAGCATCCGAGTGTAGGTTCCATCAAACTTAGACTTAAGGATTTTAGTTAATGTCCAGATAGTGACACCATACATTAACACTGCCTTTATAGTGACTCAAAATTATCTCCCCTTGTGATTGTCTGGTTGATCAAATTTCCAGATTACATCCATTTTATTCAAGGCAACCCAGACTTTAGCTATGCAAATTTTCACATCCTCTTCAGTAGAATTTATCTTGTTTCCTAAGTATATAAAAGATTTGATAGATTTTATTGATTCATCTGAGACAATTTGTATTGAGACTTGCTGGTTGAAACCTACGAATTCTGTTATAGAGGCTTTGACTTAGAGTCCAACATGGTTGGCATCATTTTCTAGATAAAGTAGGAGAACTGTAGGATTGGTAACGGTGATAGCTTGGTTGTCAACATTTTTTGCAGGTTATCAACTTGAGAGGATTGACATTTTGCCTTTATCTTTGTTATTATCACAGCATTTTGGCTGTTGCACTCTTCAACCTTCTTCAAGTTTTTATCAATTCAGTTATCCTTCAAGAAATTTAAATTGAAGTCTTTATTTAATCTATAGCAGCAGATTTGACTTTTTCTACTGTCCAGGTCTAGAAATATCTCATTTGTTCTCTTTTTAGTACTGCTCAGTTATTGCTCACCTTGTTGCCACTGAATCAAAATATGTCTTACCCAAGGATTGAAGTCACGATCACTATGCCACCAAATTCATGAACCAACATTTTAATCTACTTGACTATTTTCTTGTGAGAAAATTCAGAACCTAGAACTTGGATCCTTAAACCTACATTTTTCCCCCACCTGTTGCTGCCACTTTGCTGCTGCTTCTGAAGCCTTGCTGCCATTACTGTTTATTTATTAATGACTGCTATATGGTATTTATTTGTATGCTAGGTCTACTGAGAGATGTCATCTTCTACATGATCCCTAGAGATATCAATGTGCCAAGAACCTATATAATCAAGTACAAAGGAAAAATAAAACAAAAAATACAGTCTCCATATATATATATATATCTATCTGCATTAGCAGAAAATCTGAAAGTAATAGTGAACAGAATTTCTCATCTATGAGAACATGAACTTCCAGTTTGCTGAAAATATTTGCCTATAACAAAAAGATAATACAAAGCAACAAGTTTCTCAGTTGATCTTCAGAATAAATGCTAAACAGAACCCAATTTAGAACTGAAAATCTTAACCATGAGAACTTTTTCTCTAACTTCCTGTTTAGATATGAAAGTAGGAAAAAAATATTCGGATTATATGCAGGAAAATCTGATAGCTGCCTTCTGTTTCCTAATCCGCAAGATTTACAGTGCTGTCAAAGAAAGCAAGAAAGCAATGATTACTGTATGTTTCCAAGAGACATGCACTCACTTGCCCTTGTAGACTTCAAAATAAGAATGTCAAATTATTTAGTCTTTAATTCTTTTTTCAATATAATTGCATTTTACACAATGCATTCCTTTTAGATCAGAGAATAAAATTAAGTCATTTTAAAAAGAACAAAAGAAAGAAAACATGTTAAAATCCCTAACCAGCCAAAATTATTAGAATTTTCAGATTTTGTTATCGTATCTCGATTTAACAAGTCGTATTATGAAACAAAGTCGCATCAGCATCAATCCTAAAATGCAGTTGTCAATGAGCAGAGTGTTGATCATGTGATCAATTGAAATGCCAACTATAAATAGTCAAGAAGATCAGAATTAAATAGTAATTATATTTTGAGTATAATTAGTAAAGGTCATTCGGTACTGTTTAAAAATATTCCTACTTTGTCCAGACTTATAAAACATAATTATGACCAAGATCTGAAAAGCTCATAATATTAAATACACTTTGATATTCTACTTAGCACTTGGAAAATGTTACATACATGCACACACACACGTGTAAATATGTATGTATATAAGATATTTTTACATGCAAATATCGATAGTACAATTATTGATAAAAATAAGTGGTACATTCCAAATGGTGAAACCTAATAATTTAATGGATTTCAACAAAATCTCTTGCAATAGAAAAATAATTCGTTTGAATTTGAATTAAAAAAACAAAAAACAAAAAATAAACGTCGATATTGCTAAGAAGCTTAATTTAACTGAAAATGTTTTAATATTTGTCCAGTATTATAAGACTACTATTTTAACTAGTTTAAATTTATCAATATAGGTTATCATTTTTATTTTTTTAGCTTAGCTTTGCTGTTAAATTTTATCATGAATTGTGCAACAAAGAAAAAAAAAATCAATACAACAAATTATAATGTGCATAAAAAACAAATGCGGTACAAAATAAAATTGCAAATAACTGAGATGGAAAACTTTACAAAGAAATAAGAATCCATTTTCATTAATGTTCATAGAACTTATTTTTAACACATCACCAAATGTGTTTAGAGTTTTCTTGTTTGTTGCTCTCAAATGGTGTACTCTCAACAAGATGGTTTCCATAACAATATGACAGTTTTCCTGTGAAGATAAAAGTCACATTGCCTTATCAATATCTATTAAACACAGCATTGTATGGCATAAGGCTGAAATGAAGATGAGTGTGTCGTCAATCTGAAGGAGGAATGGCCTATCTGCACTGCCTTGAAAATCAATATTCAAAATCCTGGCTTTTCTCTGAACTAGAACACTGTCCACTGAATAAAGCTGTTTCACTCACAAATCAGGCCATTTATACTGCTTCATATAAACTGTATACAACATGTCTTCTATGAGAAGATCCAATTAGAAGATATATTAAAAAAAACTGACGATAGATTTCTATTGGATCTTCGATGACTTCTGACTAAATAACCATTTTTTTTTGTCTTTATTTATTTGAAAGATCAATTTTCCCAATCACTGGCATTATTTTTTTTCTAAATTATTCAGATGAATGTTCTCATGCTTGTGGGTTTTATCAGAACATTTTGGCTGAAGAGTTCCTTTCTCTTTCTTCAGCTGTATCATCTCATGTGTGTTTGGGGGGAGGTTTTCCCTTCTTTGAGATTTGGATGCAAAGGTTCCAGCAGGTAACCATAATCCATAAGTCAGTCTGAAAAGAAATAAAATCTGGCTACATGTACATAGTATATCACTTTACATGCAAATTATTTCTTGCAGAAACTAAAGATGCTATCATTATTTTCTATAACAGGAATCTGTATTGTATTTTCTTTAAAAGTAGACATTCACATGGCATTGGCCTGATATAGTATGGGGCTTTACTGAGCCTAGATGTTCACATAGATTTGTTCTGATTCAATATTGGGCTTTGAGCCGAGACATTCACATAGCATTGGTCTGATTAACATGGGGCTTTACTGAGCCTAGTTATTCCAATAGTATTGGTCAAATTCTGTATTGAACTTTTGCTTGTAAAGTCCTTTATATAAAGTCTTCTTCTCTCAAACATTATTCACTGAACTTTCCTATTTCATTTGGATCTTTTGTAGGGAGGAAAATATGGTTCAAATATTACAGAAAATACCAACATCTTTTTATAATTATTGATAACCATTTCATTACTGAATTTTTTTTTCTACCCTAAAATAACAGACATATCAAATATTATGAGCAACATTGTTCTCGTCAAATCAGAAATAATCAAAGCATACAGAAGCTGAATCATTCAAGGAATGCTAGCAATCAAGTCAGTAAAATTAGCTGAATTTAGCAGAGAAATTCAACTGCCTTGCCATCGCTTGGCAAACAAAGTATTGTAAGAAAATGCTTGGAATATATGGTGCTATAAAACAATCAACATTCTTAGATCTTCTACCCTCAAAACTCATTGAGTTTGACTTTAGTGTTTGTATTTCATTTGTAGCTTCCTGAGAATAAATGCCCAGGGTTTAAATTTATACTTCAAGAATTGACTTTGGCTGATATGCAAGCGAATATTAAATATAATTGTTTTAAATTAAAGTTTTTATTATTATTATTATCATCATCAACAAGTTTTGGCTAAATTGATGCATTGCTTTTTGTATATTAGAATTGATAGAATTTTAATATAGCAAAATCAATCCATCAATTTAAAGTGTTAAAATAAACACAATTTGTTTACTGACTGTAACAAAACACGCTTAAATGAACACTTGCTGTATAAATAAATACATCCATATATATATATATATATATATATATATATATATATATAAAAACTGAAAATAGTTTGTCTGTTCATTATGCATGGTAAAACCATTTCATATGGAACTCAAATTTGGGATATATACTTATTGAAATCATGGATGAGGGTATCTACCAACAAAAGGTAAATCACAGGCAACCATGTTGCTGCAAAATTTAACTAATTGTACATAAATTGAAATAAAAAAATGAACAAATTGTCTTACTAAAATAATCATTCCCACTTAATTAAACATTACTCATTAGGTTGATTGGTAGTATTTCAAGCTGTACATATAAAAAAAAAACAACAAAAAAAAAAGAACATTGCATTATTCCTTAACAATTCAGATTCACTTAAATGAAAATTCTTTTCTATAATGAAAGAAAATATAAAATATAATTGCTAAGTTTCTTTTTCTGTTATGATAGTTTATAGTAAAACACTTATCATTACACATTAATTTTTTTTAATAAAAATAGGTAGTAATAAATTTCAAAAATTTGTTTTGACTCGAAAATATATATAGAAATTTATATAATTCTAAATGTGCAATATTTCTATACAATGAATCTTGATGTTGAACAAAACAAATATTTATTGAAAATATAGTTTGAAGATGGCATCAAAATATCTACAATCATTTTTTTTCTAAGATTCTAAGACTTATCAGGATTCTACTTGCAGAGAAACAACACTAACCATCTTATCAACATAACTAGGAATCTTTTTACTTTTTCATTATAATCAGTTGCAACCAAAATTTAACCTCTGACCCTATGCATATCAGTATATTATACCACAGTTTTCAATTAAAATACATAAGTTTGATTCAACATAAAAAGAATTTATAAATGACTGTATGTGCAAATATATATTAAGAGGACTAGATAATTATTTCTTCTGTAAAAAGAAAAAGTCTCTTGATATTTATAAGACAAAATATTTGTAGCTATTATCCAAAGTTGTGTTTTGTTGAGTAATATAGAATTTTGAAGGACTTAGGAGTAGATAGGGTTGCCTATCACTCGGTTCATACTCCTCCCCAATCTACTTCAGTTCTATACTTCTAACATCTCAGCCTAAACTCTGAAATTTTATTTGCCATTTATTTTTTTTATTTTTACTTCAATAAGAGCAGATAGATTTGCATATCATTCTGTTTACACATCTCCCCAGTCTTAAAGTAGAGGTTTATCTCTAGTTTCTTGTTTAGAATTGGGTTTCCAGTCCCTTCTGAAGTTTTCTCATTCTATTTCACTCCCAGTAGCCCCTTGCATCTTAATGGCATTATTGCCTTATTTGGGGTGAATTGATTAAAAAAAAAAAAAAGAAAAAAAAAGTAAATTTTGAAATAATTTAAATTTAAAATGCAGACCAAAATTTTAATTTATTTTACTTAGCTTAAATCTTTTAAAAATGCTTCCGATTTAAATTTCAGCTGATAAAAATAAAAAAATAAATATTAAGTTAAAATATCAAAAAAACTTTTTCTTTCTTCTTCAACCATTAACAATATTGCTACGATGTGTATTACATTATAGTGACTGGAAAGTTCTGCTTTTACATTAACCAAAAAAAGTTTCTTGCTTAGCCTTCATCTTTAGAAGAAATTTTATCATCTTAAGAAAAAAAAAAATTTAAAATACTGATTAATTTTTAAATTAGAAAGCAACTAATTAGTACTAAAATGTATATGGTAAATAGAAAAACAAAGTCTGCTTGAATTGTCATGTGGCTAAAGTAGGTATGCATTTGCCACCTGATGCCAGAGATCAGTATTTGAGCTCAAGTAAAAAGGCAGGATTTTGGATGCTGATTTCTTTTAGGCAGTTTGGAGATCTCACTTGGAAAATTAGGATGACAAAATCTTTCTTTTCTCTATCTGGCCATGTATGGCACAAGGTTACAGTATATTTGAATATCAAGTTAAAATTGCATACTACTGGCTAAAAATTCAACTTCAAAATATTTATGCTATTAATATATAAATAATATAGATACAAAGAAAAAGCATGAACTTTATTTAAAGAAGCAACAGTTTCAAAAATTGAATAAGAAAACACAACAAAAAAAAAAAAAAGAAACAAAAAAGAAACACACAAAACTGCACAGGACTAAAACTACAAAATATTGTTTGAAATCCAGAGATTTGATGATCTGATGGA
Organism: Acanthosepion lycidas; assembly: GCA_963932145.1. NCBI lineage: Eukaryota > Metazoa > Mollusca > Cephalopoda > Sepiida > Sepiidae > Acanthosepion > Acanthosepion lycidas. The sequence continues at coordinate 4,173,594 of OZ010583.1, read as the reverse complement.
TATACACATTGTTTCACCTTCAAATATTTCACGTAATTAGAAGACAATTTTTCTGTATGTTTGATAAAGACAATGATAAAGAGAAGAAATCTTGCCCAAATAACTCATCAAATACAAGAATCTATAAATTGAACTTTAAAAAAAGAATACAACGAATGTGAAACAAATTGGATGTTAATCCCTAGGAATATGACAATCAAGTGATTCTATTCAATTGTCAAGGAAATTATTTTCATATTTGATGTAAACAATCAAGTAACAGAGAATTAATTGAAGGGAAGGAATTAAGACTTTGGTGACAATAAGAGAAATTAATAATAAACAGAAAAATGTTTGAATGCAAGAAAAAAAAAAAAAATACTTTACAAGTGGGGCTCATAGTGTGGCTTTTGTATTTAATAGAACGACAAGTCAACTCACAATACAAAGAAAATCATGTCAACAAATGAAGTCCTTTTGTAAGTAAAAAATGAAAAATAATTACAAAAATTTATGGGAATAAGAAAGAAGTTAATGAAATAAATGACAAAATGACCAGAGAAAAACCACTTCCCTGAAACAAAGGCAAGTTAAGAAGAAGAAAACAAATTAGCAAGTTGTTTTCATTATTGCAAAAGGATTTGCAATATTGGCATTTGTTTTTTTAACATTTACAACTTAAGATCCCAAATAAACTAAAAAATTGAAAAGGCTTTATTTCTTAAGTTTGTCTTTTTGTTGAAACCAGACTTGATAAAAATAAATAAAGTCTTTCAAATTAAAATCACTTCCAATTCATTCACTTGGTTAATATACAATTAAGAAACAGCTTTCAAAATAAAAAATATGCTGAACAGAAAATAGATAAAAAAATAATATGCTCAGGTGTTTTTTTCTCTACTCCAAAATGCCATTCTTCTGATATTCAGCAGAAAGGAAAAATCTATTCCTCTCCCATTTCATCTTTAAGTGTTTTATGGCTAAGTAGCCATGCCACCCTCCAGAAAGCAATCAACCTCTAACAAATGCAAAACAAAACAGAACTAAGTAAAGAGAAAAACAGGCATAGGGATCTGAGTGAAAAGGAGGGTTCTCTAAGAGATGCCAATATTCCAAAAGGCTCCTGGCTGTCTAAAAATTTGTTCCTGCCTTGTTCCTTGAATCAGTGACAGTGAAAAGATAAATGATTCTATGCTGATTTTTTTAAAATGTAGGAGCAGAGACGGAAAACCTCATTTGTTTGCCACACCCTGCATGCCAACTTACACATACATTATGTAGTTGTGTATTTGGGCAACAGTCCTTCTCTAATACATATTACATTGAAAATGATTGACAAGGTATTTCTGTTAAGGTTTTTTTTTTTTTTTGTTTGTTTGTTTTTACTGTATTTTTATTGCATGCAAACAAAAAATTTTGAAATTTCTTTTTGGCATAGAGTGTGTAAAAAAAATATCACAATCATTGTTGATTTGAAATGCTTTTGAATAATCTGTTAGTTATTTTCAAGGATTTCAGTTGTGCCAATAATTGTATAAGTTGCTGATATGTAGATATGTTTTAACTCCTGAACCAATTATATTATGATCATGTTCATAGTTGACATTACAAAGGGCAGTTTTGGGGTTTTATGATTAGGATTTTTATTATTTTTTAAAATTTTCTGCAGTGAGAAGCATATATTATGTTTCGGTTTTCAACAAGTATTTTACATATAAAAGTTGGTATGCATTTTAGTTAATTTGAATGGGTCCTTATAGATCTATGGTCTGGCAGATATAAGGTCATGCATCTTAAATGACTAATAATAGTATCTTTGCTATAATTATTCATTGATTTAAATTCATGAGAAGCACCATTCCCTATGGAACATTTTAATTCATAAATAATGTTGGTATTCCAGATTTGGAATCTCATTATAACAAGAAATTACAAGTGAGCGTTGAAAAGCTTTTGGTCCATTCAAATATTTTTCAACAGCTCCTTATAATATACAAAACAAATACTTATGAACAATTTCTATTTTTTAAATCTATTTATTCATTTGATTTATCTATCAAAGTAATAGATATATGCACACGCACACACACAAAATGCATAATTCATACTATATATGTTAACCTATATGGTTGATGCCTGACTAAGGTATTTTCAGTGCAAGTACCCACCACTAAACATTCTGACTACCTTACTTTCTCTAATTTCAAATTATGTAATAAGACAGAGGCAGAATAAATTAAGCATTATGGAGGAATTAAAAGAAAGAGAAGGTTCCTCTAAGGTCCAAGCCAGCCATTTTTTTTTTTTTTTTTTTTTTTTTAACTGCAGCCTATTTTATGATTACAACTCTGGTGAGCCACAAGATGAAGAGAAAACCAATTTAATTATTGAATTTAATTATTGTACCTTAAATGAATTGTTGGAAAAGCATAACCAATTGAAACCCATTAACATTCTAAAGTGGTTGCTACATTGTGAATGCTTTATATTTCACTGAATTTATATATTTCTTTCATATGTATCTCTTAAGAAAGAAAAATACCTTAAGTAAGTTTGTCAGTTACAAAAATAACATTTCAGAAAGCAAACCCAATTTAAGTTCATAAGTATGAAGTTTCTTTTAATGGAAAAAAAAAACATTTAAAAAAGAAAAAAAAAATCTACTCAGATTATTAAATTTTGAAAGTAAATGAAAAAAAAGTAGCAACTGTAAGAATTAGAGCTTGAAGGAGTTTTTCATCAATAAAGAAAAAAATATATGAAAGTGTTTATTAATGAAGTGAAACAAATGCGATTCTGATGAACATTTTTTAATTAAATCTGTCAGAACATAATGATAAAATGCAGAAGTTAGGGTAAAATAATTTGGTCTTAATTTTGTAATAACGCTAATGAAAACAAGTTCATTTAATAGAGAGAAAAGATGTTTTTCATAAAATATGATCTTATTATGCTTAATAGTTGAAATACAATTTGATATTTTGAAGTAAATCTGCCTGCTTTATGAGCGGCTTCATTGAGAAAAGTGCCAATGAACAGCTTTTCCCCCATTCATCAAGAGGAAGAAATGTATCAAGCAAATAAGAGTCGTTAGAAGGTTTCTATCAGCCTCAATTCAGTCAAACGTATGCAGGAAGTGTTGAGACCGTATAAATGTTCTCTATTATCTACCCAAAGTATCAATAGTTCACAGCTGATAGGAGGAGGAGGAGGAGGAGGTAGCATCACACACACACACACACAAAATGGACAATTGCTGCACATTTAAAGAACCAGCTATAATTGGACAACAAAGGAATACATTAAGTTGGCAGTTGGAGAGAAAGAAAGTTAAAAAAAAAAAAAATAAGGAGCAGAGACTGGAAGGTAAAAAGATGTTGGCAGGGAAGCGTATATCCTTAAGGATAATTAAGGCACAATATACACAATGAAGAGAAAACATCTAAAAGAAACTTGTTACATTTCTAACATCATTCATCACCAGTAAATACTTTAAGAGATCATGGTATATAGAAATGGCCAGGAGTTAAAAAGGCAATCTGTTATTCAAGTTGTAACAGTATGGCAGCTAGACATAAAAGTGTTTGCAACTAAGACCCAGGTAAGCAAAGAGAGGAAAAAGAAAGGACAAAGTGAGAAAGGAAAGAAAAAAAAAACAAAAAAAACAAACAAACAAGGAAAGGAAGGAAACTAAAACGTGAAGACAGAAAAGAAAAAAGCGAAGATGGAAAGAATTAGAAAAATAAAAAAAGCAAATAATTAACAAAAGAGCAAAGAATGAAATATAAAGTCTGTTTGGGTTCAGTAAAACTGCATGCTGTTAAGCTTAGGCCATTATCATCATCATCATCAGCTTAGGCCATTATCATCATCATCATCAGCTTAGGCCATTATCATCATCATCATCAGCTTAGGCCATTATCATCATCATCATCATCATCATCAGCTTAGGCCATCATCATCATCAGCTTAGGCCATTATCATCATCATCATCATCATCAGCTTAGGCCATTATCATCATCATCATCATCAGCTTAGGCCATTATCATCATCATCATCATCATCAGCTTAGGCCATTATCATCATCATCATCATCATCAGCTTAGGCCATTATCATCATCATCGTCCAGTGAGGATCAAAGTCACGACTCAGTTGTAATTGATTTAGCTTCCAAGCTTGTTAACTATTACACCATGTGAAAGTGCCCATTCTTACTAAGTGTGGTTTAGATGTTAGGATCAAACTCACTACTAAGTTGTAATTGATCTAACATGACAAATATTCTAACTATTACATCATATTTGAAGTGGTTAAGAATCATAATTTAGCAAGAAAAGTCAAATGTATATTTTGAAAAGATTAGATTCGGGGGTTGCGGGGCACAAGTAGGAAGCAAAAAAGAGTTAATAAGAATATTCACGGGATAACTTTATTCCTGTGATAAAAGTATTTTCAAAAAATCAAACTGGAAATATTTCATTTTTAAACAATTATCAGCCATTTCAAGAAATATATATATATATATATATATATATATATATATATATTAGATATAAAATTTTGAACAGTCAAGTTACAAATTACCTTCAAACCATTTAGTAGAAAAACATTTTGCTGCAAACAATATTAAATTTTTAATAATTTGTTTTACGTCATGCAGAAAGAAAGCAGATGTTAAGCGTGCTTTAGAATTCATTTGAAATCACGGTGATGTAAATTTAAATAAGTGGCTAAAATCCCACCTTTGAAAACTTTTCATTAATAATAAGTTCTGGTAAACAGTCACAAGACTTGATGATTTAATATAAATACTGTGTTCCATGTTTCTTTCATATAAAGTGAAATGAAAAAAAATCCAAATATAAGCAGATAAATTTCTATAAATGTAGATCTTTAAAATTCGAAAACAGATGTAATCTTTTTCATACAGACAGGTAACTTACAAATATTGTGTTTTAAAGTTGATTTTTCATAAAGGAATTTATTTACTATATATTTTTGGTATTGGTAAAAATTTAAAGAAAATTATGGCAACAAAACATCATATTAAATAACATAATTAATTTCAAGAAACACACAAAAAGTTGTTAGGAACTGCAGGTGAAGGATATTCAAGTGTCGAGCACTAAAAGGACAAAATGTTGAGTATTCATTTTAAAGGTGCTTAGATTCCAACACAAAAATCTTTCCAGTTTTTGTAAATGGTGAATATATTTAATATGTGAAAATATAGTGTTGCACCATAAGGCTTTTCCACTTTGCAACAATCTCACTTTATGAAGCCACTAATTGTATAAAAGTCAACCTTCTCTCTCATTAATAAAGTTTTTTTTCTATCATACTCTCACACAAAGTAACACCTTGTGTCTTAGTGGCATTATTGCCTTGCTTGGGGCGAATTGATTATTAAAAAAAAAAAAAAAAAAAAAAAAAAAGCAGCAGCAACTTTTGCCTAAAAGATTAAAATTTTCCACTATGTAAGAATTCCATGTATTCCATTCAAGAACATGTTTCACTATCTACCAACATTTAATATTTTTAAGATCCATATATATATATATATATATATATATATATTTAAAATTCAGACTTTTATCCTAAGCAGATATTTTGGAGACAGTAGAAGTGAAAAGAACTCAAGTTAATCTAAAAAGATAAGTTTAAAAAATTGTTTTAAATATCCATCACTGCAAAAAAACAAAAAAGTGAAAAATTATTCTCACTGATAATTAGAGATTCATAATATCATTTTATCATAAAGAATGGAAAGAAATTACTGTGGAACATGATCACAAGTTTTGGAGGAAAAAATAAAGGAAACAAAATGTCTACACATTCTGAAATGAAGACAAGAGAAAAAAAACAAACCAAAACAAATAGGATTTATGTCAAATTCTCTGCACATATTACCAGGTTGCTGGCCAAGCAGTCAATGGTTGATGCATAATTTATCATGGGGATGATGGATGACAATCTATACAATATGGCCTTATTAAAGCCACTGCTAGTAAATAACACACCAAAGTCAGCAGTTGCACTTACAAAAGCTGACAGATGTTACACTAGACTGAACTTGGCTTAATTTGACAAATGTCTAATATATTTGGCTGTAATTGTAATAAACAGACAGACATTAAACATGCAATGCTAAAGTATACAAGTTCTGTTATTTGAAATGAAAATCACAAGTCAAAAATAAATTGTGGAAATGAAAGTTACAAAGACAAGTGCTGTAATGTTAAAAATGGTCACAATAAAAAAAGTTTGTAACTATGAAATATATTAGAATTATTCCTTCATATACACACATGCACATATATATATATATGAAAAAGTAGAAAACTGTTTTATAAACTACATATTTCACCCTCATTAGATTGGTTTCTTGTGTGTAGGTATGTATTTAAGTGACAAACAGACTTATTTCATTCTTGTTCAATCTTGTTTGGATTCTATATCCTACCAACACACACACAGCTATGAAGATTATAAAAACACTAATAAATCTGATTAAAACTGTAATTACACACACACTCTAACATATTGAGTATAGTCTGGTACAAGGCCAAATGGAGGAAAGTGACAAAATTTTCCAGATGGGAAGAAATTGCCAGCCTTGAAAATTAGCATTCAGAATCCTGTAATGGGTAAAAGAAATATAAAACTATTTTGGCTCTAGCAACATAAATTATATGTATTAACCTGTTTACATACACTGATGTACCAAAAGTCATTGGATAGGTGCCTAGTGCAGTGAAAAATCCCCTCCAACTTGAAGAGCTGCAATTCAATCCAACAACTGGCCAAATTTTTCAAGGGATGTTAACCATGCCATCTCCATAACTATCCACAGTTCTTTCATAGTTTCAGCTGCAGAATCTTGCAAGTAAATGAACCTCAATAAATGCTCAATTGGGCTTATGGCAAGTGATTATTTTGGACATACCACATTATGGTCAGCATTCACCAGAATGCTCTTCAAACTAAATATGGACAACTTAGGCCCAAGAACACAAGGTGCATCATTTTGCTGGAATAATCCATTGTTGATAGGTGGTACCCAAATGGTCATGCAACAGGGCTACGTAGGGGTCACTAGTCAATGATGTTTAAGCAGACCCAACTTATATCATATGAATACACCTCACATCATTATAAACCCACCACAAGCCAACAAAATGGCTTGTTGACAACTGAAGTATCGTGGTATCTGAACAACACCAAAACTACAAACAGGCCAAAACAACTGCAGCCCTACCACATGTTACCAGTCCTTCAGGGTCTAATTAGTGACATCACGAAACCTAGGTGAGTCACTACGTTCAGTGTTGTAGTGTTAACAGGAACACCATGGTAAGTTTCCTGCTTCACAATCTCATAGAAGCTAAAAGACATTGAACACATCTGTCTGGTGACTCCTGCACTGGATGAGGGTATGATTTGAGTCAATTCTTGCCAGGTGCCTCTGATCACAATCAGCCACTGCCCTGATACAGCTGAGAAGTAATACTTTGCATCAGGTATTCCAGATATATATGTGACAGTTTCAAAAATTAAATATCCCATCCCTCTGGCATCTATTATCATGCTGCATTTGAACTCCACTAATTCACACCTTGGCATGAGCAGCCAAGCCCAGTGTTCACACGGATCCCCTATATCTCAGAGTACGACTGAGATAGGACTGAGTTTTTTTGTTTTTTTTATGACATCAAGGGAAAGTGGCACAACCTACCTATAACTTTACATACTACTATCACATAACTTTTGTCACATCAGTGTATTACAGGTAATGTATGCTATCAAACCAATTCAATGCTACTCTAACAACTTGTATTACCAGCTAGAAATTGTGATCTTAGTGGTCCAGGGGACAGATAATTGAAAATACACACACAAGTTGTAATGCTTTCTAGTAAGAAGTTAAAAAAAAAAAAAAAAAAATTCTTTTCAACCCTAAATTCCATTTCCCAACAATTATTGGACAATTCTATAATGGATGACGATTACAAGACAGAATAGAGTATTAGACAGGAAAACAAAATCAGATTCTAATTATGAGGAACTCTCAAATCAGAAGTAACAACTCTAGGCTGAATGTTGACTTCTACAATGAAACTAAATAAAATTCAGTCATATATATATATATATATATATATATATATATATATATATATAAAAATGAAAACAGTAGATTATATGTATGATGAAAGAGGTTGGTTGGATGAGAGATTTTTTTTTTAGTCGTATATCAACCTCTATGGGTTATTTAATGCTGAAATCTAAATATTTTGAACACAATTTATGGCTTCAACTAAATATAATTTTGAATGCAATTGTATGCCTTCAATTACAGATAAAATGTACTGTTGATCATTTTGCTATAAAATGTATTGTTGGTAATTTTACGATAAAAATGTAATTTTATACATTCATAGTATTTGGAAGTTCACTATTTGCCTATAGCTGGGACCCTAACAGGTACTACCACCCCAGTTTAGGGTGGACCTGGGAACGACAGCAATTAAGAGGTGGTTCTACACTCCTCAAAACCTCCAATCTCCTGATCTGAGGTCTTTCTGCTGGATGATTGGAGGTCCTTTTTGAGGGCAGTAGCTATGTTAACTTTGTCAGCTCTGATGGATTCGCTAATGACAGAAGAAAATGGTAGTGTCATCTGCATAAATGCCTACTTGGAAACTGATGACATCAGGAAGATCACTGATGAAGATCAGAAACAGTATAGAGCCTTGAGGGACACCCACGTTTGTGTGAAAGGATCTGGAAGCAAGCCCATTCAGAACGACCTTCATTTCACAATTTGATAGGAATGATTGGATTAAATCAAACAATCATCTTGTAATATCATAGCTCTGAAGCTTAATCTTCATGATACCATATTGTTAATAATGTTTTCTTTATGTAAAAAGGCAGATAAGACACAAGAGAACCAAATAATTAAGTTGAACTTTGTGTAAGTGTTACATCGACAGTGACACGTTGCTATGGAAAGGACTAATAACAAATATATAGTCACCAGCAAATATTTATAAATCAGTACCATAAAGAAAGCAACTTGATTCTACTTAAAAAAAAAAAAAACTCAAGATTTTAAAATTCAATTTAAGTGAGATTTATTTGCTACAAATCTAAAAATCCAAAAAGAAATTAACAAAAATATTTTTACATTTGGCAATCATTTTACTCATTTTTTTTTCTTATTCTTAGAAAAAAAATTATATTTTTTGCAATAGTTTTGGTTGAATCCTTTTGATTTACAACGAAACCAAACTGTCCTTCCTCCGCCACATCTTTATCAAGTACATTTTTTTCTTCTTTAAATATTCACTCATTTCAAGACTGAAACTAACCACTTTTGTATGATTGGATCTATTTGTTAAACATTGAAGCACTTGAAATAATTGTTACTTTTTATAAGTTTAAGATTTTTGCTTTCAAAAAGGGAGACAATTGATGAAAGTGTATCAATTATCATAGCCTATTTTTACCCTGATCTACACAGATTATTCAGAGACCTTTTTGATTTAGGCTAGCATTAAGGAAATCTCTTAAAAGCAATCATTCTAAAATATTAAATATCTAAAAAAAGAACAGAAACTGTCCCATTTAAGCTGATTATAGACTCAAGCCTGATTAAAATAAGTGTTTTTTAAGGAAAATACCAAATTTATTTAAAAAGGACCATTAAAATAAAATCGAAAAGCCAGTTTTTTGTTCTCATTAAATTTTCAAGATTTATTGAACTATTTTTTTGCTCTCCAAAATGAAATTATGGATTTCAGAAATGGGAATTAAAACTAGGGAGTTGGGTGGGGGTGTTTGTAAAGGAGGAAAAATCTATTTTGAATAAATAAATACTTAATATTTATCACAATCAATTTGATAAAAAAAGGAGAGAGAGAGAGAGATAGTTCACCTAAACAATATGTAATAAAATAAAATTAAAACATTGAATTAATATTTAGAAAGAGTTCACCTAAAGTGTATCTAATAAAATAAATAAAAGAAACTAGAAAATGAGTAAAACTGAAATTTATGAGAAAAACTTTTGGATCACATGAGAATTTTATTTAGAAAAATGTTATGAAAATGTGATCTACATTTTAAGATTTTTGTAAAATGAAATTAAAAACAAAAAAGAAAATGCTGATATGGCATGAAAATAATTTGAGTTCGTTTTTTTAATTTTGCTTTCACAATCCAACACCTAATAGTCTTTCACGTCCATGACAAGAAATGCATTTAGAATAGCAAAAAATTATTAGAAAACCCAAACAAAATGACAGGTGTACATAAATTTGGCAATGTATTAAAGTATTATATTACATGATTAATAGAACAAATTCTAAATGATGTTAAAAAATTGCAAAACTCTGAAGAAAGATGATGCCAATTTTGAACTGGGTGCAGCAAGGAAATAATAATTGATATTCTGATTGAAAATATTCAAAATCTTCAACCATCTTACAACAAAACAAAACTGATCTGTGTTTGAGCTTTAGATGGTAGGTGATGTATACTGCAATAAGGTTCAATGTGGTTAAAGAGTTAATTACAAGCAAATGTCATGTCATGGAAATATATATATATATATATATATATATATATATATATATATATATATATATATATTTATTGATACATACAATACATACAGGGTGTGATGGGTAAATTGTTGTAACTTTATATTTTTAATTTCATGCATGCACATTTTGATTTTGTTCATTGCAGAGTATAGTAGGGTCGGTTAGGCAGCATCTGTGAGAAAAATAGCATCATGACACAATTCACTCTGCCAGAAATTTGGAAACGGCATGCTGTACTTCTTGGCATGCATGCCAGAAGCATCAATACAAACATTTCAGAGTGTTTGGGTGTCAATCTGAGGTCAGTGCAGTGGATCTGGAAAGAGTTGGATGTGTCTAATGATAATTACAAAGGTATGGTAGCTCAGAAAAATCACAATAAGAAAAGAACTCCCAAATGTATTAGCGAGGGCCTCAGACTCAACATGGAGGCCTACATCAAGTGATTTGAGAAGTTAGTGCTGCACTGGGTCAAGAGGGTGGCTGCTGAAAAACTATGTCTGGCAACAGGACTCTGCACCATGCTACACAAGAAGGAGAAGTCAATCATGACTGTCAGACAATTTCTACAACTACATCACCCTTTACATCTGACTACCTAACTCCCCAAACTGCAAACCCCTTGATTATTATGCATGGGATGCAGTTGAGCCAAAGACCAACAAAACTCCTTGTAACACCAAAGAAGAACTGAAGGCAAGGATTATGGCAGCATTCACAAACTTAAACATGGAGACCATTCAGAAGAGTTGCAGGAGATCCCAAAATCATCTGGAGAACATGAATGAAGCCAATGGCAATTTTATTGAATAAATTTACTCTTTAGTATTTCAAGATATTTTTGTGAAAATTTAGTAAATATATCTGTCAAAATGAGATGTCAGTATTATTTTCATTTTTTTTTTTTTTTTTTTTTTTTGCATAATTTAGATGATAAGTTATCCATCACACCTTGAATGTGTTTCTTTTGTTCAATTTGAGCTATGGGCCTCTGATAAAATTGGAAAGTAAATTTTGAGAAACGAAGTACATACATTGCTACACTTGTAGACCAGGTTCTGGTGGGCCACATAGCACAGATGCTTGCCAAGTTTGACACATTATAAAGGTACCTGTGGCAGATCATATGACCCCAACAGCATGGTCAAAGCAAATATGATCACCAAAAGTGTGAACAAAGACCATTAGGAATCATTCTCTTGTAACTGGATGATAGATGTGTGCCTCTTGCCAGGTTTTTCATTCACTTCACAAGGCCATCATGCACATCTCAAACAGTATTAGAGAGGAGTCATTTGAACAATCATATAGTATGCTTTATTGTTCCGTGATGAGAACAGGTTTTGCCTTTATGCTACTTAGACCTAGAGATGACAACTTCTAGATAACACCTTAGCTCATAACACATAAACCCAGCTCCTGGCAGCACAGTACCATAAATTACAATTCTCACTTGCCTTTGGTATTTGAGAAGGGAATATTGAACAGTTCAACACAATCCACTGCAACTGAAACAGGAAGGTAAGATGTTGCAGGAGAATAATGCCTGGCCACATGATGTCCATGCTACTTAATATGCTCTACAAGATTCAACTTTCCTTGTCAGCACAATTTCCAGACCTCTCATTGAACAGGAGACTCATTCAGCTGGTCTACTTGAAATCCTTGCATTATTGCATCAACAGGTGTAAAATTCAGGAAATAATGTATTGCAAGATGGTATTCACCATTTGTATGATTGTATACAGGTACAGGTATGTGGTAATGCCCAAGGAAGATATACAATATTAATATTGGGTTGTGAGTATTGTTAATACATTCTTTATTTTGGAATCAGTGCACATATTAATCTGTATATGCAAGCACTTGTCATAATCCAGCTATATTATCTGTACTTTTCATCTTGAGTAAATTAAAACACATATTCAGACTGTTACAATTTAATTTTCTGTCAGTGTATATGCAATTTAAACATAACAAATAACAATCCACATCTTATCCATTTTTCTGAAAAAAAAAAAAAAAGCCTCGAAACTGATTATCTTGTATCCAACAAGATCTTTATATTTAAAACTGGTCAAAAAAATTCAGTTAATTTTATGTGTTAGTCATAAAATGACTGTATTTCTAAAAAAAAAAAAAAATAATTAGTTAAAATTGTATTCATTGAGGATAACTATTATTAAAACTATTTCTAAGCTAGTATATATATATATATATATATATAGATAGATAGATAGAGAGAGAGAGAGAGAGAGAGAGATATAAATAAATAATTGCTGGTTACTCATTTTTCAAGCACACTAATCTGAAATTTGTGTTTATTCAATGCCCACAGAACCCACCTGTGGTTTAAACTACAACTATGCTGAGTAGATTTTAGTTACTGTTTCTGAGCAAAATTGCATAATCTGGCATGATCACCAGTTTTCCAGTACCCTCAAGCCCTTCATCATGGTTGACTTGTGATGCCATACTAGCACAATCATCAATGGCTTCCTGAACAGTTCTGTCTACCGAATTTCACTCACAAAACTGGTCCATCTGTGGTATTATTTTCATATACTTTCCAAGGGTACTATATGCTGGAATTACCTCCCCAAGGCAATAACATCAAGTCACATTGCTGATAAGTTGACCATGGTGAGATTTGAATATATATTTCTTCAAGTAATTAACGGATTTTTTAATCAGACATTATTTTTTAATATTATAAATGTTATATGTAATGGGTACACTTGTCTTAACAGACAACCCTTTTAAAAAAAATGACAGTGAAATTAATGTCTACTGACCTAAATATGCCTCCTGACAGGAACTGAACCTGTATTCTCTTTTTAATCTAGGAAACAACTTTCAAGCAAAGTGTCATTTACCATTGAGTCATGGGAAGCCATCACAGCAAAGTTCATTTACTCTATTTGAAGAATGTAGATCTCTTGGTTGTATCTTTCAAAATCTGTATCTTCCAAATAGGTTTAGGTTTCAAGCATATTTTTATTACTATAAACACTGTATTTAATAGGTACATGTATGTGAGCTTCAAGGCAGGTTTTGTGACCATTCAAACATCAGGCACCAAAAAAATACACAAACACACTTATTTATATAACAAATCAATGTATCAGTAATTATTACTTAAAAAGAATTGTTACAATCTAAAAATGTTTTCTGGCTTTAAATAACTTAAAGGGTTGATAAGCAGAAGAAAATGAATCAACCAAGCAAAGTATTGGCAAAACCAACAGAAAGGCTACCAAATGAATAAAGAAAATAAAAAACAAAACAAAGCCAATAAATCTACAACAAAAAAAAGGAACAGTAAACAAACTGAGAAGAAAAAACAATCAAAAAGCCAGACACCTACAAAAACAGCTACTGACTGTACTCTATGTTGAAATGAGAAAGACAGAACAAATATACCACCCAGTGATACTAACACTACTCAAAAATATTATATATATAACAAATATACATAAGTAAAAAATGAATGGACCTGCCATAGAAATAGATTAATATATTTACAAACACTTAAAATGTTTGTGTAAAATTTTTAATTTTATACTAAATATTTTATCAAATTTGTTCTATTTTCAAAACACTGATTTCTGGAATTAAGAATTTTTTGGAAGGGAAACAAAACTTCTCAACCCAACAAAGAAGGGAAGTGGGTCAGGTTGAGAAATTTTTCAGCACCTCCCCCACCATACAATAAAGAGAGTGAGAGAGATATAAACACACGTGCACATATCAAGCAAGAAGCAGCAGTGATTAAATTAATCCTTTGAGAATGATACCGAGAAGAAGCCATTGTGAGTTTCTCTTTATCGCACACACCCAAAATTGACAAACAGATGAAAAAGGAAAAAAGTAAACTGAGAAGAGGAAGATTAGAAGAGGAGAAAGGGTTTAAAGAAAAACAAATAGCAACAAGGAAAAGACAACTGGTCAAATAATATAAGCTAAAGTTTCAGTGGTCATTACCTGTGAACTGCTGAAAAGAGCAGCAGGTAATTTCCTTTTGATCATTATGCAATCAACTCACAACACACACACACAAATAGTTTGTAGCAGAGATTTAGAGAAAGAAACAGAAGAGGAGGAATTTTGATGGAACAAAAGAGAAAATTGAACAGGTTTCAGCAGGAACAAGTAGCTGAATGAATAGCAGGCTTTTTGATAAAACATTCAGTTATGAACAAATTTGGAAATTATAGACATTTTGGCCTCACCTGCCCCCCACCCCCATACATACACAAGCTTAGTCTAACATCAGATTGCACTTACTGCATAATCAAACGGTTTGAAAGTTAACCTTACAATATATCATTATGGCAAACACCATTTTATATACATATACATGCAACCTGACATTTTGAGAAATACACGTCATATACATATATACAAGTGGACAAACACAAACAAAAAACAATCTAATGCAATAGAATGAAAACAAAATCTACTCATAAAATAAAAACATACATATATATATATATATATATATATATATATATATATATATATATATATTGGTGTCCATAAAATATTTGTACCAGACACATTGCGCTTTCTCTTGCAGTGTTGTCATTTTCATTAAAGGTCAAAGATCAATAATAAACAATTTTAACAACTATCGGAAAAGACGAAGTGAATTAAAAAGGAAGAAACTATATATAAATTAAAACATTAATAACATTTCTTTAACAAAGAATAATATTGCTGGATCCGATTTATAACTGAGACAAACTGGAAGTTCCACAAATAATAATTCCTGAATGCAAGAGAAAGCATATGTATCCTGTACAAATAATTTATGAACTTCCTATGCCTGTGTGTGTGTGTGTGTGTATATATATATATATATACACACACACATTAAACATCTCTCTCACACTATCAACCTCACCTTGTTTAATAATGGGAGTGGCATGCTGAAAGTTTTTTTTTTTTTTTTTGAATGGACAGTATGGACAATTTTTGCCTTGCCTTATTCCCACCAAAAAGGAAAATGTAAGAATGCTGGAAAAACTAAAATAAAATTTTCCTTGTCCATCATATTCTTGACAGATTTGTAACTTGTTAAATTTAGAACAAATTAATGAAATTTTTAATTTTACTATTGACAAGAATATTATTAATATTATTAATGACAATGTTTTATGAAAACAAAGGACTGAAATGTTTAAATTATTAAAAATAAATGATGAGAAAAATTTATAATTAATTTTAAAGCTCGTAATTCTTGTCTTAGACAAAAACTTCATTGAAAACTTAATCATTGTCAGATTTTAGTCTTGCATCCCATGTTGCCTATCCATAAAATTCATTTATTTTTTGCGATTAAGGCAGGCCAAACATGAAGCAAGATCTAAGTGATTTTGCCTTATGTTCTGCCTGCCTTAATCTCAAAACTTAATTTCTCTATTTAAAATGTGCCCTTTCTAAAATGGAAGCAAAATTTATTTCCACATAAAATATTCATTAGACAGTTTTTAAAACAAAATTGTTAGATTCAAGTTAAAAGAGAGAAAAAAATGCTCAAAATGTTTTCTAATTTATACATATATTAAAAGAAAACCTAAAAATATTTTTGTAAATAAAGCATCAATTTTTTTTTTCTTAAAGTTCAGAATCTCACTTCAAGTCTCAAGAATTTTTAGTTGAAAAGTAGTTCATGTTATAAAATGTAATTACAAAAAATATTCAGTCTTGTAGAATTTAAAGAATGGAAGAAAATCTTCCACTTGATTTGGAGATAAATAGATATTTAGCATTTGAATCAGAATCAATACAAAAAGTTTGAAGACAATTTGCAAGAAAAGCAATCCTTTTAAAACCTGGTTTAGCACATATTCTAAATCTATATAAAAAATATAATGAGATATATGTGCCATTTTGCTAATAATACATGAAACAACTAACCAGCCATATTTTCAAATTTATTGTCTGTTAAAAATAAGGAGCTTACTGCAAAATTCTACCTATGTTAATTAAAGTGTTTATATTTACTTGCTCTCAATGAAGCAGCTCAGCTCCAACTGAATTAAACTGCACACTTAAAAAAATTAAAAGACATACTTTGACCTTTAACTGAAAGCGCCAAAAAGAAAAATAAGATAATTATTTTGATTAAATATGGGTTGTACTAGTAGATATATGCCTCTCATCTGAAATAGAACAGTGACCTAATGGCAATTACCAATTAAAAATGCAGAATTTTAGGACGAATACCCTAATTGGAAAATTGTGTTGCAACAATCTTCCTCTCCATTTGATCTCATAGTGTACTACACTAAACTTATTAAATAGTAAACATTTTTTATACAGGTGGGTGTGTATATATATATATATATATGTATGTATGTATGTATGTATGTATGTGTGTGTGTGTGTGTGTATCATCCAGGAACTTGTTAATTTTAAAAAAGATTTCAATTGGCATTTCAAATAAGATCAGCAGAATAATTTTGTTTAACCAAATCCACTTAGCACTTTGGCAAAAAAAAAAAAAGGGTTCAAAATATAAAAGGCAGACATAAAAAGTTCTTGGCCTGATTAACAAGGGATTTTCCCTATCAAATTCTCATGCTTTATCAGTTTATCAGATTTTGGGAAGTACGTTAGAACAAGATTATTTCACCATCTTCTCATATATATATATATATATATATATATATATATATATATATATATATATATATATATATATATATTATACATACATACACACATTCATTTACATATATATCCCAGTCTGTAAAATAACAATACTATATTAAATTATTATTAGGTTGGTGCAAAAATAATGACGTAATAATGTTGTGTTTTGACGTTAAAAATACGTCAAAAAACGACATTATTACGTCATTATTTATGCAGCAACCTAATACAACTAAGCTAAAATACTTTACACAGATCAGAATAGGTCGAAAATTATTCAACATCTGAATTAGGCAGCATTAAAATTTAGTTTGTGCTGCTCTTAAGTTTTGTTATCTATAGTCAGGGCCTTAAACAGCTTCCATATACCATCACCAAAAGTGCGCCCTTGAGAAGTCAATCCACTTTCATCAGCAAAGGACTGAATTTTAACTAAACAGGGTACTACCTTCATTTCATGTGATAAATAGATGATTATATATATATATAAAATTTTATGTCATGACATTTAATTGGTTAATCCAGACATACCCACAAGTCTATTTTTAATTTCTGACCTTGTGCCCCACCTTTCACTTTAGGAAAAGAGGTAATGATTTGTTCTTAAATTTCCCTAAGAAATCATTTTATAACCAGTTACCTACCATTGCTTGAAGAAGTAGAATCATAGTATTGAAACATGAAAACTTTTGTGTAGCAATTTAAAAATGTTTTTATTATAACCTCTTACAATAAAAATATATTTATATATATATTATACACATTACTATTAAAAAAAAAAAAAAAAAAGAAAAAAAAAATTTAAGAAACCCAAGATTCTTAAAGTCGAACATGCTTAAAATACAATCCATTTAATTCACACTAACAGGGCTTTTTACAAAATGCAAATAAATCATACATCTTTTAAAATTTAAGTTTTGATGAGTTTTAATGTTAAATTTTTTAAATCATTTCACTCCAAGCAAGGCAATAAAGCCACTAAGATGCAAAAAGTTATTGAGTGTGAAAAAATCTGAGAAAAAAAAAGATTAAGGAGAGAGGACAATAAAGAAACAGGAATTAAAAAAACTGAAGAGGAAAATTGACGTTGCATTTAAATTTTTGATGATCAAAATTCACTGGAAAGTATGGAGAATTCCACAAGAGAGAAGTGCAAGAGAAGAAACTGTTTTACCAGAGAAATTATTTTGAGAATATGTGTGCATAATATACAGATATATCCCAGAATATGATGATTGGGTTTTTTATAAAACTCACAGTAATGCCTGAAAGCTTGTAGAGACCAGGATTTTATGTTTCATAGGCATTTTACATTTGATCTATATCAGATTTTATAGTTGCTCTTTCTTTGATATTGAGCACTATAGAAAAAAACAACATTAAACAAAAAACAATGTTGTATTTATTAATGTTTTTTTTTCCTTTTTTACAGTAAGGTTCACCCTGTACAAAGCCCAAGAGTCACTTGAGGTAGAGGGTTACAACAAGGGGGGTAGTTTACATGGATAGGAGGGGAAGATAACAGTTTACCTTAGACTCAAACAGGTTAAGATTGCAGTGACTGGGAAAACATTCTCTTGGGAGTCAGTTCATAGGGCAGTAGTTCACGGGAAGAAGCTGTTTGAGTACAACTTACTTCTCACTGATGGAATACAGAAGGGAGAAGTGGTTGGTTTGCTACTATGTAAGTGGCATGGTAAGTACTAGCCACATAGGTTAGACCTGGAGAGAAACCAAGGAATGTTTGCTCATCCAAACACTTTCCATGGAAGTAGCAATAGAGCAGTGAGAGGCTTGTCACATCCCACTTGTGAAAGGGACGTTGGAAAGTGGAAAAGAATTCTTCCCTAACGAGGACTTGGAGATATTTTTGAACTCTGTCAAGACTGGAAAGTGAAGTCTGGGCAGCTCCTACCCAAATATGACAACAGTACTCCATTTTTGGCCTGATCTAGATCTTATGAAGTTAAAGGATAACATGACGAGTCAGGTACCTGCATTTGAGGCTGAATATCCTCTCAAGAGGTGGGGCCACCTCAAGGTGACATCCATTCATTGTGACTGGCTGTAGTTTGGAGTCTGATCGGTGGTGATGGAATGTAACCTATTTGGTTTTACCTGCTGCATAATGGTAAGACATTAGTTAGATGAAGACACCATTGCCACTAATGTCTTACTATTATGTGGGAGGTATTTCTGCTACAGCCTGTAGATTCAAATGATAATAATAATAAAAGGTGCTACACCAAAATTTAAGGAATTTGATAATAGGGGTGGGTAAAAAAAAATCTTTAAATGCAAAGGGGAATGACAAAGTATAGACTAAATTGGGTTGGTATAAGCTACTCATCTTCTACAAACTTTTACCTAACCACCTCATATATATATATATGATAAAAATATAGTTTTAAGGTATGCTCAATACCAGGGATAGAGTGTATGTAAATATGTAAAGATGGCCTGATGATTGCGTTTAAGCATAAAACAGACCATTGCTGCTGGGTGTTGACCTGAATGTCCACTTTTATATATATGTCCTTATATATAATTATGTCATTTTTTTTTCTTGACATTATCTCTTTTATATATATATATATATATATATATATATATATATATATATATATATATATATATTCGCATATAGAGTGTATCTGTAGAGGAGACAAAATGCATAAAAAGAGACAAGAGGAAAAACTATTCTTAACCGATATATATATATATATATATATATATATATATATATATATATATAAAAAAGAGTAATGTCAAGAAAAAAATGACACTATTTAAGTAACTTTACAACTGTATTGTATTTATAAACTATCAAAAAGTTTATGCTGGACTGAATTTTCTTGTCTATTTTCAATACTTTATAAATGTTACTAATGTCCTATTTGGAATTGCTAACCTCTCTATGCAGTGAACTCTTTTGATGATATAGAAAACTATTACATATGCACACACACACACACAGAGAGCATATTATGTGGATAAATATACAAGGGTATTTTAAAAAGCTCTCAGACTGACCCATTTGTAATAATCTGACCAAATGACCAAGCATCAAATTTAGGGAAGAAATTTTCAACATCCCCTTGTATACGTTTTCTTTAGGCAGTAGAGATTTATTCAAGCAGATGTGCATTTTCTGTGTGGATGGTTAAGAAGAGAACAAATGAATGTATTTGCTTAGACAAGAGCAGAGGGTAATTAATCTATTTTATGATTTCTTTTTTCAACACCTTTGAACTCAACTGTTCTAAAAGCAGCAACAGGTTCCTCACTTTCTAAGACATTTACCTACAAAGTGTCAGTGAAAAATCAGGAGCCAAAATTCCCGCCAGCTCCAAAATTAAACATGGCCAACCAGTTGAGTAACTGCCAATATTGAAATAAACAAATGCATTCACGCTCAAACACACACACGAGAATATTATAATATGCTTATATAAATAGTTATTTAGGAAGATTAGCTTTGTCTGAGATGTTTCCTACAAAACTGGAGGCACTCAGTACAAATCAAATTCATCAAACAATAACCTGCAAGACTAGCTTGCCAATTATCGCAAGAGCAAGCACCATTACGTATAGACTAATGTGGGTGGGACACAGGTAATCATTACTTTTGGGTGAGAGACAAGAAAGCAGATAAAATTCAATACAAGTCTGATGTGAATTAAAACACACAAGACAAAAAACAAAAACAGGGATTTGGGAAAATTAGAAAATTATAGACAAATTAAGTGAAAATTTGAAGGTAAATACAAAAGAAGGAGAAAAATAAAGCATATCTGTCTAAAGAACTTATATTGCACACTGTTTTTTTTTACATACACACACACACAAATTTTATATATATATATATATATATATATATACACACACACACACATGGTGGTTTCTCCTACAAAGAGAGATGTAAGTTTAAATCCTGTCAGGGAGCACATTTTCCTTAAGATTTCTCAGATACACAGATCAGTAGATCTAATTTTGAGTAAAAAAAAGAAAAACTGGGTATATACCCAAATAATATTTACAGTACTAAGAAATATATATATATAGAGAGAGAGAGGGAGAAAGAGAGAGAGGCAGATATAAGCAGACAAAACAGACAGAGACAAATAAGCAATTAACAGATTTAATCTGACATTATTTCTTAGAACTATAAAGCTTATATTTAGTGGCTATGTATATTGGAGTAAATATCCCTATTATTTTAAACAGGAAAATTTATATCAATTGGCCTCTAACGATTGAAAAATCACATGAAAGAACATGAGATTTATTCTTGTACTCCATCGGACAAAGTATTTTTTTTATGCCATAGCCTAATTGGTAAGGAACACTTTAGATTAAAAACTGATTTTGCTGATAGAAAAAGAGAGGAATTCAATTCCTTTTGGGAAGCAAGTTTTCTTTAGTAGGACTTCTCAGTGCCTAGGCTGTTTTAATTTCACTGTTTAACAAAAAAACAACTGGGATGTCTACTTAGATACATGTAACAATGAAATCTAATGTTTATTGTAATATAAGAATATGAAAACACTTTGAATAAGTCAACCTCACATTCTGTTGTTTTTGGAAATCATTTTCCTGAGTGCATTGTTCATAATGTTGAGAAGAGTTATTAACATTTCAAATTTTGTTTGGACAATTGAATTTCTCTTTCACATACTTGAAGTTATCCCAATTCAGCTGATTCAACAACATCAAGAATAATGCGTTCAATTGTCTGAAGAAAATTTGGAATTTTTCAGAATGCTATCAGTATTTAGCAGAAACGTAATGACTATAGATTTTCAATAAATAAAAATAAATTAAGTCTTTTTCTTTTGAAATTTAATTGTAGTGAGGCAGCTGGAAGTAAAACATTTTTACAATCAAGAATACAGTCGATATCTTTATTGCAAAATAATGCAACTGAAAATGTACAAATGGTCTAGTTTGCCGACAATGAACTTGATGTCTCGTGCCATATTTAAGTAAGCTTCGTAAATATCAATAAAACTGACGGCTATTGTTAACTGTTTAGGTCTTTATTGACACATTAAAAATGATGCGGTTTTTATCTTTCTGTACTGAACCAACTTCTGTTGCAAAAAGGAATCAATGTAATACTTGCAAACAGCAAGTCTTAAATATACAAAACAAACATCAAAATTCTTGAAAATATGTTCTATATTAAACAGAAAATTAAATGTTCATTTCAGCCCCTATTAGGAATGACTGCAAAACACTTATTCCTCCACAATTTATAGACAGAGGCACACAAATGCATGCTGGGATTTTTTTCTAGCCAATAAACTCAGTCTTGGTCTGTCTTACCTTGATGTCAGAACACTACATTCACTTATCCAAACTTGCTCTTGTATGCCAACCCCAATCCTTAGTTTGTGAACCTTTTGCCATATTACTGTTGCTTTGTCTTATTACTGTTAATTTACTTTACACATATTGTTTGCTTGCTTTATATTATTTTTTGCCCCGTTCATTTTTCTTTTTAGTGCTTATTGCAAAAATTGTCAAATTTTGTTTGTTAGACAGTGCTGTAATTTATTTTATGTTCAATGATGGCCATTCACTTTATATGTGTAAAGAAAAAAAAAATTCTTCTATTTTGAGCAATCTCAAACACCTTTGACTACTGGTGGTTTTTTTTTTTTCCATTCTTATCCATCCACCATGATCTTCATTAGCTCTTCATTCCTCAAACCAGGATCATTTCTTAGCTGATCCATGTAGGTTTTGGTCAGTCTCCCTCTCTTCTGTTTTCCATGTTCAGGCTCCCACAAGAGTACTTTACTTAACAACTCTTCATTCCTCCTCTTCCAAATGTGACTGATGAATCACAGTTTTCTATTTGGTAATACCACTGTCACACTTTGCAGTTTTCCATAGAGTTTGTTGTTTGTTTTGTATTTTCCATGATACACCAATTATAGCTCTAGGCTTCCTCTTAGATGTACCATCAAGCCTATCACTCACCTTCTTGGTTAAAGTCCAGAGCTTTTAGCACCAGAGTGTTGCACACTTTCAACTGTGACTTGAAAGAAATCTATTTTCACATGGTCTTGGAGATTTGACTTCCATACTTATTTCATTCTGTTTGGTATGCTTTAGACTGGCTCAATTCAAATTTCCATGTTCTTTTTACTTGACTGAATCCAAGCACCAAAATACTCAAAGTTCTCAACTTGCTTCAGCTTTCTTATGGAATATATTCCTAATAATTTAAATTGTTTTTCTTCAAACCTTAAATACATAATAAAAATCCTACACAGATTTCACTTGTGTTCATTATAAGAGACGTCAAAATTCAAAAACTCAACTAGACTCATAAGCATTCTATTGATGCAATTTGTTTAGCTGTTAATTCCACTGCATGCAATTCCAGAAACCAAAAATTCAGCCTGAAGGTTTTCCAGTTTGTCATCTAGAAAATTAATTCTTTTTCCTTTCAAACAATATTTGAATTGTATCATTTTAGCTAACAAAGAAAAGGTCTATTAAGACGTGAAAGGATGTATTTATTATCCATTGTGAACGTATGATGATCAGCATTTAAATTTGGCAGAGCCTAAAGAAATTAGAAGCTCGCAAGAATTTCCTATAAAAGTTGGTCAAGAATAAGCTCTGGCATTTGTTACAGACAATTTAATGTCTTTGAGAGAAATGGCTGCTTTCTTTAAAATCCCTTTTCAAAATGATTCACAATAAAGAGAGGTAGCCTTCAATTATCTTCTGGGAACCAATCAACCCCACTCTTAATTGGGATAATATGGTCTTACCAATAAAGATATTGTGAGTAAATGAATTGCAAGGCCAACAAGACTGACAAAGCCAATTCTAACAATCCAAGTGAATGTGAAAGATGGACAGATACATGAACAAATCAGAGGGATAAATACTTGTGAATAGATAACAGATGCCTTCCCAACGAGAGAGAGAAAGAGGGAGAGAGAAAGAAATGATCTTCAATAATTTGTATGATGATTACACCATCTTGCCAGAGGTCAATTCAGGTTCCAATCCACATCTATCTTTTCTACAATGTCTATTTTGTTCAGATATTAGTGAGTCCCAGAAATAGGTCTTAAGTATGAAACATGTATATTCTCCTTCCCATCAACTATTAATTGTCCCTTAATAAATTATTTATCCAAGTTTTGTTAGAAGAAATTGAAGTGGCTGACTGCTGGAATAACTTTCAAGTATGAGAAGATGGTGAAAAGTCCTCAGCCTAACCAAGAAACCCTTAGAAAAGTAAGTAAAACCTGTTATTTGGTCAGATTTGGATGAAGAGCATTATATTAAGTATTTTTAGCATTCCCCCATAATTAGGGTTAAATTAAAAGCAATGTAAATTCCAAAAGACATTATCCATTACTGGCACTAACTCATTGCTGAAGAGAGAGAAAGACAGGTGAACAATTGCTAACCAAAGTTTTAAAGAAAAATGTAAATAACATAAGAACTTCAAGAATTATTATACTAAATAACCTGGTCAGATCACCAAATCCTCTGGTTGCAAATGTATGTGAAAAAAATCACACAGAGAAATCCAGCAAAAAGATTAAATTTTAAGTTTCGACAAGAAAATGTAAAATTTTAAACAAACTGAAAAAAAAAAAAAAAGAAAAAAAAGAAGATTTTCTTCCAATTCCTGTCTATATAAACCAAAAATGTTTTCAAATGACACTCCAGTCTTGTCAATAAAAGTTATAAAACTGTTGTGATAAAGTTTATCTGCATAAAACTAAGAAATATCAGATTTTCAAGTTTATTCATGATTTCATAATTGATGCATTATTAATTGCCCCATTCTTTTTTTTTTTTTTAAACAAAATGATTCTAAGTTCAAACCTAACAAAAAGTAGATAAAGAGCCTCACATTGGTTTTATTGCTTCACATTCTAAGTTTAGAACAGTGATTCTTAACAATTTTTTTTACCAATGGACGACTTTTACTCTTAATTCTTATTAGTGGACCTCCATCAGCATTCAATGAAAAAAAAAAAAAAAAAAAAAAAAAAAAAGAAGCTTATTTTATTTTTTACTAATAGATAAGTTTAGGAATTGTATTATAAAAATAGTAAATGTTTATGCTTCCTTTATATATAATCCTTATATAATTTATATATATATATATATATATATATATATATATAATTAATTTTATTATCAATATTTAATTTTTTTAAATATTTTATATCAATTAATATATATATATATATATATATATATATATATATATATTCCTTCTCAGTTTTTATTCAACTTTTACAATAAAAACGTCTGGTAGAGTAAAATGGATGCTAACTTATATAGCTTGATTGATCTTGGTTTCTGCTAGTTTTAGAGTTGTTTGTTATTTTTAGTATTTTAATATGGCATATATTACTGTAGAAATTCCAATTGTCAATTGTAACCACTGTTCCAGAGTGACATTACTGTATGGACCACTAAAATATTAATGTTTGAATCGCAACTAAAATGTTACATGAACCTCAACGATTCATATGAACACCAGTTGAGAACCATTGCTTGAGACTAAAGATAAAATTATAGATAAATATTATCAAATTGATTTTTGAATTCTATCTTATTTTATCCCCACCCCAAATACCACATGACTATAAAACTGTTCAACCAAAATAGATTTCTATAATTTTTTTACTACATATGAAAAAAATAAATAGTTTTATATTTTACAGTTATATTTTCAACTATAAGTAATCCTTGATGGGAGTGATTCTTTCAGGTTTGCTTTTTTTATTCCTTGATTTTTCCCTTCAGTGTGGACAGTTTTAACCCTTTCCAGGGAGAGTTTGAACATAAATTTTCAAATGTTTTCTAAATATTTTGGGTTTTCTTAAGTCATTATCAAAGAAATTTTCCCCGTTTTAAAATGTTTGTATCTGAACGAATAAGAGACTGCCACCCACCCATATATATATATGTATACACACACACACACAAGTGGGAAGGTACTGAAATATACTAAACATCTGATCTACTTTCCAAAATCAGTATTCTTATGTCTGATCATAGAAAAACTAATTTTGTTAACTTTTCAACACTCCAGATAAGAAAAGAACGTCCAAAATATTAAAACCATTTCATCCAGTCAAGAATAAATAAACTATTGGATCAAAATTTAATACAACTTTGAGATTCAAACTAAGAATCAGAAAGATTAAGCAAAAAAAAAAAAATTTCTCACATCTCATGACCTGAATATTTTAACAAAATCTACAAAAATATCTGTTACAAATATTTTTACAATATCTTTTTGGTTAGTCTTTAATTAAAAAGAACCAATTTCTGTCTGAATTTATTGAATGAGTTTTTACACTCAAGCTATTGTCCTCATTTTTGTTGTTGTTATCAAAACATTTTGGCCATTGTGCCATCTGTTCTTTATCAGGTTGTATATCAGTCTGGATAACCTGATGGCAATTTCAAACTGAACCCTTTATTTAATCTACAGGGATAGACTGTTCTTGTTTCACTGCCTGTGCTAATTCTCTCAGACCTCTAACTCTCAAGACAAACGTTAGTAACACTTATAAGCATTATTTATAATAAACTTTGTATGAAGTTAACACTAGAATTAGACAAATTAAAAGTTTTAATTTAAAACTAACTATTTTACCAAGTTTTACAGCTGGTCATCCTTACGTGTAAATAAATTACATAAAAGCATGTATATATATATATATATATATATATATATATAAATTATAAATCTAACAGGTTTTGCTTTTATTAAAGCTTCATCAGATAATGAAATTTAAAAAAAATTTCTGGTATTTTTATTTTTGTGTTATTTCATTATCATATCCATATTATACGATTAATAACAATAACAATATATAATTTTATGTATTGTTATACGATATAACAATAACAATATATAATTTTGTATGATCAACAAACTGTATTTAGAAAAATATGACAAACTGGAAAATTTCTTGAAACTTTACAGTTTGTCATATATATAAACATCAGAATCTGATATTAAAATAATGAACTTTCAAAAGAAATGTTCCCTTAATTTTTCAATTAAGTTTTTTACTTCTAGAAATTCTTTTAAAATCTCATTAAGTCTGTTATAAAATCTAAAGAAAAAATTATCCAATGTTTATGCTGATCTCAAAAGTTTTCTAATCAATACAATAAGTAAATTTATAATATATAAAAATAGTCTTGTGCACAAATATTTACCATATAAATATACACACATGTATCTCAAAACAATTACAACCAATTTTATACGCATCTATTGTACTCTCTCTCTCTCTCTCATATATACAGCATTCTGAATGTATTTTGTTCCTTCATTGCACTTTCAGGATTCAGATAAATATGCTAACCATTGCACTATGGTAAGTTTTCATGTAATTCCAGGTAAATTTATTTGTGTAATTTAATCTTTAAATTTGCTGCTGCTATCTGGAGTAATTGTTAAAAGAACATTTCAAAATCTTTCTTCCATTATAACCAGAAAGAGTAGCATTTGATGAAAATAATTATATTGACTTCTTGAAGATTATTTCAAATTTTCTCTCTTTATTAAAACCATACAATAATAATCATCTTTTAGCAATTGGTCCATAATTACACCTTTTGACAGAGTTTTTCAGAATGACATCCAAGTTTTTATGCCCATTTTATCATGATACTCAATCCCATGGAACCAGTTATTGAAAAAGAAAAGTTGAACAAATGCCTTTTGAGTTCATCTGAACATCATTCTCTTTGCTTCTCTTACAATTATACAAAGTTTATATGCCAATAACAAAGAAAAAAATAAATAGTTTTTTTTCATTAACTTTTACATATTTATTAAAAAAAATGTTTAAAGTGGACTCATTTTTAAATTTTATTTTTATATTGACTGGCTATTAAAAATAAATAACTTAAAATAGGTTTTGTATTTAATTTATACCTGCAAGAAATACATCAAAACTTGTAGAGCATTTGCACTTAAAGCAAAAACATCTTTTATTTCAAGATTTCATTTGAAGTCTTTTCATTATGAGTATCCTGATCTTTATTGCTTTTTAGTACATTGCAGGATATAAAGGTCTCTTTTCATATTTTCCTTTTGGGTTGTTGATATTCCATTGGACAGAGCAAGTTAATTTCATTTATTTTATAAACAACAAAACCTTTTTTTGTAAATGAGAAACAAAATAAATCTCACTTTTTAAAATATCTCATAACAACAAAAAAAAGTAATTAAGATGAGAATGTCGGTCAAAATAAAAAGGAAATAAAATCCCTCATCTCAAAAATTCAGAAATTTAAAATTGTTTTATTTTCATCCCTTTTCGAAAATTCTCAGATGAAATGTTTTAGATTTTAAATATTTTTTTCTGCTTAATATCGTCATCTTTGTTGTTCAAGTAAAAAACTAAAGTACAGAAGATAAATAATATTAAATACACATGTTCAACAAAGAAAGATAGTCATTTTTTTTTTTTACCTTTTGCGGTTTTGCCAAATAACTGAAAAGATTTTACCTGTTTTCATTAACTGATTTAACAAAGATGTAGCACTTAAAATAGAGGAATAACTAAAAATTTATCTGTGTTTACCAATTCTTTCATGACGGCGTTAAAAGGTAACTTTTTTTTTTCTCTCACTCAATAGAGTTCTTCTTTACAGTTGGAAACAGTGTAAAGTTTACACTGTTTCCAACATTTTTTAAACGGAAAAACAAAAATTCTGCCTTTAAATGGATGGGACATATATTCTTTTTCTGAAAATCTGTTTCGTTTATTAGGGGTTTGATTTTTTTCCCTAATATTTAAATCTTATCAATTCCAAAGAGAACTGCTTGGTAGAGATGGCCAAGAAAGAGGTTACCAACCGAATATAATCTACATCACGGTTTCAAACCCAGACTGATCACTAAAGTTGTAAAAAGTATGGACTCAGTCGTTTTGTTTGTGGCCAAGTGAAAGACATTAAAAAAACAAAACTTTTCACCTTTACAAACAATATAAAATTAGATACCAGAGATCATTCATTACAGAAATTAAATATATCAAATAAACAAACCGAAAAAATATGTGGAACATTTGAAAAACTTTTGATGTGTAAAGAAACTCATTATGTCGTTAATAAAACTCAGCTAAAAGTCAGTCAACTAAGTTTCATTCTCTCGTCACCAAGGAAAGATAAAGACAAAAAATTTTGTTTAGTGAGGTGAAAAGTCAAAAAGTGAAATAGAACTGTTTTTTTGGGTTTTTTTTTAAATCTCTAAACTAAAATAAAATTAAGCAGCAAGTGAGTCATTCAACAAAAAAAGTCAAAGTAATAATTAGACCATTTTTTAAGTTCAAAAAGTGAGGTGAAAAACGAGGACGCTTTTTTTTTAAAAAAAAGAAATTAACGCGATTTCAGGTTTATTTAAGCTTCTAATGAAGAATGAGAGAGAGATTATGTGACTTACTATGGATCCAAGGATCCAAATAACATTTTTAGGACGTCAAGTAATTTCAAATTTAATAAATAATTTTTGTTTCAACTCTTACCATTCAAATCCGTCTGATTTACACATTCCACATGAAAATGACTTGTTAGAGAAAAAACTTTAAAGATCAAAAAGCCTAAAAAAAGAAAGACGTCGTTCTTCTTTCTATGTTTTTTTTGGCTATATACAGCTTTTTAATGATGGTCTTTAGTTTTGCGTTTCTGCAAAGTTCAATAGAATCCGTAGACTTTCAAAGTTAGGATGCAATTCAAAAAGACATTTTTTTAAATAATTCAATATAAAAAAGATTGAGACAGACTTTATTTTTAAAAATTGTTTCTCACACGAAGCAATTTTGTGCTTCTAAAAATTCTTTCTTTAGAAGAGTTTCTTGGAGGAAAAAATTATTTGATGCAAACAAACAAAAAAAAAAACTATTCCAAAACAGGTTTTACAAGAAAAGTAACTATCAAACGAGGAAAATATATCACTTTGCTTTGCATAACTTTAAGTAAGAAGCTGAATAGTAGTGTGTATGATTTTTAAAAAAATGTTACATTTAAAAAAAATCAAAAAAAATAGATATTAATTTCTCTTACACACACAAATGATAATTTTTATTTAAATTTATCGATAAATCGTACAAAAAAAGTTAAAAAAAACTACTAGAAATAACTGAAGGAAAAACAGTTTGTTGAACCATTTTTTTTTTTTTTTTTTTTTAGAAATAATGAATGCCAAAAAAATGGGAATATAAGTGACTAATAACAGTTTTCTGGAAATAAGATAGGGAGAATAAGATTTTTTTCTCGATAGTGCAAGTTACAAATCAACATATTGGTGGTGCTTAACATCCAAGAGAGGAAAAAAACTTTCCCAAACTACTGTGTTTCTAGAAAGTTACTGAAGTACATTACAGTAAAAAAGGTACTTCAAAATGTTTATTTCTGTACAATATTAACACAAAATGACTAATAAATAAATAAAATATTTAAGTTTTACTCACATTGTACATAATGAAATTACTTTTTTTTTCATCAAACCTTTCAATTTCTGGTCTAACTTTCTTGATTGAGGTAAGGCAACAAATTCCTTTCGAGATTTTTTTTTTATACACAACGAACGAATGTAAATAAGAAAAAAAATAACTGTCAACTTTTGAAGTGAGTTAAACTCGTCAAAACTCAAAATCATCATTAACCCTTTTTAGTTTTCGGATTTTACTTTTGGAACACTGAATTGAAGATTTATTTTCTAATAGATTTTATTTTTGTAGGTTAATAACAAGATTCCTTAAGAATCCCATCAAAGAGTTTTTTCCTGGTGTCGAGAGTTCAATCCGAACTTCAATTAAAATTAGAGAGCAAATTGAAAAATATCAAAACTTTTATTTTTATTTACTTATTTTTTAGTCAACTCAAAGATTTGGATTGGAACAATCGTTTTGTTGAGGTTTCGTTTGTACAAACTTCGACAACTTTCTTCTTCTTGTGGTTTGGAAATAGTCTTTTAGTCTTAAAAAAATTAGCATTTTTCTCGCATTGACTTTTTCACACTCTTTTTTTAGTCTTTTTACTTTTCATTCAAAGCCAGCAATATGATTCCCTAATTTTTTTTTTTTATTTTTATTTTTTTTTAATCTTACAAGTTTTTTTACAAAGTTAATTTTTCGAGATGACTTTTTATTTTTACTCTAATGAGAATTGTTCTTTGGTTTCTTCAGAAAAACGATTTTTTTATTAAAAAAAAAAAAATTCACTAAAATAAGCTTATTGACGAATAGAGATGCTTTCAGTCAGGACTCGGTAGTAATCAAAGTTTTTTTGCTTCTTTTTTAAGTAACAGTCAAAATATTTTTAATTAATAGCAGTTTTCTTTTTTCTTTCCTTTTTTCCTTGCTCTTAAAAATCCAATCTAATTTTATTTTTTTTCTGTGGTGAGCATTATTATTATTTAGTTTTGCTTTCAAATTTAAGGTTAGCAACGCAAACAACCAAAACCTGAGGGGGTGATTTTTTGGAGGTGAGGGTAATAACGTAAGAAGTAAAATGACTTAAATCGATCAATAATGGAGAGGACGTGCATTGGAGAAAAGAACAGAAAGTAATGTTTCTCTTGTTTTTGTTGAACTAAGCAAGCACCTGCTGCTGTACTGTAATTTATAAAAAGAGAAAAATCATAAATGGCAAAAAAAAAAAAAAAAAATGAAATAAACAAATTTCATAAGAAAAAAAAAGTTGAGATATGATGAGAAACGACCGGCAGCAAAGTAACAAAAATTAATTTTAATAATCCAACAGAAAAAAAAAGAAGAGTTTTTAGATTAGAAGGTGGTGAAAGTGACAAGGGATATCGTCAACCTGGGAGAGGGATATAAAAAAAGATAAGAGAGAAAACAAATTGATGCCGGCTGATCATAAATGTCACTGTAAGACAGTTGAGTTAGTATCAAGTGCAATCAATGAAAAAAAAAAAAGTCATTTTTTTGCGGCGACTAACAAAAATTTATTACTTAAAATTGCAAATGCGATTTTTAAAAAAACGAGATTGATTTAATTTATTAAAAGGAATTAATTTGCTAACTTTATGAAGAAATTAATATCAGTTTGACTGAGTAAGAAGCTAAAAAGCTAACATTCGTTTTTAAAACTAACACAACAAAAAAATGCTTCTAGACAAAAACGTGAAATAAACAAAAAAAAAAGGAATTTATATAAATATACTTTTCTGTTATGAAGACATAAACGAGAAAAACCGAAAGAATAAATAAATCATCAATAATTTAAAAAAAAGTCCCTAAAATACTAAGAATCGTTAGATTTGTGGAAGTAGAAATTTGAACTTTTTAGAGATGAACTGAAAACCTGACACATGCGACAAGTCTAAACAGTGACGTCACTTACACACCCCTTTTTTTTAAAAAAAAAAAAACACGCACATTTCACAAGCACGGTGGCCGAAAAGTGGGTGATCACTTTTATTTACAAATCGTAACAGTCGCTTTTTGTCACTGTTTTTTCTATATATGAAAGTACAATATTAATTTTTAGAACATACTACGGAAACGATACAAAAATGGACAATATCTGTTCATATTTCGAAATCAGAGTGAAGTCATTGTTGTCTGTTGTTGTTAATAAAAACACCATGTCATTATTGTCGTTTTGTCAAAGCACAACAATTTTTTACACATTCTTTATATTAGTAAATCGATCATTATTTATTTTAATATCAACAAAGGATTTACACCGACTTATAAAATTTAGTAAAAATAAATTTAAAGACGAAGTGACGCGATTTCATTCTGTAAAGATGAAAAAATCCGATTCAGACGCCGCGTGTGTTTGTGTACAATTTTTAAATTTTACTTGACCGTTTTAAGAAATTATGTCTTATTTTGGGTATGAAGAGGGTAGCTTTCAAAATGAAAATTTGAAGCTAAATTTTCGTTTCGAATCTTTTAAACCACTAGGTAAGACTTGAGCAAGATTTTAATACCAAAGAACAAAAAAAAAAAAAAAAAAGAATTATTCGAAAGTTCATGATAAAAATAAAATTCATTTCAAGGGACGAAAGTATTGACAGTGAAAAAATCATGAGCTCTATTTTGCATGCAGGTAAATGATTTTTTAAGGCACAAGAACACATTCCCATTGACAAATTATAGGAAAAAAAAGAAGGAAAATAAAAGAAATGATTGATGGACAAATCGATAAATGATTGATCGATACAGCATGCAACAGAGATAGTGACAAAAAAGTGAAATGACACCCGGTAGACTTTTTATTTTTATTTTTTTATCTGTCTTTTTTGAATTGAGATTTTGGAAGACTGAAAAAAAAAAAAAAAAGAAAAATACAGAAAAAAGCCGGCTTACCTCTACTGTCATGACAAGTCCTTTCTGTGCTTTGGTAGACTTTTTCTTGCCTCCTGTGACTGCCTTGGTGGTGGACAACACCAAAAGAAGACAACATACCATGCTCCACCAAATGACAACCGAAGAACCCACAGATAAACTCATTGGTCCGGAGATAAAAAAAAAAAAAGCTGCTGTCTTTACTTACGACTTTTACTTATGAAAGACAAGTGATGACAACAACAACAAGCTTTCTTGGAGAACAAAAAAAAAAAAAAAAAAAAAAAAAAAAAACTAAAAAAAAAAATAGCGGTACGAACAAAAAGAACTGTTTCCTTTTATTCTTCCTTCAGTCACTTTTTCTTTCTTACAATCTTTCTACTTTCACTTTTGATATCGCTTCAAAAAATGTAAATAAAAATTTTCCTTTTTTCTTTTTCAAAAAGATGTTAATTTTGTTTGTGTTTTTTTCTCATCTGTAAAGTTGGATATTTCAGTTAACAGAGTTTTTTCCTTTATGAGTTATTTTTTTCCTTCAATTAAATATTTCCCCAGACTTTTTTTTTTTTTTAATAAAAATAACTTAAAATAAATAGATATTGGCCAATTCAAAAATATCAAGCCTAAAAAAAAAGCAATTGACGTGTTGTGTTGACGATGTGTACTGTGTACACAATGTGTGCGATGTACTTCTCCCCAACAAAAGTAGTGTGCGTATGTCTTTTTAGTACCTTACGACATCATCGGCAGAAAGCAGACTTTAGTTCACCCGAGCAATATGTAACTACTTAAAGACTAAAGAGTAAACAGTAGTAAGTAGATGAATTACGTATGATGTATATTATTACAATATATACCCAGGATGGTGATCTCCGTGTGTGAAGTTGGTCGTGACAGGAGAGTACTAGTAGTGAAATAGTAAAAACAATTCTCTCGTACGGTTCTGTCGAAGTAAGCGAGAACCACGTTTCCTTGTTTTCTGCTGTATACCCACTTATACTTTAAGTATGTGTGTGTGTGTGTGTGTAGACAAATTCGAAAATGTCCGAGTATTATGTCGAAAGAGGGAGAGAGAGAGAGAGAGATTGCAATGTCAATAATACTAAACTACTGTACATCACACGGGAGAAAATACACTACAGTTGTTTGGAGCGCTAATATCGAAACTAATGACTGAGAGACCCTCTCTATGGAAGAGGCTAGGAAAAAGGCGTGCTTTGAAAAGAGGTGTTATAGAATCGGTGCGTCTCTCTCTCTCTCTCTCTCTCTGAGTAGTGTTAAGTAAATCGCCCCCTTTTACAACGTTTAACGTTCGTGTTTGTAGCGAGTATGTAAGCAAGAGTGTGTATGCGTGTCACTGAACACATGCGTAAAAGCAATGTAAGTTTTCAGTAAGTATCATCATTATGTTGTGTGTGTGTGTGTGTGTGTGTGTGTGTGTGTGTGCTGAAGACGAATGAAAGAAACGACGACCAATCGCTGACTGACAATGTTGGAAAGCGCGGGCTTAGAAGGAAAGTGAAAGTACCAGGATTTTACAGGTTCTCTCTGCCCGAGTTCGCCTCCGGCTCCAAGACTTCACAATTACTTTCGGATTTCAATTCTTTAACTCACACACATGATCTCCCTTTGTTTTTATTTGACTGAAAAAAAAAGATGTTAACAGTTAGGACCAGCTACAAATTTATATGTAAAAAAAAAGAAATAAAAAAAATCGATTCGAAATCTTTTAAAAAAAATTATTTGCCGAAAAAGGAAAGCTATATTTATTTTTAAAAAAAATAATCATTAAAAACAAATGAATGTCAGTTTTTTAGTGTGTGTGTGTGTGTGTGTAACACTTTTCACACTTCAATGAAGTTGAAGTGTTATATCTCACACACATACACACACACAAGCACGCTCGTGCAAACTATGTGAAGTGACTTCATGTAGTTTGTTTCAAAGAGATTTTCTTTATAAAAGAAAATTGAATTCAAACATCGTAAAAATACTTTGGGGATAAAAATTAGCTTTTTTTTTTTCAAATAATTTACAGCATTAATTTCTAAAAGTGAATTAAAAAAAATTACTTCCACAATTTTTTATGTAGCAATAATTGTTTTTAAAAAAAAAAATTACACACGTTTCTGATGATATAAAAGTCTTTAAAAGACTTTGTCTTCTAGAATAAAAGTTTTAATAGAATTATAAAACCAAATTCTAAAAGAAACAGTTGTGAGTTGACTATATAATTTATTTATTTAACCCTTCTTTGTAATTAATTTATAATTTGTCAATATCTCCAGGGTCCAGGAACCAAAAACTTTTTTTTTTTCAGACAGGAACTTGGTTTAAACAAAAATAAAGACAAGAGAGTTATAAAACATTTTCTCCAATAAAACAAGGAAAGTAAGTTTTACTTTTATCTTTGAAATTGATTACATCTGATTCCAAGTTATTCACATAATTACTTTCTGAATTAATCTTTTAGTTTTTAGTTATAAATTGTTTTTGCTTCATTAAAACAAAATCTTGATAAAAAAAAAACTAAATGTAAAATAAGGTGGTCAACTTTTCATGGCAATTAATGACTTACACATTAGCTTAGATGCCGGCACAAAGTAAAAAGAGTAGTAGTGAAGCCTGTGAAGATCAAAGTCACTACTACTCAGTTTTCTAGTGAGACAAACTAGTTAACCACTACCAAGTTAAAAGGCCCTTCATGGTATTTATTTTATCTGTACCACCCACTCGAATGGAATCTGATACAAGGCTAAGTTTTAAAGTGGAAGTCCCATAAGACGAGAGGCCAAAATAGTCTAATCCCTTATAATTTCCTTTTTGGAGATGCCAGGCACCACGGATTAGCCCTAGCTCTCCCCTCACCCTCATGGAGCAGAGAAATAGGCATTTGGAATTGTATATGAGTTTTAATTTCTGTTTCAACTTCTAAAAGCTGAAAACTGATGACAATGTAAAACATAAACTTAGAATTTATCTTTTGTTTAAAATTACTAGAAATTTTAATAGCTGACTACAAATAATATAATTATTAATATTACAAATTGCTCCATGGAAACCAGTAATATATGAATTGCTACATGGAAACCAGTAATATATGAATTGCTACATGGCAACCAGTGATATACAAATTCTATCAGGGCAACCAGTAATAAATCATTAAGACATTTTTTTCTTCTTTCAGCCAAAGCAATTGACTGAATGGAAAAAAATTAAACTTTCCAATTCTTTCTCTCCACTGTCCTCTTCCTCTTTCTCCCTAAACATCCCCACCGACCCTTTGCCTCTCTCTTCCTCTCCCACTATCCCTCACTTTACTATTCTTCCTCCCCCTGTTTTCTCCATCCCTCTCTCTCAATCACTCACATACTCACTCAAACGTTCCTTCACTTTTACCATTCCTCCCCCATTTCTCACTCTCACTTACACCCAGTCCCTCACCTTAAACCATTCCCCCCCCCATTTCCTCTCTCACTTCTCAACTGTCCCCTCACCTTTAATATTTTTCTCACCACCAGTTTCCCTTTTTCTCCCTCCCCTACTGTTCATTTACCTTTACTATTCTCCCCAGTTGCTCTCTTCCGCCATCCCCTCACGTTCACTATTCTCCATCCCCCCTCTTTCCTATCCCACCTTTCCCACCTAAATCATCAGGCTTCTCGAGTCCACCAGATTTTTATGATCAAATTAAAAAACATTTCCATAAACGTTTTCACATTATATATATATATATATATATAATTTTTTTTTCTAGTGATGTTATATAACATGCTTATGTTATAATTATATATATATATATATATATATATATATATATATATATATATATATATATATATATATATATATATATGATTTAGTAAAGCTCAGGGCCAGTTAGAAATTAGAAGATTGTTTTGTTCCCAATCTTTTTAAACGGTATAACCTGACTTGACTATAGTCACTATACTATCAAAAGAGAAATAAACAACAGCTATTTGCCAAGCTTATCTTATTTCAAGGCTACAAGACTAAGGTACCCAGTAAGGATTGACATCACCATGATACTGATAACAATTCTTATGAAACTACATTAGAAAAGCACATTTCTTAAGGAGACACAGAAAGGTAATAAATGCAAACCAGTTTTGTTTAAAGTATGAATTGCCTTCATATGTCTTTACTCTTTTCAAACGGTCAATCTTGATTGGAAAATAAAAGTTTTCTTTTCACCTATTTAAAATGATCAGATTTATGTATATTTTCTTGTATGTGTATGTTACACTAACACAGTAAAAATATCACAGAGTATAAGTTTTCTTAGCACATATAAATTCTCTAAAGAATAATGCAATTTCTAGTTCAATCAAGACACTTTTTTTTTAAGTATCCCTTTAATTAAGTGTAATTTGGTGCAAAACGGAAGTGTTTATCCAAGGCCAATAACTCCAGATCTATTAAATGCTAATTAAAGAGTCATTTCCCCAAGGATTTTTTTTTTTCATAAGAAAATAAGAAGAATAAGCAGGGAGGAATCCTTGACCTTTCTGCATAAGTCAACCATAGTGGAATGTGACATACAAGTAACAATTGAATAATAATTGATAATAAGAAATAAATTTAATGATAATTCACAATTGTAAATAATTGTAATTTCTATATATAGGAAATTACTTGATATTAATTTAAAGGCCACATGAGGTAACTTTTAAATGAGGAGTAATAAAATGAAAATATCAAATGTATATATTTTTAATCTTTTCTTTTTTTTTATGACTTAAATAAAACTAAAGTCGACATTTGCAGAGATAGTCTGGCACAGGGATAAAATAGTAGAGCACCAAATGAGGATTCTATCCATTGCCCTGGCAGAAGATGAATGGAAAAGGAAACTTTTATAAAAGTAGATTTGTAATATCATTTTTAAAAAGAATACCAATTTCTAACCTTTCCCTCCCTTTTAAGTGACATTTTGTTTTGATATAATTCCAATCAAATGTTTGCATATCAACTTGTAATCATGTTGTAAATATATCAGAAAATTTAAATAAAAATAATCTAATAAAATCAAAATATATTTGAATTGTCCTTAAAGTTAAAATACAACTTTATCAGTAATCAAAGGAATAAAATTGCATACAAAATATTTAGTTTTCTGCATTAAATAACCCATTGAGGTGTTGATATGCCACTAAACAAAACCAACCAACCAACCAAACCAAGATACAAATTTCTTATAATTCCCAGCAACATTAACATTTGTAGTAATGGGAAAAAAAACAAGAATTAATTTTAAAAATATGATGCTATATTTAATGGCATTTAAAGTAAACAAAGTAAAAAATATTTTTCCAGTGTTCAAGAGAAGATTGAGAACATTAACAAAAACTCAATCTACAATAAAAGTGGAATATTAACTTAAATAATACCACCATCTTTATTTAGATTCAACAGGAAGATTTTTTTAAAGAATTATTTTGTAGAAAAGAAAATACATTGTATCTATTATAATTAATATTTTTAAATCTTTTAGTAAACAGAGAAAAAAAATGGGTGGACAATGTCATTCAGTGAACTGGAAGATCCTTCGCAAAGCCTCAGACATTGGTAGGCAACCAAGACATGTGGAGGGACCCTATGACCACACCCAGACATGGGACTGATAATAATAATGATGATGATTGAAACTTTGAAATTGCAAAGAAACACATCATACTACATAAAAATTCTTCTTCTTCTCCTGTCATGATTTGAATCCACTTGAGATCATATTCATGGGTGAACTCCAACCACTGCACTGAAATAATATCCAACTGATAGAAGATAATTTGTTTTTGATTAAATGTACTGAAATATTTTTTATCATTTGCTAGATATACTGTGGTAATGAACTTCATCAACCTGACATTATGACATTACTTTCTAGGTAAATTGTAGTGAATGCTCTAGGTAGGTCATGACTGTAAACAGAATGATTTTCTTTCAATTATTTTATTGATAATAATTATTTGTGTCCGATAGGTGATCACATTTTTGAAAGCCATTTCAAATTTTTCTTTGTCTAATCACTTATGGATTAAATAATAAAATCCAACTCAATCTAAATGACATCTGGATAATTCTAATGAAAACGTAGAAAACAAAATGAAAATATATCTGAAGAAGTTTCAAATAAAACCTTTCTCTCTTCTATCGATAACATATTCATAGAGCGTGTCTGATAAGGGGACAGTTTTGCTATAAGTTGTCATACTCAAAAGATGGAAAATCAACATGATGTCATTTTCCAAATTTATGATTTACACAATTGTTT
Organism: Acanthosepion lycidas; assembly: GCA_963932145.1. Taxonomy (NCBI): domain Eukaryota; kingdom Metazoa; phylum Mollusca; class Cephalopoda; order Sepiida; family Sepiidae; genus Acanthosepion; species Acanthosepion lycidas. The sequence continues at coordinate 4,133,709 of OZ010583.1, read as the reverse complement.
TTATATATGTTTTTATCAAGTTTAGGTTTCTTTTTGATGCTCTGTAAAGTTTTTAAAATAATATTTATAATATGAAAACAAGTAGAAAAAAAAATGAAGCATATATATATTAAAATTATCCATGAGATTTGTAATAGATTTTTCCATATATTTTATAAAAATCTCTCATATTCGGTATTAGAAACACAGATTGGAAATATTAGCCAATATATGAATTCCTTCATATGATGTCTTTTGAAAAACAAGTCTTTTATTTAGAACAAATATCAAATAGATGAGCATAGAATAAATGACACGTGTAGATAGAAACTTTATATCAGTCAGGTGACAATGTGGCAGAGTAAGAAGTGTGTGTGATAGACACTAAAACCCTCTTGAGATTCAAACGGAATATTTTTACAAATATCAAAATGACAATGATTGTTACATACACATTACTGCAATCTGACAGAATCCAAGTATTGATAAAACTAAAACAGATATCATCATCTACTTATTGATTTTCTTATCTTCCTCCATCAGTATATCTTTATTTTATCTACCTACACCTATCTATCTGAACATGGTCATTTCATCCTCCTCCTCCTCCTCCTCCTCCTTCTCTCTATTTGTCTTACTTTGCTTATATATTCTCTTTCTATTGATATGTTTATCAGTCTATTCATATCTTATTCTCTTTTTATCTATATATATATATATATATATATATATATATATTTAAATCCAAAGTAATAATTTGTGCCTGATGAGTTCATAGAACAATGAAACTTTAAGTTGCACTTCAAATGTAGGTATATATATATATATATATATATATATATATATATATTTGTTAATATATACTTCTTAGCATTGTCTAACCCCATTAAGTACTGTTTTGTTTACACCTTATACTAAATTAAGTAAATACAGGGTATCCATAAAGTTCATGTCCACTTTAAAAAATTTATAACTTTATTTGTATTTACGATAGAAATAATTTGTAAAAAAGATTAGAAAGAAGTAAATCTATATTTTTTAAGGTTTTATTGAAATTTTATTTAAGTTTCCACATGTCTTCCATCATTAGCAATACAAAGTGTAATATGATTTTGCAGTTCACGGAAAGCATTTGTCAACTGATTTACCGTAAGGCCTGAAATCACATCAGTTATTTTATCTTTCAAATCTTCTAATGAACTAAGTTTGGTTGTATACACAATTGTTTTCACATGTCCCCATAAAACGAAATCTAATGGAGTCAAATGAGGCTAATGTGGAGGCCAATAAAATGGTCCACCCCTTCCGATCCATTTGTTAGAAAATTCCTGATTTAGAAACTCTAACACGAAGAGCAAAGTGACAAAGAGCTCCATCTTGTTGAAACACTGTATTATAACATTTTTTACAGATTATTTCTATCGCAAATACAAATAAAGTTATAAATTTTTTATAGTGCACACAAACTTTATGGACACCCTGTATTTATTCGCTTATCTGTCTATACACACACACACACACACACATATATATATATATATATATATATATATATATATATACAGTTGCTAATATCTAATTATTTCATTTATCTTAACCCTAGAGGGGGTGGAGTAATTTGTGCGAAAAACTGGTCAGAAGATATGCCTTTGAACAATTTATTTATTTATATTTGTTATATATATATATATATATATATATATATATATATATATATATATATATATATATATATATATATATAAATATATAGGATTAATACAAATAAAGTTTGTCATTTAACTGATTGATGTTATATTCAGCCCCTCAACTCCAGAGTTTTATAGACTTGTTTGTAATTGTTCAATCTGCTCTTCAGGAAGTTTCAGCAATTTGCTATTTTCTCATTTTGGATTTTATACACATTCACACACACACACACATATATATCAAATAAGTTTTTCTTTGAAATTAGCCAACAATGGTCAAAAAGTTCTATGAATATCACACATTATTTCAGCAAGTTCCTTGACAAGTTTCCACCTGACATCAAATGACTTATTCAAAACAGGAGAAACTCCCTAAAAGGCTTAACATACAATTCCCTCATTGTTCTATTTAAGAGAACATGTTTAAATGCAAGATGGCTACCTAAATATAGATCCTTTAAAATATATGTAGGGATATGATCAGATAGATATAGATAACTGAAAAACTAAAAAAAGACAGGAATGGTAGATAGATGAACTGCTAAAATATAAAGAAATATTTATTTGTCTTAATCTAGTGAGTCAAAAAAATCAAAAATCATATTGACTGATAATGAAATGTAGCAATATTAAAATGACAGTCAGTCCCTATTATAAGTTGCTCAACAAAATGTAAAAATCAAGAAACAAATATACATTTCAAAACTTAACTAGATAGATATGAAGAAACTGAAATAGAGAGAGAGATAATTAACAGACTGAGACAGATATATAAATATTAACAGATTTAGATAGACATGAACAGACTGAGATAGATAGATAGATAGATAGATGAACAGGCTGAGATAGATAGATAGGTAGATAGATGAACAGGCTGAGATAGATAGATAGATGAACAGGCTGAGATAGATAGATAGATAAATAGATGAACAGGCTGAGATAGATAGATAAATAGATGAACAGGCTGAGATAGATAGATAAATAGATGAACAGGCTGAGATAGATTAGAGGAAATAGATAGATATGAGCTGGCTTAGATAGATAGATAGACCTTTATTTACAAGGGACCATATTTTTTTTAAATATATGCCCATACATGTGTGTGTGTGTGTGTGTACACTTGTAAAATATCTGTGTGAATGTGTGTACATCAATAAATCTGCTGTCTAACACATAGTTATTAGCTGAATTTTGATCTGAAATTTTCACTGTAATGTTTCATTTATATCATTAACATTCACTATTGAATCAAGTGCATTGACAAAGGAAGATGACAAACCTGAAAATAAATATTTGTTGTGTAAGATAAGTATTTTTTTCATCATTATTATTGGTTTATCTATATATTAGGTATATACACCCTAAGCAAGCGTCTTTCTGTATCGATATAGTCATTTAATATAACTACACATTTGTATGTTTCAAATTCATTTGGAGGACTTGTAAGTCCTGAGAGGTAACTAAAATTCTTTTACAGTTAGAAATAAGTGAGGCAAGGAATCATTAGAATTGTGCAGTTAAATCAATAGATATCAATATATCAGTAACCTAATTGTGAGAAGGAAAAAGAAAGAAAGGTGAGCATTTGTAATTTTTCATTGGAAGCTGATAGCATTTATCCTTTCCTCTTCTCTCACTGCATTTACCAGAATAAAGAGAAGTAACCAATCCAAAACTGCAATGACAGTTATCTGCTGCAGAACATGGGAATGGGTAGAGTGTTTTTCTTGGAGAGTTCCAGGAATTTGGTAAATTGGAATCAGTAGTTCTTGCAAATAGGTTTTTTGAAAAAAATCTCTGAAATAAACTGCATATTCTGAAATGTTATATATATATATATATATATATATATATATATATAAATTACAATATCTAAAATAACTGTTTCCTGTTCCAAATAAGCTAAAAGATGTCATATCCATAGATAATTATCTGCGTTATTTTATTTCTTGAAGTACTTTTTACACAATGCCTTAGAGAAACACTTGTATAAAAAGAGTGTCAACTTGTCTCATAAGTACAAAAATACATCATTCTTTAAGGTTTAATTTTTTAAGAGCTGTTTTAAATATAGAACAGGTATACATCTACAGGGTTTCGATAGCGATCATGATATTGATCTGACGCATGTCAGGTCTCAGCTTTTTAGCAGACAGAGCATTTGTGGATTTGGGCGGGGTTATATGAGTGCCATAAAAAATGCCACTTTGCAGAAGCAAAAAAACATTTCATTTGACTTGAGTTTTTCGCTTCTTTCTTTCTATCTTAAAATGTTTTTTCTTTCTTTCTATCTTTGCATGTTTTTTTTCCTTGTTGACCATTGTTGTCTTCACCTAGAATAATTTTATGGTGCAAATAGTGGGGTTATTTTGGTAAACACGTTAATTCTTGGCTTTCGTTCAATATTTCAAGCAGAGAATATAAAGAGAAAACTGATACCCATAATCAAATGAAGAATTCTTGGATTTAAGTCACACAACTATAAAATGCTAGTTAATGCCTATGAGGAATTCTTTGAGAGGGACCAAAATTCAAATAGGCAAGATGCATTTATTTGTAAAGTATGCAATCCCAATTGAGACTGTTAGCATGTCAATAAAAATCATTTTTGGAAACTAATTATAGAATTTCATACTATATTACTAACTGAATATGTTACTTGAGATATAAACCTTCTATATGTTTTGTGCTGAGATGAAGTCAGAGGACTCAGGTGTTGTATGCACCAGTCCTGTCATGAGATATAAATAAAGATTGTTTTAAAGGTCTCTCTTCCTCTCTCTCTTTCTATATACCATATCTCTTCATAGTGTGGAAAATAAGGAATTCTCCACAGTTTTCTGTCTTTTACTACTTTAAGCAATACTAGTTCTTTTATAGTTTTTCTTTCTCATCGTCGTACTTGTTTGTCCATTGGTTTTCTTCAAACAAATAAAACATTATTTGCTGCTTTCTTTTACTTCTCCTGAATTTCATCAATCTTGTTAGTGTTAAATTCTTCAAAGCCTTTTTGCACATCATATGTCTGGCTGTCACGCCAAAAAGGACCCGCTGGAACAGGGCAGTCGTCTCTCGTAAAGGGCAGTTGTGTCTCGTACAGGGCAGTCATCTCTCGTCAGCTCCCTCAGCCCCAACTGCACTAATTTCCTTGTTTCTGATATTATTTTTCATTCCTTACATACCTTGCTAAGTTTCTGAAAAGCATCTTTTGCACATCTTCTACACCTTTGGATTTCTGTGTTACAGTTTTCAGTCTACATCACTCAGTTGAATTTCTACACTTTCTGATTTTTATGTCCCCAATGTGTAATTCACACTTTGAGATGTCTGTTTTGCTGACAACTATAAAATGTAAAAGTGTTACTGACTCATAGGAAGTAGTATACATTTAGCTGCCTCATGAGTAATAACCATAGCTATTTATAGCTATATTTATAGCCTTTGTGACTTCCTATGTAAATGAGTCACCCCTCATCTCCCTGTACCCAAAGAGGTTTTATCCCCTTATTTTCCCTGGTACTTCTTCTGGGAGCTTTTGTCTCCTCGTTAACTTTCTCCCTCTTCTTAACAGATTGTCTAGATATAGGAGATCTTGATCTTTTCTCTTTTTTCATAGGAACCTCCTTCCAATGATCGTCCTTGTTTGCCTCCAGAGTTTATATTACTCTCATTTTTACTGTCTAGTTCATCTTGCCTTAACTTGACACTTAGGCTTTCATTACTTTCAGGTTCTCTGTACATTTCTTCATCGCTATCATGTTGCAATCTAATGTGGTCTGCATGTGCTAAAATTCCATTTCCACTTTTTTCCTATAATCATAGTGTTCTGTCCATTCTGCATTATGAATCTTGTAGATTAGATTCACAATTCTTTTTGTACCATAGTTTCTCATAGGTAGCATAGGACATGGTCAGTAGGGCTCTAATTTGTCTACCCATGAGGGTGAACAGACTTTTTGATCTTCCAGCCTGTGGTATTGTCCTATAACTTAATTAGTCTAGGAAAAAATGTTTCTATCTTTTCTTTTCATTGTACACATATTTCCAACCTGTTCTTTATACTTTGCACTGTTGAGGCCTGTTTAGGGGCCAGAAAGAAAGACACAGAAGATGAAGGTAGGTTGAAAAAGTATATTGAAGATATATACTGTTGTGGATTCCGGGATGAAATCCGGTCTCAAAATGAATGACAAATGCAGGAATGAAATATAGCAAATAAATGTATTGATATAATAATACAATTTGTAATATGGCTAGTAGATCCAGAAATGCAGTTAGTAGCAATAATAATATATATATATATATATATATATATACAGTCTGGGAAATTCAGTATCAAAGTATGACTTCCTTCTGAGTCTACGTGCTTGTAACTGTGATTCCTACAAAGATTCCTACTCTCACTCTTCACTGTATCACTCTGACTGTCACTCCCGGGTATTCACCGACAACAGTACAAGTACACACTAGGCGAGTCCACTTGTATGAAAAAGGGGTGCACCCCTTAACATATACAAAACAATAGTGTTAGTAATAAGTAGATTAGCACTGCATCTACTACTCTATTTCACTTCACACTCTGTGCTCCCATCCGACTCTCGCAGTTTGTATTTATGAGAAGAGGAAGTGTTCATTCTACTGTAGGAAGGTTTGCCACAACATGCACCCTCCTTTCTGCTAATCCATTTGATTGCAGATGGTACGGGAGGGGTTTTATATGGTTTGCATCCAATTTTGTTCAACCATTGGCATAGTTCTTCATCACAGAACTCTGGAGCATTGTCAGATATTAGTGTTTTTGGAATTCCATTTCTTGAAAATATGATCCTGAGCACTTGCTTCCCAGTCAAACTTCTTTTGTTAGAGACCTGTATTTCTTCTGGCCAGACAGAATACGAATCTATCAGTATTAGTAATAATCCCACTCCATTAACATGGGCATGATCCATGTATACTCTGTCCTAAGGTTGGGGCTCTTTATATATGCATGTATGTGTTTTTATCTGTCTAGATTTGATTCTCATCTTGCTCCTTTTTATGTATTCTTGTACATCTGTAGACTAGCCTGGTCACCATGTCTCTAACCTTAATCTCCTTTGTGTAGACATTATTCCACAATGAACATTGTCATGTACAATTTTTATAACTTTGCTCCTTTGTGTTGCAGGCAGAACCACTATGTCTCCATTACAGATTATACCCTTTTCTATGGTTAACTTGTGCCTTTCTGCTCATGAGCAATTATTCCACTTATTATTTTTTGTCCTGAACCATATACTGCTCAGTATGGGATCTTGCTTTGTATCATCAGCTAATTTGTCTATTTACAAAATATCAGTTTTGCCCAGTGTGAGAAAGTATATTCAAATTTTTCCTCCTTTCAGAAGTAATAAACCTCAATCTCGACAAAGTGTCTACATGCAGAATGCTATTGCCTTTCACATATTCAATATCAAAATGAAATGCCATTAACATTAAGACCCACTTTAGAAATCTTAGGAAGTTTCTTTCTAGGATTAAATGTGAATTCTAAGGGTCTATAGTCAGACTTTAGTAGGTATTTCTTTCCAATCAGAAACTGTCAAGCTCTGTTTGTTGTCCATATTATGGCCAATGCCTCTTTCTCAATATTTGGATAATTCAATTCGGCTTTTGACAATTTTCTCAGAACATACATAATAGGATGAGTCCATCCCGAGCTAATATTCCTGAACTTGAGTGTTCACTTGCATCAGTTGTTACTACTAATTCCTTTCTAGGGTCAAATACTTTACTACTGAGTTCTTTTTGCCAGAACAGCTTTTACATTTTCAAATGCCATTTTTATTGTTCTTTTGTCCAAATAAATGCCACTTTCTTTTTTTTTAAAGCAGTAAAAACTTCTGTCAATTTGGAGTATCACTCTACATATCTTTCTTAAAATTACTAACAAGGAAACTCATTTACACCCTCCTGGTGGAACTTGTTCAAGTAGATCTTGTTCCAGTAATTGTTTTAGTTTTTCCACAACTATTAGTAGTAGATGGATTGGTACTTTTTGTGCTTGAAAATATGAAGGGAAAACATTTTCCTTTAGTCTTAACTTTGCTTCATAGTTTTTGAACATTCCAGTTTCTTCTGCCTTGGCTTTGTTTACTAATTTTGTCAAATTTATGTTCAATACATCATTTCCTATTAGACCATAATTCTTTTCACAGTTTGCCATGATAATTGGTAATACATCAAACTTATTTTTTATTTCTGCATAGACTTCAAAATAGCCTAACGTTTTTATCACAGATCTGTTGAACTGATTCAATTGGACAAAGCTTTTCTTTAATCTTGATTTTCCTAATTTCTTCCAGAAATTTCTGATTATCAACATTACGTCACTTACCATAGCTAGTTGCATGTCCAATAATTTGAATTTTAATAATCCCTTTACAATTTTTTTCTTTAATGGAAAGATGTCCATACTTTATTTCCTTTTCATTTTGTTGGACTGCCTCCTCTATGGATTTTTTTTTTTTTTGATTTACATTTAAAATGATTCATTTTGAAATACTTCTCACATTTTTTATATGCTGAACATTTTTGTTTTTCTCTTTGATGTTGATATCCACAAAAATTACAGCTTATTTTATTTTCTTTCTTTATGGCGTATTTGTCCAGATCTGTAACTTTTGTTCTATTAAATTTTCCAATCAATTCTTTTTGCTGAACAAATTCAACACACTATTCTAGTGACAACTTTCCCAGTTGTAAATGCATTAGAGACATTTTTCGGTACTCATTTTGAAGGTCGTTTACCAATTTCATTTGGATAAAATCCTCTTCAGTCGACTGGTTTTCTGCTCCTAGATTCTCAAATCTATAATATTTAGAAGCCAGTTTTAAACAAAGATCATATTCAATAACGGGTTGATTCTCTTTTTGAGAAATGTTCATGAACTTAGCTCTCTCTGCATTCACTAGTTTTTTCTTGGGTGCTATGCTTTTCCCTATAAGTTGACTTATATCGTCAAACGTGATTTCCTCCAACTGACTTGGGTGTGCAGTTACTGATAATTTAATAATGGCCTTATAACCAGCAGTTGCCAACAAGAGATCAATTATCTAGTTTTCTCTTTTCTCACCCAACTGATTTTAAATCCTTCAGCATTTTTTGTTTTAGCTGCCAGTATCCTAAGCCATGCTTGTGTGTATTTATAATTATCAAGGGATAATTGTTTGTTTGATTCTTTAGATATTGGCAACACCATTGTAGAATAGTGTTTTTAACTCACAGGAAGTTGTATGCACTCAATTGCCTCAAGGGTAATAACTGTAGCTATTTGTAGTCTTTGTGACTTCTTATGTAAATAAGTCACCTCAATATAATTATATATATATATATATATATATATATATATATATATACACACACACACACACACATAAGATAATTTTATAATGGCCTAACAACCAACAGTTTTCAACAAGAGATCAGTTATTTGGGTCACTCATCCAACTGATTTTAAATCCCTTAGTTTTTCATTCCAGCTTTAGCTGCTAGTATCCTAAGCCACACCTGTGCATACTCATAATTATCAAGTGATAATATCAGATCATCCCATAAGTTCTGTCCGAATTTTGAATAAAGAAAACAAATGACCAAATGTTACATTTAATTACAGATTCAATCAACAATGTATTTTCCCTGATTATCTATGACTTCCTTCCATCTATTAACAAGCTTACTAATTCCATTACTGTAAAATTCTTTTGGCTTTGATTCAAAGAACTCACAAATGTCAGTTTTAACCTCTTCCTGTGTTACAAAAGCTGTTTCTTCCAAATGATTCTGTAAGCTACAAAACAAATGGTAGTCTGAAGGAGCAAGATCAGGAGAATAAGATGGATGAAGAATTTTCTCCCAACCAAGTTCTTCGATCTTTTATGATGTGATTCTTGCTGTGTGGGGTCGCGCATTGTCCTGATGAAACATGACCACTTTTTGATTCACTAAAGCAGGTCTTTTTTTCCTCAAAGCTTGATTCAAACACTCTAATTGCTGATAGTATATTTGAGCATTAATTGTTGCATTAGGTGGTAAGAATTCAAAGTGAATTATTCCTTGGTGATCCCACCAGATTGAAAGAAGAACCTTTTGCCCATGAAGTTCCCTTCTCGGCTGTGGCTGGGGTCCTTCCCCTTTACCAAGCCACTGTCTACGATGCTTAACATTTCGATAAAAGATCCATTTTTTGTCGCCAGTTACAAGTCTATCCAAAAAAGGTGGATTTGAGGTTGTTTTCAGACAATTCATGAGGCACCCATTTTCCAAGTTTAGGAACTTTACCAAGTTGTTGAAGATGACGATGAACAGTTGTATAGTTTGAACTGAGAACCACTGCCAATTCCTCAACTGATAAAGCAGGATTTTCTTCAAGAGCTGCTTCAAGAAGCTTTTCATCAAACTCAACTAGAAGTCCAGTTCGATCTTCATCTTCAAGGGTGAAATCTTCACCTCTGAATTTTGCAAACCATCTTCTGCAAGTTCTTTCATTCACACATTCCTCTCCATAAACTGAGTGAATGTTTCTAGCCACTTTGGCTGCTGAGTTTCCTTTCTTGAACTCATAAAGCATTATGTGCCTCAAATGGTTCTTGGGTACTTCCATGTTAGCAGGGTTTTCATCAAACAAAATTTATTGAATTCTGAATTTAATTTAATTCTGAAATAAAATTTGATCAGTTTAAATGAATCTAAACATAAAAATAATGTTCAGCTCCATTAGACATTATAAAATACTCTTTAAATTTCATTCATTTTAACAAAAAGTTAAAATTCGGACAGAACTTATGGAATGACCTGATAGTTTGTTCAGTTCTTTAGATGTCGGTGATGCCATTGTAGTATAGTGTTACTAACTCATGAGAAGTAGTATGCACTCAACTGACTCATGGGTAATAGCTGTAGCTATTTATAATCTTTTTGACTTCCTAAGTAAAAAAATATCAATATTTCAAAGATTTTCTTTTTTCTGATAAATTTATTAACAATTTTGTTTCAAGCAAAGATATTTGGACCAGTTTAATCGAAAAATAGGCAATCATGAGAATATATTAGTTAAAGATATCATTACTTTTACTTTTTTTTTTTTTGGTAGGAGTTATTGTTTTTTAACTTCATTTTGAAATTCCCAAATGAAGAGTTTTCATTATGATTCATTTTTTTATTATTCATTTTGACCATTTTCTTTTTTAAGCATGTCAGGATTTAATAGTGGAGTAAGTATGATGTATAAAACACCAAATTCTCAATGAAAACCAGGGTACATCACTGAAGACTCAATATGTTTATCAATAAAAGATGTAAAATTCTTGAAGATTTTAAATAATTTTATGTTATTTTCTTTGCACATAAACCCCTTTCCGAAGATTTGTTCTATAAAACATTTTTACTTTTAAAATTTTCATAGAAATAAATTTTATTAAAAAGCAAATCTAATAAATTTTTCCATAAAACTGAGAAGAGTTATTCACATATGCAACACTGTTTGAAAACTGAGTCTTGAAACAATATTTGACATTCAGAAAAATTAGCTGAACTTTAAGTCAATCCGTTCTCATGTTAACAAAGGAAGGTGAGTAATTTGATAAGTCGAGGTTTTAAAAAAAAACACGCTTATTGAACACAGGTTAGCTTTCAACCAATTTCTAATCATCTCGATCCATTCTATATACACAAAAATCAAAAGTGACTTTTAAAAAACTTCTGAACTGAAGTTCAACCGCTTTTAAGATAAGACTTAGAAAAAAGTAAAATTCTTGCAGGAACATAAGCAGGATATAATTAATTCTTAACATTTGTATGTTCCTTTAAAAATCAAAAACAAATGAAAAAGTTCTTGTAAATTTACTTTAGCTTATGTTCCTGTTTGCTTCCTGAAAATCCAAAGTTGGAAATTTCACACATTTTCCAAAACCAGTCTCAAGAGAATCAGATAATGAAATAAAAATGTGTCATAAACACAGCTTGTTTTTCCATGTGGTGCCAGGTAAATTATTCCAGTTCCACACCTATTTGAGAATGAAGTTAACTGAATTGAAAAATAAATCTTTTCACTGAGTGTGTGGCTCAGCTGGTAAGAATGTTGATTATTTCACTTGTTAAAACTTATCTCAAATAAAGAAGTAATAAACGACTTTCAGTACATTGCTAATAACTGCGAATACTAGCAAACTATTAAGTTTCTATCATTTTGTATTGTGGAGAGATACTGTTAGGGAATTAATTTTTTGTTTCAAGAAATATAATACAGTATTTCCTAAAAGATATTAGGCTATAAGCAGAAGATGGTCACTGGTGTTACTCATTGAAATAGCTGAGATAGGTTAGCTTTAAACTGAACTAAATGAGCAAGTGTCCTAACATTGATACATTTAAACTGTCACAGCTGAGTAATTCACTTATATGAGACAAGTTAGAAGCAAAATTTTAAAAGTAAATACTGCAATATTTGGGAAAAGTGGAAAATTTAAAATGAAAAATTTGATATTCTGAATGCCACTTATTTTAATTTTTATGATTTTGAGAAGCATCATTCTCATTAGAGAGGTCATTTAGAAAACTGAACTCATTTTCTCTTGTTACTTTTATTGATTATACAAGATTTTTTCCAATTCATCCGACAGCCTTCTTCACTTGTAGAATCTGTAAAAAAGATGTCTTTCCCATAGAAATGTTGGCAAATAGAAGAAAATGTTAACTAATGGACAAACTGGTTCAGCTCAGTCTCAGCAACAAGAGTCACATAGATGATATCATTCCAACCACTATATGCTTTTTAATTCCTTCCCTTACAAAAGCATTTGAAAAGATATGGCACTAAAATCTATTCAAACTACTAAGAAAACTAGAATCATTTGGAAAGAATTTTAGAATAATCCAGAACTTATACTGGGAGCAAACGACCTTCATGTGGATAGAAAATTGAGTGGCTACACAAAAACAGAAAGGGGGCATAAGGCAAGGCTGCACCTTCTCACCAGATTTATTCAACTTCTACAGCGAGGCTTTCCTAAGGGAGCTGGGAACCCTACCAGGATTTATTATTCATGAGCATGGTATTAACAATATAAGATATGCAGATGACAATGTATTGATGGCTGACACAGAAAGAAAACTCTAGGACCCCTCCTGGACTGGGTAGTAAAAGAAAGTGAGAAGAAAAGACTGATCATCAGCTACAAGAAGAAAAGCAAAAGATGCAAGATATGAATGGGAGATTTCAACATCAAAGCAGATGACAAAAAGGAAAAGCCAAAGATGTCAGTTAAAAACTGGAGCAAGCAAGTACAGAAGTTTAAATATCTGGGAAGCATTTTAATAGTGTTGTATCCTTAAAGAGGTTACAAACAGACAAAGGTGGTACTCGAGTGAAAGCAACATGGCAGATATGAAAGAAAGAGAGGTTTATTGTAAAAGAGAACACACTACTGAAAGAGAGGGAATTGGTTAGTAAGCTAATAATTCCCAAAGCAAGGATATCTACCAACTGCCCCATGTGGTCAGATGTGGCACAGGGCCAAATTTAAAATTGGGTACCCGAGCCTGTAGCCTAGGCCAAAAATTCACTGTATAAAACGCGGTCAGGTAGCTGTTTCCTGAGAAGAGACTCTGCCCTTTGACATAGTCTTCTCTGGGGATCCTCTCTGCCTGGAGACAGAGAGTTTGACCAGCACAGCTGGAGATGAATCTCCATCTAATTCCTGAAGCAAGTTCACCAGGTATATTCTGTGCTTACTATATATATATATATATATATATATATATATATATATATATATATCTACTGATATATTCAGTCCACATAGGCAATAGGGAGTGTGAGACATTCTATTACAACACAGAGGATAGAAAATGTGGCACTGAGATCCGAAAGATGTTTTCCAAAAGCTAAACAAAGTGACAAGAAACAGAAAATTTTCATTAGAAACAAAGAAAAGGAAGTCTGGATTGTTATGTGATGTCCATCCTCTTATATGGCAGTGAATGGTTGGACAATCTCCTCACAGATGAGGAAAAAACTGAAGGAAGCAGAAATGTGATTCTACAGAAGGATACTGAGAATTCAATGGATGGAACAAATAATGAGGAAGTCTAAAAGAAAATAGAAACATAAAAAAACCCACTTCTACTCAAAATGAGGAAGAAACAGTTGAAACTCCTTGGACACATAATGAAGAATGAGAACTGAGGAGACTTAAACATCATATGGCATATTGAGGGCCTCATACCAGATTTAAGCTTGAGTAATTGGATGGTGGTTTGGGTGAGGGAGGGAGTGTTAGCCTTAGCAAAGAGAGAAAAACTGCTAAGGGACACAAATGATAGGAAGATGTGGAGAGACATGTTCACTCATGTCATGAAGGGCCATAACACATAAAAGAAGAATTCCCTCTTTGTTGAACAAAGAAATCTACTACTTTTTCAATGTATTATTTAGAACTTATCCCAGGAATGAGAAACTTTTCCTCTGTAAATATCTTGAGAATGGGAGCCCTTCCTTCTGTAAATATCCCCAGAATGGGAACACTTTTCTCTGTAAATATCTTAGGAATGAGAAACCTTCTCTCTGGATATCTCAGGAATAGAAATCCCTTCTCTCTGCAAATATCCCAGGAATGGAAACCCTTCTTTCTATGAATATCCCAGGAATAGAAAGCCCTTCTCTCTGCAAATATCCCAGGAATGTGAACCCATATCTCTTTAAATTGCAGACTTTTCAACTTTGGACATGGCTTTTTTTTAGTCCCACTGGTTTTAACATTAAATTTTATTTCATGAAGAATCAGAATTACTTGTTCTTTATTTACTCTTTTGATTTTTTCTTTTTACTGAAACAATGAAGGATTGACACTTTCAATTAGAAAGATTTTCCTTGAAGTGAGAATGTTGAGTTCTAAACTAACAAGTTTTGAATCTAGTCTCTCAATTTGGGCTATTTTTAAAAACATCATTATTGACTTTATTTGATGCACACATTACAGAGCAATTTTCAAGAAGGGGATAGTAATTAAAACAAGAAACCCTAAACTCATAAAAGTCAGATTGATGAAAACTCATTACCAGAGTATATCTAGTAAAGGATAAACAACATTTCAATACCCCTTTACCCATGAAGAAATTATCTTCCCTCAGTTGCTTAAGGATTAAAATCCAGTTGGATATCATTCCAGTGCAGTGGTTGGAGTTCACCCATGAATATATTATCTCAAGTGGATTCAAATCATGACAGGAGAAGAAGAAGAATTTTTATGTAGTATGATGCGTTTCTTTGCAATTTCAAAGTTTCAATCATCATCCTCATCATTATTATTATCAGTCCCATGTCTGGGTGTGGTCATAGGGTCCCTCCACATGTCTTGGTTGCCTACCAATGTCTGAGGCTTTGCGAAGGATCTTCCAGTTCACTGAATGACATTGCCCACCCATTTTTTTTCTCTGTTTACTAAAAGATTTAAAAATATTAATTATAATAGATACAATGTATTTTCTTTTTTACAAAATAATTCTTTAAAAAAATCTTCCTGTTGAATCTAAATAAAGATGGTGGTATTATTTAAGTTAATATTCCACTTTTATTGTAGATTGAGTTTTTGTTAATGTTCTCAATCTTCTCTTGAACATTGGAAAAATATTTTTTACTTTGTTTACTTTAAATGCCATTAAATATGGCATCATATTTTTAAAATTAATTCTTGTTTTTTTTTCCCATTACTACAAATGTTAATGTTGCTGGGAATTATAAGAAATTTGTATCTTGGTTTGGTTGGTTGGTTGGTTTTATTTAGTGGCATATCAACACCTCAATGGGTTATTTAAGGCAGAAAACTAAATATTTTGTATGCAATTTTATTCCTTTGATTACTGATAAAGTTGTATTTCAACTTTAAGGACAATTCAAATATATTTTGATTTTATTAGATTATTTTTATTTAAATTTTCTGATATATTTACAACATGATTACAAGTTGATATGCAAACATTTGATTGGAATTATATCAAAACAAAATGTCACTTAAAAGGGAGGGAAGGGTTAGAAATTGGTATTCTTTTTAAAAATGATATTACAAATCTACTTTTATAAAAGTTTCCTTTACCATTCATCTTATGCAAAGGCAATGGATAGATTCTTCATAGAGTGCTCCTCTATTTTTATCCCTGTGCCAGACTATCTCTGTAAATGTTTACTTTATTTTCCTTTAAGTCATACAAAAAGAAAATATTAAAAAAATAAACATTTGATATTTTCATTTTATTATTATAGCAGCTGGCAAATATAATCCCTAAGAAGTAAATGATTTTAAAAATATCCGTCTGAATTCTGTGAAAAGATGAACAAGATCTTTATTTTGGCTAATATTTCATCTTTGGTATAGTTTTTGTGTTTGCTATAGATTATAAGCAATTATGATAAGCAATTATGTTCTTTTGCCCTTTCAAAAAGAATAATTTCTTGATTCTCTCTATATTTATAATATCAATTACCATCAAGTAAAGTTGCTCTTTTTACATTGTTCAAAAATTTAAACACTGATAGGGTGGGGATCAACCACAAACACACACACATATAAATAGGTATCTAAAGAACAGATTGGCTTATATTGACTAAGGTTAGCTTATTTGACCACAAGATTAGAAGGGGTAAATGTGGGTGAAAAGATTGTGTTGTACCACACTTTCTAGTAGGGAGAAGGACTTGACAACAATTAAAACCCGGCATTCTTGTCATTTAGGTACTAGCATTGTTATGATCTCTCTCTCTCTCTCTCTCTCTCTCATATATATATATATATATATATATATATATATATATATATATACCCAAGTATATTATTGGTGTATATGGAATAAATTCCAATAACCAACAATTACTATTCTTAAAAGAGTGCTCAATACAGAGTAGAGTGAATATAATTATTTATTTAAAAATTATAACATAAATATGTTATAAAATCACTACAAAAATAGCCATTTTGTTTCAACACCTCTGGTGTCTTATCAAGTGATGATGTTGAATCTATATTGTAATCTACATTCAACATCGTCACTTGATAAGACACCACAGGTGTTGAAACAAAATGGCTATTTTTGTAGTGATTTTATAACATATTTATGTTATAATTTTTAAATAAATAATTAAAGACCTACTCAACATTATCAACAACATCTCCTTTCAAAATAAGAAAATCCACTTCCAAAAACATCTAGACCAAATAGTTAAAAGCATAAATGATTGTGATAAAATACTAGTTAAGTCTGACAAAACGGGCAACTTCTACAAATTGGCTGTTGATGACTACAATAAACTAATTAAGAAAAACTTAACCAGAACTTATAAAAAAGCTTGCAACAACAACATAAATATGATCGACAGCATAAACAGAACAAGTAAAAAAAATAACTGATAAATTAAAAATTAGCGACAGAGTAGGCAAACTTGCTGAAAAGGAATGTTACATAACTCTTAAGGACCATAAGCATGATTTTCTGGAAAACCCTACTGCTAGGATAATTAACCCTACCTGACCCGACATAGGAAAGATCAGCAAAAGAATCCTGGAAAGAATCACTTGCCAAATAAAAAATCAGCTTGGATTAAAATTATGGATCAATACTAAAGTTGTAATCAATTGGTTTAACAATATTGACAATAAACCGAACTGCACCCTGATACAATTCGATATCGTGGATTACTACCCATCAATTTCAAAGGATCTATTTACGACTGCCCTGGACTTTGCTGCTGTCTATTCTAACCTGACGAATGTTTTTATATACACAAAACCCTTTCATAAAGAAATAAAATAAATAAATCTTGATAGACAAGTAAACCTGACTGATTGAAAACATCTTCCGCTTTAAATTCAGTCACCCCACCTTACCCTGACTTGACATCTATGAAAGTAACTCTATGTTGATTCATATCATTAGCAGACAACACCCTTACCTATTTCAAAAATCCACCATGGCTGTCACCATGGGAATTTTTGATTTCAATTGTAAATATACTATTAAAACACGTAAATTTCAGAAATAAGTTATTCCAAAAAAAAATTTCGCTTGAAGATGAAACAGAGCTCACTTTGACTCAATTTAATTCTAATAATTATATTGAAGTTTTTGGCTCTTGTTTTTTGAAACATGAGACCTCTTATGTAGCTTGTTGGAATCATATTTTTAAATATATAATTATATTTATGCTCTACTTTTGTATCAAGCACTATTTTTTAAAAATAATAACTAAAATACTAAAGAACTTTGGATTACTTACCTAACCCGTTCTTTCCTATTTTCTATATATTTTCACATATATATATATATATATATATATATATATATATATATATATATATATATATATATATCTGAAAAGATAGGATAAAAACAATTAGGAAAACATTTATCAATCTGACATGTTTCACTTTTATTAAAGCTTCATCAAAGAATGAAATATGAAAAAAGCAGAAAAAAGAAATTCTCATATTTTTATTTTTGCTTTGTTTGATTTTCATTGGTCAATCAGGTTTCACATGCATTCAACTTGTTAAACAACATTAGTATAATTTATGGCACATACAGAATTAAGTTATTTTTTTAATTCGGATGGCATTTTTAAAATCAAAGTTATGACCAGTTTTGTTCCTGTGCATTATGTGTGAATTTAAAGGGTTGTTCAAATATAGATCTCTTTTATGGTCATCGATACAGGCTTACCTGAGAACCCTTAGAATATGTAGCTGAGAATACCTAGCTGAAGAGTAATAAATCATTTCATGCTCAATGCCAGAAAATGTGTAGCCAATGTCAACAAATCCAAAAATCGAGACAGCATTGATAACACTTCTAACATCAACAACACAAAATTCATAATTCTACTTTACAAAATTTGAAAATAAATTTATCTTTAATACTAGGATCTTTACCACTACATCCAAGACAATCAGAGATATAATTAAGAAGAAAAATAAATTGAACATTAATTCAGATGTCGGTATAATTTATGAGTATATAATGGTCTCCTCTCTATGGGTAATTACCTTATTTTGTTTATTCAGCTTTAATATTGCTATGTATTACCATCCAATTAGTATTATTAATATGTTATATAGATGTTCCACATTTTTAATTTTATCTACAGGCCCCTTTAAGAAGCTTCCTGATTCTAAATTTTAAAAAAAGATATTTTTTCTGTTAATTTTACATCTGATTATCCTACTCCTTCCTTCAATGCTCTTTCAAAAAATTGAACATGACATATTTCTCTACAATCACGATACATTTGTCATTTACATATTTTCTGCAATTGTCAATGATGGCTTGTCTATGTTCTGGTTTATCATGGCATGAAAAAATAACTCGCTTACTTTTCTATTTAGCACAGATCTGACATTTAATTGGTTAATCAAGACATACCCACACGTCTATGAAGCCCTTTGCCCAGCAATGCTATGTTATCACCTCACTGGCTTCATCTATAGCTATAGAACCCAGTTTACCCCAGTTTAGACCATTGTGTTAGATGGCCATTGAACCTATAAGAAGGTTCTTCCACCCTTTGACAGGTTTTGTCTTAAATCCTACTGGGTGTCCAGCCACTCTCTTCATCAGAAAAGCCTGGTGGGAGAACCAGTTTAGTTGCTGCTAACTATTTATTTTAAACAGCTGCTTTTTTACTAGAAAAGCAAATACCATCTTGTTAGGCAGGATTTATCTGTAAATGATTAGTTTTCATAGAATTCTTGTTTGAAATATGAAGCTCAAATAAAGAAATTCACTAAAAACACAATATCAAAACAAAAGAGCCATAAATGTTATGTCATGTGGTTAAGGGTTAAAATTTGTTGGTATGCCATTTTATGGAGCTCAGAAATAAGTGATGAAAGAAAATTCATCAATATTGTAGCTGACTGAATAAAAGTCACTGAAAGAGATGATCAATCGATAACTTTCCACTTACTGATATGTGGTTCCATGTCTGTTCTGCTAGAAACCATAGAAATCTATATCTGAATTTCTTTCTACTTATTTATCTCTAGTGTGTGTAACACATAACTTTCTTCACAAACTTTCTTCTAATGTCAAAAGTTACCTTACTGCACACTGATTCATAAATGGTTATTGTGTGTGTAACATTTTTAATATTTCAACACAAAACTATTTTTATTGAAAATATTTAGACCAACAGTTTTCAAAACACTTTAAATAAATAGACTCAGCTGTCAAAATTACCATATTATCCACAGATCCATTAATGATTTTACTTGGAAGGAAAACTTGCTGAAGGCAAAACTTTTGAGATAGTTGGAATAAACTTGCTTAAATTACAGTGAAAAATTTAGTGAAAAAAATGGTATAATGTTTATTAGTGCAGAAATTGAATTAATGTTGACATCATGAATCCATTTCTTCTTCCAGGTTAAATAGCAGGATAGACTGTGTACTATGACCTTGAGTGGCAACCAGTCCACATGAAGGACAATTCTAAATTAAAGACCATGAAAAAAGCGTAGCAGAAACAAAAGTCATGAGAAGCTCAATGCCAAGGGATGCAGATCATAAAAGCATCAACTGATATGATGTACACAAGAAACAAAACAACCAATGACTTTTCTTTTTCATATTTACTAGTTTCTGAAAAGAAGCAGAGTTACTTTCAAGATGCCCATAGTTGGTCAATTAAACATTAAGTAAGTTTTCAAGCCCTCCAGGAAAGAGAGCTATAATTAAGGATTCAGCTTTTGAACAATTTTCAACAAAGAATACCTACAACTTGTAGGTGCTTTAGTTAGCAAGGTAAGCTAGTATTTTCTTAGTTACAGAAAGTAACAAGAAACAATTTCACACTATTTCATAATAAGTGATGGTAATTTACACTTATTAAAGAAAAGGAAATTGTGGTGAGAAATGACTGCCAATAAGGAGACAGGACATTAACAAAATGAGAGACTTTCTGTTAGTTTTGGTAGGACCACTGAATTGGAAAATATTGAAGAAGATCTGAAAAGCAGAACATTTTTCACAAGTCATAATGCCATTTCACAAGGAATAATATAATTTCTCAAGAAATAATGCCATTTCACAAGGAATAATATCATTTCACAATAAATAATGTCATTTCACAAGGAATAATATCATTTCACAATAAATATTGCCACTTCACAAGGAATAATGACATTTTGCAAGGAATATAGTCATTTCACAAGGAATATTGTCATTTATTCACATGTGAAGAACTTATCTTGCAACCAGATAAACTATTACATGGAACTGGCCCCTTTTCATCCCAATATTCTTAAATACAGATTGCATTTTGCATTAAGAGAAGCATCATGGGGTTTCCCTGACTCTCCAATTTAATAAATCTTGGTCTGTCATTTATGAACTTAATTATTATCATTTTTAAGAACATTATAAAATATTATGTCACTTATGAACCATCCAGAAACCATATTTTGCTACTTCACTAAGATCATGATGTAAGCATTTCAAACCAACAAATTGAGAAAAAAAGAATTTTACTCTGTACTTTTATAACTTTCTCTTGTAGCTGATAAACAGATGTAAAGAGGAAAGTGATATTTTATGGTGTGGTGTAATGGATAATGTCCCAGAATGAGCCAAGTTTGAATTCCAATTAGGTTCATTACAATCATTTACATACAAATACCCTTGGAAATCAGTTTCTGCTCCCCACAGCTATGGGTCGTGTTGATTTCACTATTTACTGGGGTATGACTGCAAAACATTCCCCCCCACTTACATAGAGAGGTACACAAATGCATGATGGGATTTTTTCGTAGCTAATGAAATAGGTCAGTTTGCAGTTTGATATGACTCTAGAAGAAGATCGCTTGTCTGAACTTGATTTTGTGTGTCGCTGACAATTCTTAGACAGATTGGTACATATAGCATTGGCTGGTAATCAATCTATTGACAAGAAGGAATAGCAACCCCCTGTGAGAAAATCTTCTGCCTAGTCAGTCATGAATTTAAAGAGACATGATCAATCAAGCATGTATCACATATAGCACTTAACTGATTGAAGCTAAGAATGTCATAAAATATATTAATATTTCAATGTACTTGTAAAATACCGAAATCTAAAGAATACAAATCTACTGTTGGTTGAAGTTCTAAACTAAATTGTTTTCACTAATAACTAGACCCTCCAAACTAACATCCACACCTTTGTTTTTATCAATATGTTTTGGTCAATTCTATTCAGTAATGTTACCTGTTGTTGTCTTTTCATTTCAGCCCCACTCATTGAAGTCAATTAACAATGATTTGCTAGTACAGTACAAGATGATTTGTTGGAAAGAGACTTGCAATCATTTGCCAAATGAGGAATGTGAATTCAAGTTGTAGTGAGTGCCAATCGTTTTGTTTACTCATTGCGTTAGATTGATGGCCTGAATAAAGTTCAAATAGAAAACAATGAAATAAATGAAATTGAAAGTAATTACAAGTCAATAATAATGGATGACAATGCATCATGTAATAAAAAATAAAGATGAAAGTAAATACTATTAAAAATTAATAATAATGGTTGATAATGCTTTATCAAATAAAAAATGAAGATAAAAATACACATTAATAAAATATTAATAATAATGGTTGATAATGCTTCATCTAATTAAACATGAAAATGAAAGAAAATTGTACTAAAATTCATCCAATTAAAAATGATAATGAAAATATATACTATTAAAAATTAAAAATAATCGTTGATAATGCTGCACATAAGAAAAAATGCAGATAAAACCAAATACTATTACAAAATTAATAATGTTTGAACAAATTGAAAATGAAGATGACAGTAAATACTAGTACAAAAATACTATTACAAAATCAATAACAACGGTGGTTAATGCTTCATCTAATTAAAAATGAAGTTGAAAGTACGCACTAATAAAAAATTAATAATAATAGTTGATAATGCTTCATCTGTTTAAAAATGAAGATGAAAGATAATACTATTACAAAATTAATATTAATAGTGATTAATCCTTTATGAAATTAAAAATGAAGATAAAAGTACACACTAATAAAATATTAATAATAATGGTTGATAGTGCTTCATCTAATTAAACATGAAGATGAAAGAAAATTGTACCAAAAAAATTAACAATAATTGTGGATAATACTTCATACAATTAAAATGATAATGAAAGTAAATACTAATACAAAATTAATAATAATGGTTAAAAATGAAAATGAAAGTAAATTCTAGAAAACTGTTAATAATAATAATGGTTGATAACACTTTAATAAAAATCTAACAATAAAGTTTATATTGCTACATCATAAAGAAAAAAAACCCTGGACTAGTGTTACTCTGAGCATTTCTCTGGCACAAGAGAAATCAAAATATTTCATTTTTAATGGCTTTATTACATGATAGAAATAATTCCATTCCTTTAAGGAAGATGAGAATTCTTGATAAATGAGTTTCACTATCATGCATTTTGGCCATTAATATTTTCAGGCAATTATGTCTTTTTTCACTTTTTAGTTGATTCCTCTCTTTCCAAATGTTCTCTTCCAAAAATCAAAATGACAATGTGTGTACAATTCCAGAGCTGTGAGTGTATATATTTAAACTTTTTTTAATTGGTTTGAAACAACTGTTTGTATTTTTTTTCTATTGGCTGTTTTTGGAGATGTAATTTCATTACCCAAATGACTGAAATTTATGACAGATATACATATATCTAGAAATGAGAAATTTCTATGGTTCGTGAGTAGAGTGAGAATTTCAAATGTTTAAATGTGAAACTGGAGGAAAATGTAATGCATTTTCATCATTTCCTGCTCTTTTATTTCCATAAACAGAAGAAATGATATGTGCCATTGACAGAGATGGTGCCATAGCTGAGACTACTGTTTCTAAATTGTTTGCTAGCTTCAGAAGTGGATTTGTTTACCTGGATGATGAAGAACATTCTGGTAGACCTTCAGTCATTAATGATGACCAAATTGAAATGTTGATTAAAAATAATGCAGGTTACATGACATAGGATATCACAGAGATACTTTACATCTCATATAAACATTGTAAGGTAATTTGAAAACACTTGAATATGTGCATTGCCACAATGTTTGGGTGTCTCAGGATTTAACAGAAAAACATTTAATAGAACCTATTTTCATCTATGATTCTCTACTAAAATGCAGCTATGAAAAATGGATTGTTTACAACAATGTGGAGTAAAAAATGTCTTGGGGAAAATGAAAAGTCTGTCTACATCCAAAGAATGTGATATAGTGGACCTGATTGGAGTGAAAGTGCATTACATAATATGAGCTCCTACCACAAAATCAAAAGCTGAATTCAAACAAGCACTGTTCCCAATTGGTTTGATTAAAGGCAGCAACCAATAAAAAGCATCCTCCCCCTCAACATTGACTAATTGGAACTGGGGATTATCTTCCATGAGAACAACAGTACAACTGACATCTCTTTGCAGATCCAGAAGAAATTGGTTCAGCTTCCCGAGAAGGTCCTATTACACATGCCATATTCACTTGACCTTGCAAATTTGGGTTGCCACTTATTTCAATCTCTGCAAAATTCTCTTTATGGGAAGAACTTTAATTCTCTGGTAGTCTGTAAAACAACTTAGATTCATTCAGCACCCAGAAAGATGCCAAGTTTTGGGAGGAAAGAATCAGGAATCAGCCTCAAAGATGGGGAACAAAATGACATATTTGTGATTGAATAATTTTATCTATAAGTATCTAAATATTTTCTTTGAAATTCTTTAAAAAAGGAAGGACTTTGGTTCCAAACTAATAAAAAAAGAAACAGTATCTATAAGAAAGGTGCTAAAAATTCTCAGCCAAACCAACCTCCCATAATCAAAGTGAATTTATTTTGGATGTCTTTTTTGGTTAGACTGGGAACTTTTCAGTTCTCTTTAACATAAGGTGTAATTACAGGCATACTGGGAAAACATGGAAGGAAAACAACTTATATGGGACATCCAAGAGATAGGGTCAAATCGAATGAGTTTCTTTATAAAGGCAATTTATAACATCCTGCCAATGTCAGTCAGCTTCAAATAATGTCTGACTGATATGTAATATGGTGATTATACCAATATTGCTAGCCTCAGATATACATCTTTAATAGTTGTGAGTATTCGCAGAAAAGCTACTTGCAGGAAAACCAAGTGTAGAAGGTCTTTGCTGAGGCTACAA
This sequence comes from Acanthosepion lycidas, assembly GCA_963932145.1. Classification (NCBI taxonomy): domain Eukaryota; kingdom Metazoa; phylum Mollusca; class Cephalopoda; order Sepiida; family Sepiidae; genus Acanthosepion; species Acanthosepion lycidas. Next base: position 4,108,806 of record OZ010583.1, on the reverse strand, counting down.
AAGGATACTACAAAGCTGGAAATCAAATTTTGCTAAACTGCACAAATTTCATAAAAGAGGAAAACATTTTTGCAATTTTGGTAGCAATCTGACATTAGTGACATATTCCAAATTTTGTTTGATGTTTTCCAAAACTGCAGTGTCACATTAGATTTGGTATGTCATCTTGATTATTGAGATAAAATCAAATGAATTTGTTCAATGCTTCAAAGTTCAGATCATTTAATTAATGTTTTTCTTAAGGAAAATATCAACTGGGTACATTATTGTAAGCTGGAAAAATATGAATATATGGATGACCAATATATTTTCTTTCAAAGTTGGATGCAAGAATTTACAGCTGAGATGATCTTGGCATACATCATTAATGTCAGATTGTCATCAGATGAGGAAATATATTATATTCTAGGATCCTGGAATTCCCATGTGACAGAAAACCAACAAAGTCTTTTGTTATTAGGAGGGTTTACTGGGGTACCACAGGGTTAGCAGAAATAATATTTTGACCCCCAAAACCATATCATGCTTTACTGCAAGATCATTCTTTGATGAAAACTTTTTTGGAGACACATTGCTGTTGTTTTTCATAGTTGTCATTGCATGAATTTATATATTAGATTACTGCAAAAGTTTCCAGTATTTTTTTTTTGGTGGGGGGGAGAAAATCTTTTATTGATTTTTTTCTTTGATTTATTACCTTTCAGTTAAATTCTATATTCCAGCATATCAGGTTGATGTAAACTATACCAGTATTTTTTAATAAAAACCTTTACTCATATAAATTCATAGTATCATTGTTCAGTCATCAATGAATTTTCCCTGGATTTTTATGACCTCAAACCATCTTCTGGTTAAATTTTGAATTCATTTATGAAATAATAATTTTGAATCAATGAATTCTTTGAAGAAATTTTTGTTATCCTGATTTTGTTGGAACTACTGAATAGACAAAAAAATAATAATTTGAAAGTGATGGAGATGCTGCATGAGGAAGAACTGCCTATACCAACTCTGTGATTATTTGCTGCATCAAATTTATAACATAAGGATGGGATTCATCATGCAGGATATTACCGCTTGACTTCCTTGTCCAGGAAAATTTTTTTTCTTTTGTCATTCAAACAAACCAACTGCTCACTTTGGTAACAGTTTACCTAAGGTTGCATCAATTCATAGTAAAGAATTTCTTTGGAATTTCACCAAACATGAAAACAATTTTTACCCAGTAAATTCCATTTAGAAAGATATGATAAATTATGTTTTGGATCAATTCAAAATGTTTTTTCAATTTGGATTCTCATAAATCAAAATGCATCCAACTTCATATGACACTTTGGCCACATAAATGGCAAGTGAGTTTACATGAAAGAGTGATTGTTATATAACCAAATATAATAATATATTGTGTTTATTATTTATAGAGATGTGATGTTTGGGTAAATGGATTCATGAACAGCATTTGTCTTATATGGGGGCTTCATAGGCTGAGAGATATTTTTATCATCATATTACTGTTTTAAAACCTTTTATTGCAAATGATAAAACTTTAATTTTTTTTTTATCCCATGGCCTGTAGGGTCATAGGAGCACCATGTGTATTGCAGCCACAGTAGAAGTGGTGTTTCTTGGGAAAGATAGCCTGACAGAGCCCAATCCTCTCCAGGCTGGTTTTGAATTCAGAGTTTTTCCTTCTCCTAGATCGGTTGCCACCCAATGTTATAGAACCGAGTCTGTCCTGCTATTTACCCATAGCTGGGGGAGAAGTAGAGGATTCACACCTTTCCCAAGGGTATTAGCACATAAGTGAATGTAATGGATCTGACTGGAATTAGAACTCAGATCTCCAATTCCTCAATCCGAGCTGCTATCCATTACTCCACTATGCCTCCAAATTAAATTACTGTTATCAAAATATTTGATGTGTCTATAGATTATGTTTTTTTTTTTTGTGATTTCATCTTTTTTTCAGTTATGGTGCATTTAATTTTGGTAAAATATATTGATGGTGGCATTGTTAATCTTGCCGTTAGAATTAGAGTTTATATTATTAATATTGTTGTTGTTTAAGTGAAATTTGATTGCCAACAATATAATTAGGGAAAACATTATTAATAAGTGTTTGCTTTATATTACTCAATCCCTTAAGAAAAATTGTTTTACGTGAAGAGATTAATTTAGCTTTTTAGATTAAATTGTTAATGACAGCAATTTGATATTTTTCAGAACATTCACTTTTGTAGCTTAGAAGCAAGAATTGGAACTGGATGACATTTTAGACAGGGAAATGAGGAAATTACAATCATTATCGTCAAAAAGTACATCTTGAAAGGGGAATTTTTTAAAATTAATATTTAAAAGGGAACTTTATAACAGAATTTTTCTCAAAATTTTCTTTTAGTTCTATAATATCATTAATGGTTTTAAGTTGAGTTAATTCATTATAATTCCTTCTTACCACAGAGATTAGCAACATTAACATATGACTTTTTTTTCTCTTTTCATCATCTCCCATTTTCGCATAAAGGAAGCACCTTATATCTTCTCTTTCGTTTATTTTACCAGCATTAATATTCTCGTATTTTTGAACCATTATTAGCTAAAATTTAAACTTTGTCTTATTTCTGGATGACCGAAAACAGTGGCCCTGTACCAGATTAAGTTAGATTCTGAAAGCATAATGATTAAAATGAACAACTGTAAATTCATTTTTGGCTTTCATTTTTGTGATTTTCACATGTGTATGTGAATGGTTTAGATAATAAATGTATATATGGTGGATTCTCCCATCGTATTCAACATATGAGGGTCAAGCAGCTCAGTTCCTAGAAACTGAGTGCCAGACACCAGAACATATGATTTAATTATAGTGGTGAAGGCTTTGTGCAACTACACTTTTTGAAGGACCAAATACAGAGGCCTGGTGCACTATGTGCCACAAGGTCCCCAAGTAACCCTCTGCAGGTTTTGAATTCAGAGTTATCCTTCTCCTAGACCAGTTGCCATACAAGGCTATAGAACCCAATCTGTCCTGTTATTTACCCATAGATGGAGGGAGAAGAAAAGGATTAATACCTTTCCGAAGGATATTAGTACATAAGTGAATGTAATGAATTCGAATGGAATTCAAATACAGCTCTCCGATTCCTAAATCCAAGTCACTATCCACAATCCACCATGTGTCTGTGTGTGATTGTGTGTGTGTATATATATATATATATATATATATATAAAGTATTTCATATCAAGCAAGGTGGAAGTGCTACTAGTATACAAGAGGCTACAGAGAGTGAAAGTAAAGGAAAAGACTGGGTATGGTGGGGAGGAGTGAGGAAAGGATAAAAAGAAGAATGGAGATCAAAGCATCAGAAGATGTTGATTGACATTACATTTAAATTTTTGAAGATTATAGTTATCAGGGAAGCAAGTAAGTGGAAGGGAGTTTCGCTGTTGGAGTAGAAGAGGCAGTTACATTTAACTGTTTTGAAAGGGTGGGACATAGATGCCAATCTAGTAGCACGCTTAAATTCATGTAGTTTGGGCACCAGTGAAAATAGTTTGTCAGAGCAGATGCCATGAAAATATATATATATATATATATATATATATATATATATATATGTATATAAAATCATTTCATCCCAAGCAAGGCAATGAAGCTGCTAAGAGACAAGTGGTTACTGAATGTAAGAGAATATGAAACAAAAACACTATTAAAGAGAGAAGACAATAAAAGAACAGAAATTCAGAAGAAATGGACATTGTTTTAAAATTTTTGCAGATCAAAATTGACTGGAAAGCAAGAAGCTGGAAGAGAGTTCCACAAGGGAGAAGTATGAGAGAATAAACTGTTAGCATAGAACTTACAGTTATATCTATAGCCATTTCAACTAAAAATGATGCAACCTACCTACCAATCTAATACTCTGTAATACTAGACACAATTATTTATTCCTGTTTTAATAGTCCAATAGATTTGAGGAAGTCAAATTGGCAGCTGATCTCGAAAATGACCTTCAGTCTGTTGTTAACTTGGGTAAGACATGACTTTAATACCTCCAAAATGAAACTGCTCTCTTTTAATTGCCTTAGAGAATGACTTTTGCCATCCATCAGCATGGCTGATGCTAACCTCCAGGAGAGTTATTCATTGCACCTTCTTGGTCTCACATTTTCCACTGACATAAAATGGAATGATTATTTTGGATCAATTGCTACATCTGCTGCTAGGAAAGTTGGTTCACTGTGTTGTGACAGAAAATATTTTTTGCCAGAATTGATCCTACACATTTATAAGTTCTACCATTCAACCATGCATTGAATATTGGTCTGGTGCTCCTGTTATATATCTTGAAATTCTTGATAAAACCCAGAGAAGAATCTGTAATGTTATTGGTCTTGACCTGGCATCTTGATTTTAGTCACTTTCCCAATGCTATAAAGTGGCTTCAATGTAATTTTTCTATAAATATTTTCATGATAATTATTCTATTCTGATGAGTTTTTCTCTTTGGTAGTTCAACTTCATGAATTTAACTGCAGTACTAGATTGGCAGCTAGGTCTTATCATTTTACTGCTGAAATAACTCGATGTAGCCATGATCTCTACTCTGTTAGTTTTTTCTCTTGCACTTCTTGCCTGCAGAACTCTCTTCTGGCTTCTTGCTTTTCTTTAAACTAAAAACTTCAAAAATTGAAATCTAACATCAATCCAAATCAATCTGTCTTCTGCCTTTGTGTCTTATTGGCTTTATCCCCTTGCTTGGGTTTAAACGATTTAAAAAAATATATATACTTTGTATATTCATTTCATTACCTGTCTTTATTTCTGTGATGAGATATCGTAATTATTTACACTATTATGACCATTGTATGCTCCAGGTGATTGAAATTTCAAACTGAACCCTTTATTTAATGCACTGGGATAGATTGTTCTAGTTCCATGTACCATGCCTCTTCCTTAGCAGTTATTTCCATTTTAACTCAAATCTCCAAGTTTTTGTTCAACTCTGATGTAGGCAGGTATTGAACTCACAACTCTTTGGGACAAATCACTGGATTCAACCAACACTTTTATCCACTGAGCCATGTATCCTTGGGAACATCAGTGTATGAATTGTTGGGACTTATAAACCTAATGTCTCAGTAATCATTTTTTAAAAAAAACTCATATTACAATTTGGTGCTATTATTGTTTTTCTCTTATCCTCTGTATTACTGGTTCCCATATTGTATTCATTTCTATGCTTGGTCAGCTCAGGAGATTTTTGTAGCTTAGCATACGTGTTGATTCCTTAAGTTTTCATAATTTCCAATGATGTTCTCTGTCTATTATTTTAACCTCATCTCCCTTTTCTCTCTGTATACGGTCAGCCACACCTAATTTTTCTATTTCCTCTCATGTTACAGCTTTGTGGTGTTCCTGCAGACATATGTTAAGTGGGGGCTGCCTCTTTCCCCTTTGTATTTCTTACCACAGCTGCACAGGATGGTGTACACACAGTCCTTAGTCATGTTCTCCTCAATGGGGGGTGGTCTTACTCAGAAAAGGTGTCTGCGAAGTGTTGAACCACTTTTGAAGATTGTCCTGATGTTATATGGCCTACAGATCCATTGTATTTTCTCCAATAATCCCTTCACATACGGTAGGCAAACTGAAGCTGTTTTCTGAGTGTTGTTATCCTCTTGTACCCTTCTATGCCAGTTTGTCGGAGCTGCTGTCATGTACCCAGGGTAGTTGTTATGTGGTAGGGTACTGCATATATTGACCATTTCACAAGGGGAAATAGAAGAATTAGTTGTGGCTGACTACATATAGAGAGAAAATGGATATCACCGACCCTTGTGAGATGAGGTTGAAATAATAGACATCATTGGAAAATATGAAAACTTAGGGAATCAGTGCATATGTTTGTGAGATCAATATCTGGCTACTTCAGATATGAACAAAAATTTAGAGAATTGAGTTAAAATAACTAATAACTAATACTGAATATCCAGCAGAGGCATGGCACGTGGCACTAGAACAATTTACCTCGGTGGATGAAATACATGGTTCAGTTTGAAATTTCAATCATCTGAAGAAGGCCAGAGGATACAATAGTTGAAACATGAATATGGAAACAAAGATGAGAACAACAGTCTGAATGACGTAAATAGTGTAAATCATTTTATTGCATATATAAAATTCTCTATTTAAGGAAAAATATGCAGACATTTTGCTATCATTACAGAAAATATAAGAATAACATGATATTGTCCAAATATGTATGGGAATGAAATGAAAGAAAAATACCATTAGTAAAATGACTTGTACTAATAAAAAAAAGTAGAGACAAAAATTCCAATCTATACAATCTACAAAAGAAGCTATAAACAAAAGCTATTAAAATATTTTCAATTGTCAGCATGCTGACACATTCTTTTTGAAAAATGTAAAAAGAACAATACTTCATAGGAGTGTTAATGATAAACAACCTCCCATTTTGAAAAATCACTAAGTGTGAAACAGTGATGTTAATAGGTATAAAAAATAAAAATATTATTTTTCTTCATTTATTTTTAAAAAATATAGCGTTCATAAATTTTTTATTTATAAAGAAACAAAGTATTAGGAAATCAATTGAGTAAAATCACCTGAAGATACTGAAATGCTGAAACCAAGGTAGCGAAATTGGCTGATCCCCCTAATTTTATATATATATATATATATATATATATATATATATATGGCGGTTGCCAACTTGAGTACAGCAATTACTACATATCTTTTTGGAGAATATCTACTAATGTGCTGAATGAATGTGGCTCTTTAGCCCAGCAAGGGACCTACATACTCTGGCACAAACAGAGCACTTAAGAGGTGCACCAGTGGGGGTTACATTATCATGCAATTTAAAATGTTGTATGAAACAGCTTACTGCAAATATCATATTTCAGTTGCTGGATGTCTATGGCATTATAGTCAATTGCCACCCTCCGTTGGTGCGCACTCAAGCCACTCCTTAGACCAACCATCGACAAACACACTCTACCACAATCTGTACATGTCAGATCAAGCTGCCTGTGGGTGTCTTCAGGAAGTTCAATGGGGACACCTGTATGCACATCTATTTTAAGCCTTGCATGCCTCCTCTTCTTCCACTCCAAGCAGCTTCATTCCAATTATTGCAATCAGACACACATTCTTCCCAGTGCTTACAAGGATTGTTGGATTTCTTCAGCACATTCTTGATGCAGTCCTTAAAGTGCATCTTAGGTTTGACGGTATTTCTCTTCCCTGTTCACAGCTCACCATAAAACATTTGCTTTGGAATACAGCTGTCATTCATTCTGATGAGGTGGCCCATCCACTGAAATTGATGTTTTAGTATCAAGGACTCAACACTATCACAGCCATTCCTCTCTTGGATGTTGACATCATGAACAAATATTTGCCAAGTAATACCAAGGATACAACGTAAGGAGTACTTGTGGAATCTCTCAAGCCTTTTTATTTGTCTGCAGTAAACCACCCACGTCCCGCAAGCATCAAGAATTGCTGTAAGCATACATGTATGATAGACCTTTAGCTTTGTACTCACTGAAATTCCGTGCTGAGACCACAGACGTTTATTCAGTTTTCCAAATGTGTTGCTAGCTTTTTGTATGCAGTTTGAAATTTCCACGTCAAGATCACAGAATATGGTCAATGTGCTTCCAAGATACACAAATGCACAAACAGCCTTCAACTTTTCACCAAAGACAAAGATGCTTGGTTTACAATATGGCTTCCTTGGAGCTGGTTTGTACATGACTACTGTCTTTTTGAAACTAATAGTCAATTCCAGTGCAGTGCATGCATTAGAAGAAGCATCCATGAGATGCTGTGTATCTACTGCCAGGTGAGCCACAAGATTAGTCATCAGTATATAGCAAATTCCTGATCAGTGACAAGTAAACCTTTGACTTTGCATCAAATCTCCTGATGTCAAACAATTTTCCTGTTGAATGATAGCAAATGTAATACCAAGGTTGCAGTTCTTAAAGGCTTGTTCAAAAATGATAAAGAAGTACAGGACAAATAGGGTTGGAGCTGGAATGTCGCCCTGCTTAACTCCATTTTCAACTGTCATCGACTCAGAGAGAGCTTTCCACCGACATTAACTGATGTCTTCATATCATGATGAAACAAGAATGGAAACAAACTTTTCAGGATTATCCCAGCTTCCCTAAAATATTCCACAAAGCCTTTCAGTGTCAAATGCATTTGTCAAGTCAACAAATACCTAGTAGGGATCTATATTCTGCTTGACACACTTTTCTTGCAGTTGTCTAGCTGTGAAGATCGTATCTACGATGCCACATGCAGCCCGAAAACTCGGCCGTAACTCTGGAAGAGCTTCATTAGCAATGTGGTGCAACAAGCAATCCAGCAAAACTTCACAAAGAACCTTGTCAACAACAGACAACAGCAATATGCCATGATAATTTCCACATTCATCTCTGTCCCTCTTTGCCCTTGTACAAAACAATGGCAGCATCTTTCCAGTCATCTGGAATACTGTTATTGCTCCAGGCATCTAGCAACAACGAATAAGGCTGATGTAAAAGACTTTCTCCTCTGTGATTAAAAATCTCGGCATGCAGCCCATCCATTCCAGGTGACTTTCCATTATTAAGCTTTCTACATTGTTCTACATTAAGATGACAAGTGCAGGAAAGGTCTCCAAATATTAAGCAAATACCTGTGTATGAAGCCTTTATAGTGGGAAAAGGCAGTGCAGAGAGCCAGTCCCATTCTCTTAGCAAAAGATGATATTTACCAAAAAGAGAAAATCAACATCATTGGATGCCATCAACAAGAACATCCCACTATTGAGACAAGACCCCAGAATGAAATAAAGCACTTGAAGCATGTCCAGCCCTAAAGCCTGACCATAACTCTGGAAGAGCTTCATTTGCAATATGGTGCAACAAGCAATCCAGCAAAATTTCACAAAAAACCTTGTTGACAACAGTGATATGCCACGATAATTTCCACAGTCATCTCTGTCCATTTTGCCCTATTATTACTCCAGTATCCAGCAACACCGAATAAAGCCGACGCAAAAGACTTTCTCCTCCGTGCTTAAAAATCTTCGGATGCAACCCATCTAACTTTCCACCATTAAGCTTTCTGACAGCACTTTCAATGTCCTCAAATATTGGAGGTTCTGTGATAAATTCTTTAACAGGATTTATAGGTATAGATCTGATAAACTCTTTGTCAGTCTCTGAGTACCTGTTGTCAAGCTCGTCAAAATGTTCACACCATCTCAACAGAATATCATCGGGATCTTGAAGAAGTTTTTGCCATCTAACGAGCAACAGGTGAAGTAGAAGGCCTGTAAACTTCAATAAGTAGATTTTATATGACCTTATTCACCCTCACATCCAACGCAAGCTGTATTTCATATGACCACAATCATCTGAAAATACTGAAACTAAAGTAGCGGAATTGCCTGATCCCCTAATTTTATAATTTTGTATTTGGGCAGCAATCCCTCTTTTATATATGTTTCATTAAAAACGTCTGAAGGTTATGTGGTTAAGTTTTATTATTTAATTTTCCTTTAATTTTCTGGACATAAATTATGTAGAAATTGTCCAAATGTTTTCTATGTCTGAGCACATTCAGTTATTCTTTTAACCATTAGGATGAATTTTGTTTTTACTTTTAATTGAATGTATGCATTGTTTTATGTATGTATCTAGAGTTATAGGAATGTTTTATTTTCCAAACATGGTCGGCATATTGTGGGCATGTTTATAGTTGATGTTACTGAGTGTTGACATTTTCTTTTTTATTAATAATGCTTCCATGATTTTTAACCTTTTTTACGTTTGGATGAGGGTATTATCCTTGTATTTTCTACAAATATGTTGCAGATGGAGTTTGGTAGGTTTCCATGTGTATTTAAATTGACCCTAACTGAACTATGCCCAGAGAGATGTAACATGAGTCTTCTTGTTAAGCAAGTTGTAGTATATTCAATATAATTATTCATGAATTTGGTTTGATCAGGAACACAATACCTTAAGGAATATGTGAATTCATAAATAATATTGGTTCTCTGTAATTTGGATCTTGCAAGTGAGTTATTCTTGTTGTTGATGAGGTTAACAGTTTTAAATTTTTTATAGCAGATAATTAATTTAATTTTCTTATTTTATTATGTGTGTGTGCATGTGTCTGTGTGTGTTTATTTGTGAAACTCATCTTTCTAGGTGCAGCAACTGACTCAGAGATCAGATGCATCATTTCTAACAGTAGCTTATGATATTATATGCACACACACACACACACATATACAGAAAGACATTCACTGCAAAATTCTGTTTGCTTTATGACATTAGAGCCAGTCATCAATGCTAAGTGCAGCATACTGATTAGATTCAAGCATGGCCCTAGCCAGCATAATTTGCAGGCTCTGAAGGCTGTTCCCAGCAAAGGACATAGCAAACAGCTAATGACTACTGGCTCTAACACTCAGATAGCATCCACCAGGTTTTGGACATGACCAACACTGAAAACATGTACGAGGACATTAAAAATCCAAGAAAGAATTCTGAAGACCCTGAAATCAAAGACATGGAAGTTAATTATGAACAAAGACATGCAAATGGGAAGATGAGAAGAGAACTAAGTAGAACTTTACTCCAGAGAAAATTCCATAATGGAAGAAGCCCTTGATGATATTGCCAGTCCTAGAAGAGCTGAAATCTGAACCTACAGAGATCTCAGCAAAGTTAGCTTATGGAAAAGCACTGGGTGAAGATGGCATAGTGCCAGTGGTTAAGAGATCCACAGTTGACATGATCTTCTCTACATCAGCTCCTGGAGAAATATAGTAAACAACAGATGCTACTATACTTTGCCTTCATTAATCACTGAAAGGCATCACTATTAACCAGGAAACGTCTATTTCAGTTGCTAATGAAAATTGACTGAGAATCATCACCTCCTTTCCTGAGAACATGCAGGGTGTGGTCAGCTATGATGGTGAAATTTCAGTGCCCTTCAAAATTCAGAGGGACATAAAACAAGGATGTGTTTTAGCACTGACTTTTTTTGCCATTATCTTTTCCATATTACTGAGCTTTGTGTTCTGATTATTCAAAGAAAGTCTATACTTACACACAAGAGGCAATGGTAAAACTATTCAACTCGGTCTGTCTGAGAGTAAAGACTGAGGTGTGTAGAGTCCTCATCAGAGAAATGTTGTTTGCTGATGATGCATCACTGACCAGAGACACTGAATAAAACCTCTGACAACTGATCTCTCAGCTTAAGTATATGTATAAGAAATCCAAGCTGACTATTAACATAAAAAGACAAACATCCTGAATCAAGATGTTTCTGCATCTTCAACTATCAGCATCAATGACATGGTGCTTGAAGACACAGATTATTTCTGGCCTCTACCATCACCAACAATCTATCAACTGACATGGACATTAACAAATGTATTGCCAAATTGAGCAAGAAACTATGGGACAAGAGTCACCAAAAGCTAAAAGTATTTCAAGCACGTGTGTTCTTAGTACTCTACTTTGCAGCAGAAAAACCCTGATGATATACATCAAGGAGGAAAGCCACGATCTCTGCTGCCTACAATACATTCTCAGCACCACATGGAGAGACAAAGTTTCCAACAGTGGTATGCTAGAGAAAGCAGACCCCAGGAATATGCATCTTCTCCGCTGTCAAAATCATGGCTGGGTCATGTACATGAAATGAATGATAGCTGTATATCAAAAGACACCATGTCCAGTCAGTTGGCTATGGAACACTGTCCAGTAGGCTGCCTATATATATATATGTATATATATATATATATATATATATATATATATGTCAGCTGTCAATATACCACATTACACCCTTGAGCATTTAGCCTTGTAGTGGGTAGAATGGAGATCAACATTTTTTAGTGGACACAGCAGTTTTCAATCTGCTTGTCTGACTCATCTTCAAGAAGTGAGAGCAAGAACTAAAAGGTCAGTCAATCTAACAGTGATTTCATCTCACAATCCTCACAATCTTTCAATGGGGAAAAGGTGAAACTAGCTGTTGGAGATCAGAAAACAATGCAGGAAGCAGAGAGAACAATCTCAGACTGTCATTTCAGTATTATCTGCCACACCTGCAGAAGAGAGTGCCATGCAAAAATTGGAGTGTTAAGTCATTCCATTTGCTGTCCACAGAAAGACTGAATGTTTGACCAAACAGGGAACTACCATTATCACATGATAAACAAATGCCTGTATGTGCGCACATATTTTGAAAAGTATTTTCTCTGGTGCACCAACTGACTAAAGGATCAGAAATATCATTTTTAACAGCTCCAAGCCTAGACAAGACATTGTTACAGTTATTGACCAAAATTCTGTTTGCAGATGACATGGCTTTTGTAACCAACTCAGTTTCAGGCTAGCAAGTAATGTTCTTCTTTGAAATGCTACCAAACTCTTTGGCTTCAGAATCAGTGTAAAGAAAACTGTCATCTTCCACTTTGTCAAGTGTTTCATCCACCTTCAGTTCAGCAAAGATGAACACAATTCAGAATTTTTCCTCTCTATGATGTGATATATCCTATGATGCCAGGCAAGACAAATGGTTAAAGAACAAACTGATAAAAGAAAACTAAGCCTTTGAAAAGATTCACAAATAGGTCTGGACCAACACAATTTAAAGGAAGATATATAAAGTCATCATGTTTCCCACTCTATTCTGTGGTGCCAAATGTTGGGTTACATACCAGCACTTCCTCAAATGCTTGTAACTAAACTACTGCCACACCATTCCCCAAGAATGCTGGAGTAACATCTTCGCAAACATCAAAATCCTTCAAAGTGCCACTGCTTTCAACATTGAAATACTGCTATAAAAATGCACTGGATTGGCTCTGTACATTGACTTCCAAAAACTGGTGAGTAGACCTTTAGTTAATACAGCAGAGACATGCCACAAAATAGATATGGGGATTCTGTAAAAAAGATACTTACCTCCTGTCATATTGATTACTACATATGAATCTATTGACAGGCCTTTTTAGTGTGACAAGATTTTTAGATGACAATTCTTAGGTGACTCAAGGCAAAGGAGAGGAGACAGCACTATAAAGTTAGTGTATTCTTTTTCAGCCACACACTCACTGCATAAAAATGTGTCTGTCATGCATGGATCTTACCAATGAATGGCAATCCTATGACAGACATAGAACTCTCTCCTGAATCCTCATTTATAAAACAGATAAAGTCTTCGTAATGATGAAGAGGATAGATATATATTGTTTGCCATATTTACAGGGGAAGGGTGCTTATTATTGAAAATGGATCATTTATAGATATAGACAATGTGAACATAGTCACTGTAAATTCTTATATCCACTGTTTATATCTATTTTTATATATATATAGATATAAACAAGTTTTATTACATTCAAATAACAAGATCTGCTTTTAATAATTTTGACTATCTCAGTCACTTTCAAGAATTGGGTGTTATCAGTTTGACTGACAAGATTTTATATATATATATATATATATATATATATATATATATATATATATATATATATATATATATACAGTATAGCTGGCCACTCGTATTCAAGGATACATGTTTACTATTGCTGACACTTGCTCAGACACATTTGTGTTTATTCAACACTCACAGAGCCAACCTGTGGTTTATACTGCAACTATGCTGAGCAGACCTTAGTTACAGTGTCTGAGAAAGAGCATGTTATCTAGTGTGATCGACAGTTTGAACAAGGCCAGCACATTCAAGCTCTTGGCCATGATGACTTTTGTGCTAGCACAGCTATCGACAGCACCCAAGGGTTCTGTTTACCCAATTTCACTCACAAGCCTTGGATCAGCCCATGGTATGGTTTACAGGCACTTTCCAAAGGTGCCAAATGCTGGGATCAACCCCTCCAGTCCGATAACATCAGGAAGTTTCCTTCTTGACAAATTGACTAGGGTGAGATTTGAACCCAGGTCTTATGGTCAGAATGTGAACCTTCTAACCACTCGGTAATGTGCCCATTAAATATATATATATATATAGATATATAAAAGTGAACATTGAAGTCAACACTCAGAGGCAACAGACTGTTTCATGCTAAACACAATGTGGCCTGATGATTGTGTTTAGTATGAAACAGCCTGTCACCTCTGAATGTTGACTTCAATGTTCACTTTTATATTTACATAAGTTCTATCGCTGATATTGAGCACTTTATCCCATAAATATAGCATACCTTAAAACTATATTTCTTTATATATATACATATATATATATATTAGTATTGTGATGCACTAAACATATGATGATTTAAAACCCAGGCATATTTTCATACATTTATATCTACACATATACCAACCAACTCACACAAACATATATGTACACAAACACGCATGTGTACATATAACAAAATGAGTATCTGACTTGTGCATCCAAGATGGATTGTGGCTTTTATTAGGAACACTAAATTGACAGATGGTCAAACAGGAAAATGGAAGAAACATTTAAAGCCAAATATAATAGAAGGAAAACCAAAAAATTCCTCACTCTTAGAAATAAAGGTTTTCAGGTCCTATAAACCATTCAAGATTTATGATTTATAAATATTCTTTCTTTAGCATTCAAAATATCTGAAGGAAAATTATAAAATAATAGGATCTTAGGGAAACTCAAATTGCAATCACTCTAATCTTTTGTTAATGACAATTCAGTTTTACTTGCCAATTTTATGCAAAATATACCTTAAAGTTTCTTAAAATGCAACAAAAAACAAACTGCACAATATAAGCATGTGTATATGTGTGTATGTGCATATATAAATACAGTAACAGGGACAACTAGAGTTGCTCAGAAAAAAATGACCAGAAATATGAAATACAAGAATAAATGTTTCTGTCCTTCATAGAAAATGCATCACGTTGGATTGAAATGTATCTTTAACGACATCTGAAGATATCACATAATCTGTGTCATAATTGGATATCTTATGAGTCTTCATGTCAAAAATGATATCAATGGATGTTTTTGGTCAAGATCATTTAATGGACATACAAAGACTATCCACCAATATTAGTATAGGTATTCATTCTTATATTTTATATAATTACACCATTTCATATTTGCTCCATTTATGGGAGAAGAGTGCTTAACATCTGAAATAGATTGCTTGATTTGTTTTTTATGGCTTATCAACTTTTTTTTATTTAAAGCCAGAATATTTTTTACATTGTAGGAATATTTTGGAGACAGTAATGATTAACTGATGAAAGTCCTACCAATTAAACCATATTTGCGGGGAGAAATGGTGGAGTTATACCTTTCTCAAGGGTATTTGTGCATAAGTAAATATAACAGACCTGACAGGAATTGGAACTTGGCTCTTCAACTACCATTTCCAAGCTGTTATCCATTACACCACTCACACATCCACACATACAGTACCTGGTATTTCCAAATGGTCACCCATCTAGGTATTGGCTAGGCTTGATGTTGCTTAACGTTGTTGATTGTATGAGAACCAATGTTTTGACATAATGTGGTTGTAAATATGAGATTATTTTTAGATTTATATATAGAAGTCAACAAAGACATGAAACTGATAGTTACAATGTAGTGTTGATTTGTATGTCTACACTGCCCCCGCCTCTCTCTCAATATATATATATATATATATATATATATATATATATATATATATATATAATGTGAATATGGCATATCGGTGTGGAAAATGAGATTGGTATGCTGAGTTCAAATTCAAGATAAGGTATTCATAATTACTTTCAATGAACTACCCTTGTTGAAAGCATGAATTTATTTATTGTCTTCCACGACTATGGCTTAAACACCAGGCTTTCTACCCTTGTTTGACAATCAATCTATGAGAAAGGTAACTCTGGATGCCTATTTGGAGCCCAGCATGTCTTATTTTTCTGTTGTCAGTTCTTCAAAAAGAATGGCTGGTTCTATATAGTCTTCACCACTATAACCAAATCTCAAGCCCTCATGCATGTGAGATTCCACCATATATATAAATTTGATTAAAGGATACAGACAAAGAATATTCTTTTTAATTTTCTAATTTAACCTTTTCTGCTTTTGTCCAAGTAAACATAGGTCCATGATTAATGGAAGAAGAGAAAATGTTTAAAATGTTTTGATAATGTCATTTCACCTATTCTCTTATCTATTGTCAATATCAAAAACCAAAAATTCTGATTATAGATAATTTTATAAAAATTTAAGTTTCTGTTAAATAAATGGCCAAAAGTGATCCATCAAAATTTTTAGACAGTTTTTAACATATATTAACCATTGGTCAATATTGACCTGGACCCAAATAAAAAAGGTGAAATCAAAAAATTAAAATATTACTTGCCTGGTGTTTTGAATTGATTAATGAAGAATTGCTGCCTAACTATAGAATCTTACAAACTCTGCAGATGCTTTCTCACAGATTCAATACTGCCAATCATTCACAACTTTGTCTCTATTTCCATGGAAAATGTTCTGATGAACTCCATCATTTAATTTGATCAATTTAGATTGTTGTGGTAGGATCCACCTAATTTGCATAGTGGAGTACCGACCATATAAATATGGTTGGTACCGGGAAGGAATGAAGAGATTCAACCAGAGACTCAGTCAACACACATTCCAGGAATGGTCTTTCCAGGAATATACAAAAGACTACATGTAAATATTGTGTACACGTTCTTGTTTCAATACATTTTGTTCTAAGTACATTTTGTGTTGCATTATTATTCCATGCATTAGTCAAGTTTCAACATAGATGTTTACAACTCAGGCACAACCATGCCACTCCCATAGAGTTGAATCATCCTCATTTCCTTTCTATTTCAAATGCAAGAAGTAAGTTACAACGATTTCCCATCTGCAACTTTGTGGATGCTTCCTGAACACTATAATCTTAACCCCTTCAAGTCAACAGTCAGTCATTGTTTATCCTCCATATCCTCATAATTTTCACTTCCTACCATACCACCTTATTCATCATATACAAGATACCAATTTGGCTGTACAAACTTCAATGCCTGACATTGGAGTTAAAGTACAAACATATAGATTTTTCAGAACATTTCACAAACCTGACTTGAAATAAAAGGTGATGGCAATGCTGTTATGTGTGAACACGTTCTAATGAGATTGGCTTTTGCAAAAGACAAAGACCAATAATTTGGCACTGTGCAGAAAGTATTAGGGTCAGAAGAAATCAAATAGAAAAATTTGGTCAAAAGTAAAAAGTGAAAACATCTGGTGGAAAATTGGCAATACTTGTCATCTAGCAAACAATGTCTTTACAGACAAGCATTGAGGCAGATTTGTGATATCTTAGGAATGTTCTTTTGTATATGAGACAGAAGAGCTTGTCATTGTTGAGTGAGTAGCCATGGTCAAATATAAAAGAAATAACAGAATTAACAAAGTTTGCAAGAAAAAGAAAAAAATAGAAAGGAAG
Source organism: Acanthosepion lycidas (assembly GCA_963932145.1). Taxonomy (NCBI): domain Eukaryota; kingdom Metazoa; phylum Mollusca; class Cephalopoda; order Sepiida; family Sepiidae; genus Acanthosepion; species Acanthosepion lycidas. The sequence continues at coordinate 4,091,275 of OZ010583.1, read as the reverse complement.
AGGGCAAAAATGAAATGATATCAAGTAAACAATATATGCAACACAAATTAACAGGTAAGAAGGCAAAAAGTTTACAAACTAAGAATTGGCATCGACACACAAAAGCAAGGTCAGACAAAGTGAACACAGCAGTCTGTTTTCTAGACAAGGCATATCTGGACTGAGATTATTTACTTCACCTCCCCACAAGGCAGGATGTGGCACAAGGCCGTTTTTTATATGGAGCGAATCTGAGACCGTAGGCTTGGACAAATGTTCCCCGTAGACCCTGAATACACAAATTTGGGCTTGTCTACCTCCCTAGAGGTGACTCTGGCCTTTGGTATCACCTTGTTTGGTTTCCTCTCTACCCGAAAGCAGAGAATTTAACAAGTCAGCCTGAATGTGACACTTGTTTTCTAGTCCAAAACACACACACGCACACACACACACACACACACAGAAATGTCTTCCTGAGCCTTACCATTACTCCTCCCATTTCTAGGGTTGGGCAATATCATATCCTGGAATGAGTCGAGATTCCTCCAAAAGTATTGTGTAACTGTGAAGGTCATTCTTCATTGCAGTGACCTTTCACAGACTCATAGGCTATTGTATCATGAATCAGTGGAGGGGTTTGCAAAGGATCCTCTATGTGGGTGCATAAGCTCATGATGAAGATCAGAACTGGTAGAAAGCATTTCAATGAAAGGTAGGTAACAGTGGCAAGCTTAATTCATGTGAACTGGGACAGCCTTGATTTTTCTTTTTTAAGTCCCCTTTGAGGGTGGTTTCCTGTAAACCCTCTCCTGGTTAAGTTAGACATTTTTTTTACTTAGTCTTACTTTAATCTGAGTAAGTGTTCTTCTTGGCTTCTTCCTGGTATTCTTGTTTCTTATGATCCATGTTGAAATTCTCAAATCCCTCCCAACTTTGTTTTCTTTCCTGTTTTTGTATCTCGACTGGGTCATTTTTGAATTTTCCCACCCTGTCATTTATTTTTCCTTCCTACTCCATTGTACTTCTTGATTCTGTCTATTTAAAGAATACAGCAGCCACACTTATTATTTTTTGAGCAGCGGCCAGGTCCTACTAACATATTCTTTTAGATTGAATGTTTTTGTTATATTTTCATTTTGTTTTTGGGTTCATCCCATCCCTCATCATTTCATATTCATGAAATTTTTATAAAAAAAAAAGAAAAAAGTGACATATTTTGAACTTTTCAAATTTTTAGGCTATAGACTGTTTTGTAGGTTGCCCATAAAAATGTGGTATTGTGGTACATGTAGGATTGAATGGTGGTGAATGAGCAAATTATAATGGATGAATGGGTCGTGAATCCCTAATTAGCTAAGGTCTAGAATAGTTAATGTTGACCAGCCTTATCCCACTTTCTCTTTGGCCTTGTACCACAACTGTTTACTTTGCTGATAATAAATATATATTCCCAGTCGGATTGAAATCAACACAACCATCTGTCAATGTTGCCAATGCGGCACAGTGTATGACAACACATCCGAGAGGGCCATTCTATCCAAATTCTCCTCTGTCTGCAATGTTGAGCCTTTTTAGAAATTGCTACCCTAATTCAGTCAGTCATCTAGCAATTGATATTTACTCCTTCTTCTCACTTTCCCTCACTACCTTCTGTAGGAGTTCTTGTAGTTTCCTTTTCTGAGTCTGCTACAAACACTGTCATCTGTATATCTCATGTTGTGGCCACCAATAATGAATCTTAGATGTGGTTCTACAGAAGGATGCTGAGAATATCATGGACCAAATATGTGAGCAACGACGAGACAATGCTAACAAAAATGACACTAATAAGTTTAACATCAGGAAGAGACAGATGAAATTTTAGTTTCATGTTCATGAAATTATTATATATTTTTATAAGAAAAAAAAACAGAGAGACATTTTGAACTTTTCAAATCTTTAGGCCATAGGGTGGTTTGTAGGTCCCCCCACCTGTGAAAATGGGGTATGTAGGATTGAATGGTGATGGACGATTTCTAGTGGTGAATGAGCAAATTGTAATGGATGAATGGGTCGTGAATCCCTAATTAGCTAAGGTCTAGAATAGTTAATGTTGACCAGCCTTATCCCACTTTCTCTTTGGCCTTGTACCACAATTGAGTATTTTTTAAACACAATAAACATACATTCTCCAGAAGATTGAAACCAACAGTCACCATAAAGAGGAACAATAGCTCAGAGGGGGACAGGAATTCTGTTTTGGTCACAAGCTCAGGATAGGGATACAAAGTATTAGGTTGTTTGGAAAATAATGTCCAATTTTAGAATCAACTTTTTCTGATCTAATACGTTATTATAATAGTTGCACAAAAATATATTATTTATTCCTAATGATTAAAGTGTCCTCTTTGTTAATTCAATTTCTTTCAGAATTTAACTTAAAACATTATATACTCATCATCTTGAACAGGAAAAAGATAAGATGCATTTAGTTTTTTTCCATGAGTTCAAGCTTTTCAAACTTCTGACAACAGTGCATGGCATGAAGGATCCACTTGTGATCAGACAGTGGGGTGCTTGTTTGTGAAGTTCCACAATGGGGATACAAATCTTAAAGATCAAGGTGGTAGAGGATGTCGATCTGCAATTGACAAACAGCATCTGAAAACAGTAGTTGAACAAAATCTATGTCAAATGTCAAAGTACCAGAGAAATGTTTCAGATAATGGGTGTCAACATTTCAATATCAGACCATCTCAAGAGAAATGGCAAAGTGAAGAAATGGATTTTACAAGAAGACAGTGAAAGTCTAAGAGTTCAGTGTTTTGAAATGTGTTCAATGCTGCATCTGGAAAAATTTGAATGGTCCATTTCTTGAATGAATAGTGACTTGTAATAAGAAATGGGTCCTTTATGACAATTGTAAAAGATTGACTCACTGGCTTCATCATGACAAAGCACCCAAACACTTTCTGGAACTAAAATTGCACCAAGAGAAGGTTACAGTGATTTTCTGGTGGTCTACCATTAGTTTTATCCACTACCGGTTCTTGGAATCCAACTAGAGCATTGCTGCCTAAAGTTTATAAGCAGCAAATGAATGAAATGCACATTCAGGTAAAAATAAGTTCAGCACTAGTTAATCAACAAGGTCCAATTCTGCTTCAGAATACACAATTTGCCCCACCCACCATATTCCCCTGATCTTTCACTCACTGACTATCAACTCTTTCAAACAGCTTGACAATTTTTTAAGACAAAAAAATTTCATTGGAAATAAGATATAGAAATTGCATTCAAAAATTGCTTGGCATCTAAACCTTCAGAGATTTATCATAAAGGCATGAATAACCTTGTAGTGCAACGGCCGAAATGTATAGATGTTCAGGGTTCCTAGTTTGACTGATTTAAACTCTGTTTAAATACATTAATTCAGGAATAAAAGTTGATTCTAAAATCAGACATTATTTTCTGAACAGCCTAATACATATTCAAAGCTCCTGAAGAATGGTAAAAAGTAAAGAAAGATAGATGCTTGATTGGTTATGCCTGTGCCTCAACTGGAACCTGAAAATATGTGACAAGGACTGAAACTTATTCAGCACCAGAGATTACCATTAAAATGGCAAAATACACTCATTTATTCAATGATTGCAGTTGGTTATTTTAAGGAACATGATGCCTTGACTGAATGGGTAAATAATTATAGGAAAATTCAAACAATCAAGCTTTGTTTTTCTTGAGAAGTTTCATACAAATGATATTAATTGCTGTCATCATCCTCCACTGATGTAATTTTGAAAGTTTCTTTTTCAGGTTGGAGTCGACACTTTGCAAACTAAAGCAAAAGATGATTTTCCATTCTCTTAGACATTTTGTAAGATGACTTACATTTTAATTATCTTTTATAAAGATAATTAAGAACTTGTCTATCATTTTATCAAATTTTAATAATATTCTTTATATTCTTGGAAATTTTTCAGCATTTATTATTTTGCTATTGATTAAGGAATATTAAGAAAATTATAACAAAAACATTTTAAGAAAATTAGACAAAAAAATTAGCCAGTATTAAAACAGATAGCAAATTTAGTTTGTTTTTGAGCAATCATTTATCAAAAATTTCAAAGAGCTTTTGTTTTCTTGTCAAATTATTGTAATATAAGTGCTTAATACCATATTGAATGGCAGAGTCTTAATATTTCTCAATCAACACAATCATCAGATAGTCAGCAACAGTTATTTGTGAAAATGGGCATTTTATACTCTTTTGGCAAGTTCAAGATGTGACAAGGATAGTTGATGTGTACATACCATGCACACAACAACGAAACTCACTGATGGGGAAAATGCCTATGCAACCAATGCAGATAAATGACTATTATTTGAGAAAAGAAAAAGAAAAAACCCAAACACCAGAATAAATTCACCGACATGCTGGGAAACTGCCCAGGTATCATGTGAAGCAGTAAAATCCCAACAAAGGAGCATAAAAAGAAAATAGTGCTCAATAGTGCATGACTCCCAAATGTTAAGGTTCTGCCACTATGACACAGAGCCCTTTTTTCTCCAGTGTGCTTTTGTGGCATACTCCCTTATGAGTTGCTTATTTTATTTAAATTATATGCTCTGTTATGGAGGAGGACTTTGAGAGTATTTTTGAATACTATTTTGCTTTTAGCAAAATAGGTTACTTTGCTGAGCCTTAACTTTTTTTTGCTGTTTGGGATTTTTCTTTTTCTTTTCTCAAATAATGATGAGTTTTTGTCATTTTCATCTTGGGCAGATGGGCATTTCTCCACTCCCAGAGAATTTAGTTAGTATGTGCATTGTATGTATGCTTCGACTACCCTTGTATATGTATGAGTCATTCCGTATTAAATCGACAAGGGTTTGACCTTCACTGTTACGGATTTTTTTCAAAAGTGGTATACTTATAGAGATTCATGATACAAGTTGAATGCTACCTATTTGACATCTCTTGGTCAAAGTATTCCCAAGATATGACCCTTTGACCCTTGCCAAAATGGTGAATTTTGAAAGATAGTCACAAAGTTTAAAAATCAATATCTCAATTTGCTTTTTCACCCATAAAATTAATAAGTATCTTCAGGCAATTTCGGTCAATTAACCAAAATCGCCTGAAGATACCAAAAGGTTGAAACCAAGATGGCATAATTAGCTGATTTCCTAATTTTCTATACTTAAAAATGCTACATGTTAAATTTCTATTTTTTGATATGTGTATTGAGCACTTTTTAATACAACTGTCTAATTCAACTCTGACTATTAACTTTATTATATATATATATATATATATATATATATATATATATATATATATATATATATATATATCGTATATTTGGGCAGCAATCTTTTATACATGTTTCATTGAATGGAATGGACAAGTTCTTTATTCAGTTTTTCTAGTATTCTTACAGTTTTTCTTTTATGAGGATTAAGAGAGTGTAGAGACTTTCTGTAGGGATTATTAACCATTTTCAAAATGTTTGTTGTTAGCATATTTTCCTGTGTGTATAATCCCTGCCTATGTCATATGGAAGTATCAGTAATTCTAACCTGTATTGTATAAGAGTAGTAGTAATATCATCAAGTTGGGATAACAGTCTGAATAATGTAAATAATGTATATATATATATATATATAACATTATATTAGCTCCTGAATTAAATTTAATTCCAGTTGAGCACTCTCGGGCTGAGGTATGGGTTTGTAAACAGTGACTATTATAGCTATATATATATATATATATATATATATATATATTAGGTTGGTGCAAAAATAATGACGTAATAATGTTGTTTATTGACGTTAAAAAATACGTCAAAAAACAACATTATTATGTCATTATTTTTGCACCAACCTAATATATATACACACACACACATGCATATATATCACACATATAGTGCTGGTGTTAATAAACAGTGCCCAATGTATTATAGCAGTGCTATTAAGTATATATTAATAAATATACATATTATCCCTCACTGGTAGTACAACTTTCATGCACAACTCAATCTTTACTTGTTAAGTATAGAGTCTATATGTAGCACCTGAAGATTGCATTGTGCAAGAAACTCCAAGTCATGCTACGAATGAGGGTTTATATATATGTGTGTGTGTATGTATATATATATATATATATATATATATATATATATATATACATGATAAAATAAAAGAACAATTAGGAAAGCTTCATCAGAAAAGCAGACAAAAAGGCAGAAAAACTGGTATTTTCAATTATGTTTTCCTTGGTTAGACATGTTTCATGTGTATTAAAACTGTGGATAATTCTAGTGTATGTAGGTTTGTGAAGATTCTTGGATATCTATGTAGGCATCGGATGGTAATGTATATTTGTAATTGTATGCATTTGCCTGTCTAGTGCGACTTTTATCTCCACTTTTGTGTGGTCAACCTGCACAGTGGGGAATTATAAGGTTATAATTTATGGCTTGCTTCTTTAAGAATGGATTCAAAGAAAGATGGCAATGTAATGTAATGTTTTAGGCATGTGTTTATAGTTGGTAATAATGTTATTATTAACTTTTCAATGTATTTTCTCATTATTATTATTATGTTGTTTTTTTTAATTAGGTTGACATTGTTTCAATGCAAAATGAAAGACATCAATTGTTCAAACACAAGTCTCTCTTGTATTCATAGATGCAGGCTTTTAGATCATGTGATGTCTCTCACACATAAACATGTTTGTATTGTAAATGACTTATTTGATAAATCCTGGCATTTAAATTGGTGTTGGCTTTATTTTTCTTCTTAATTATATCATCAATTGTCTTGGAGGAGGAGGTTGTAGCGTTCCTAATATTAGGGATCACTAATTTGTTTGCAAGTTTAGTAGAAAGAGTGTTAAAAAGCAAAAATAAAATCATCCTTGATAATGGTTAAAATTATAGCCAAAAGCAGTCAGAATTACAGAACATTTGGACAGTTTCTACACACACTGTGGACAGAAAAGAAAATTTAAATAAAAATCACAGTGCCTTGTCTGTTGTCATTAATGAAACATGTATAAAAGAGGGATTGCTGCCTACAAACACAATATATATATATATATATATATATATATATATATATATATATATAGAGAGAGAGAGAGAGAGAGAAGTAGATGTTTTATGGGGTATTGATAGCTCTACTGACAGCTAGAAATTTAACTAATTTTTATATGAGGAACATAACTGTAAAAATTCAATCAGTTGAAGTGCCATACATGATACCCAAACCTTGGGTGATCCTGTCTCTTTTTTGATTCAGGACTGACTAAGCAGAAGATTTTTTTGCAGTAGGATTTCTTTTCTTTCAGCAGTAGACTGGTTGCCAACCAAGGCTATAGGAACCAGTCTGTACTACTATTCAACTCATAACTGAGAAGAGAAAAGATGAATTCATACCTTCCCCACAGTTTATTTGCACATAAGCAAAAGTAACAAACTCAACTGGAATATTTGAACGTGGCTCTCTACTTTATCATTCCAAAGCTGATACCCATTTCTTCATAATGTTCATTCTGTAAAAATTAGTTAAGGAATAAAACATGAACTACCCAGTAAATATTCTCTGTAATCTAATGCTTTACTGCAGTGCTACACAAACTGGTGGTCCGCAGACCAGTGCTGGTACACAAACCATTAGCTACCGGTACATGGACAGTGTCCAGGCCATACTAACGAATCATTGAAGTTATATAATTTTGTTTTTGTCTTAATAAACTGCTTATTTTTTTTATTACTTTTTATATGTTTTGATATTGAATTATTTTTTGCCAAATAAATGTAAGATAAAAAAAAGTCAACTTTTATTATATTCATTATATATAACATTTCCAGTATAAATTAATATCACCACAAAATATTACAGGTACGTGACACAGTGATAAAAAAAAAAAATACCTGTCTGCCATATCTCAGGTAAGGTATGAGAAGCACCTGCTTTACTGAATGTTACAGTAGTTGGTTTTAAATTTATTATAGTTATTTTCTGATAATGTCATTTATGGACTTTTGCATTTATAAAAATCAGTACTCTTATAAACACACAAAGAAATTCTATTTAAAATCTTGTGAGTCGTTGTTCCATTTATGATTTGTAAATATAGTTTTTTACAATATCACCTAAGTAATGTAGAGGTTTAAATCTTTATAAATTATTCTAATTAAAATTTCAAAAAAAAAGCTAAACCACTTCCTGTAAAAATTCATTATTCATCAAAAGAAATTTTTTTCTTAAGATAATAGTGTCCTTAATTTATCTTATTCATAAAATCCATTAAAATCTTTTCAAATTAAACAATGTCTTCATTTTATCGCATTTTTTATTTTGCAATTCAGAGTAGATTTTTGGTATCTGGGTGTCTTATTTTACAAAAAGAAATTGATGATTTAAATTCTCAAAGGACTTCTGGTTAGAACTAGTATAAACATTAAGCAGCCCAAATAAGAAATTTCTCAAAATTTCATAAAATTAAATAAGTGGGGTAAAGAAAAATATTTTCAGCGAGATATTCTAAAAAAGAAATATTTAAAAAATAATTTAATTGATTTGTGAATAATTTCTGAAAGTTTCATTAAAATGCAACAAATATTTGATTTTTGCAAGAATTTCAAAATCAATGTGATTTTTACCACAAAAAAGTTAAAATTTCCTATAGCAATATATGGAGACCTGTTGAAACAAAAAGAATAACATTTTTAGCTAAAATTTTGAAGGTTCGAAAAAAGATTAAAGAAACATAATCAAATAATCAAAAAAATACTTTTGTCTTTCTTCTTAATAAAGATTTTGATGATAAAACATTTCTTAAAAAAGTTGGGGTATATTTTCATCATACATGCTCTATATTTATTAAATCTTTGGAGGTAGCTATATATATATATACACATTCCGACAAGTGGTTATATCTACATAGCCTCAAAACTCCAAAGTAAACATGAGTTAAGTGAAAAAAACTTTTCGTATTAATTATTTTAACACTTTATCTTTGATACTAAGCACTCCACCACAAAGCCTCATTGCCTTAAATGCCTCCTTATCAGCAAACCACTGAAAAACCAACAATTTGGGCTTTAAAAACAACAGTCTTTCAAATCAACACTATATATATATATATATATATATATATATATATATATAGATAGATAGATAGATAGATAGATAGATTTAAATAAATGTCTGATACCACACAACTTATAGATAGTTTTAAAAAGACAAAACTACATATTTTTCCGTAAAAATGTTAAGCTTTTTTTTTCAGCCAACATGTCATCAGAAGAATCATTGGCAAATAGTATAATGTAATGATAATCACAGGAAATAGACATACTTGGAGGAGACAAGGAACTATGGTTAAAATATGATTTAATATTAAAATGGGGAAGGAGAAAATAAAAAGGTAATGGCAAAAAAAAAAAAACCCTAAAAAACAGAATAAACAGTCAGTTTAACAAGGAAAATATAGACTCACAAGCCACACAGTAGACAAAAAGAATGAATAAATTTCTCCTTCTGTCAGCACAAAGATGGTCAATGCAATTTAAGATATACTGCTTCGAAGATGTGCAGATGCTTAGTTAACCATGCTTTGTTCAAAATGGAAAACCACAAGTCATTGTATTTATATGTACACTCTGGATTATTCAAGAATTGTTGACCAATTGCAGAATCCTGTGCTGTCTGTCTGATGTTGGTAGGTGCATTTTGCGTAATACACATTTCAAGGTGCTGATTGGTCCACCCTATAGAGCCAGCATTACACTGAAATATAAATTTATAAAAGACCAAACTATTTTTTAGATAGGGCAGACCGTCCTTAGCAAACAAAGAAAACGTGGGGACAGTGCCAAAAACAGCACATGTCCTGACAGCAGGAAAACATGACTTTACACTGGCAGACACTTTATTAACCAGGATCTGGTTGCTCCTCCCTAGCCACAGCAGTTTCAAATACACTGGGCACAAACTAGTGTAGAGTTTGGTAATAGCAGCAGATAGTACTCAACTGTAATAGAAGTTCAGTTTGACTAAGCAAGTTTATTTACCTTACCACCCTGTGAGGCAGGATGTAGCACAAGGCCCTTTTTTAATTCAGAGTAAAACCAAGCCTATAGGCTCGGGCAAAAATTCCCCAGATACATGGGGTCAGGTAGCTGTCTACCTCCCCAGATGAGATGCTGCCCTTTGGCATAGCCTCATCTGGGTTCCTCTCTGCCCGAAGACAGAGAGTTTGACCAGCACAGCCTACCCACCCACGAGGGTTCATGTGGCACAAGGCCAGTTTAACATGGATCCCTGAGCCCATATGCTTGGCCAAAAATATTCCCTTTCGAACCTGTATAAACGGGTTCATGGGCAGTCTACCTCCCCGAACGAGACTCTGCCTATCGGCATAGGCTTATCTGGGTTCCTCTCTGCCTGAAGACAGAGAGTTTGACTGGCATAGCTGGAAACAAGTCTCCAACTAATTGCCAAAGCAAGTCAGTCTGACTAAGCCAGTCTGCTGAGCAAATTGGTAGGTGGTTTATATAACAGCCTCGGAGATTCCATTCTGTTACCCAGGCAAGTCTGTTCTGTAGGTTCTGATTGGCTGATGATTCCAGTGTGGATATTGTGCTCAATAAATATCCAGCATATTGTGATTTATTCAAGAGAGGGACATTGACTTACAACCCTGTTTATTTTTGTCAGTTAACTGGATGCTAGTTGGAATCCTCCTTGCAAAGGTGAGTCTCAAACTCTTGATTGTTCAACTGGGATCAAACATAGGTGGGGACTTAAACTCTTAACCATTCACTCAGTTGTACATTTAATAAAATTTTCTGGGTAACCACTGTCCCAGAAAATAACAAGAATGTTTTCTATTTCACAATCAAGCTTACAATGAGAACATATCAACACACAATTGGTCAAAGTGGAAATTAAATTTAACTTCTAGGATTTGGGAACAAAAGAATTCCAATTGGTGTATAATCCAGCAAATATAGGTTTACAATAAACACTTGTGATGAAAGAACCATTGTTCTGCTCAACAAGCACATCCAAGAAGGGCAAAGATGAATCACATTCCCCCTCCATAGTAAATTGAAGAACCAATTGGAGGGAATTAAGTTGAAGATAAAAAGCCTGATACTCTTCAATGGAATTGAAGACAGAAAAGGTATCATCAGTATAGTGATAATAAATGTGGAACTTGTGTCATTTTTCAAAGAAAAGGTTTTCATAAAAACCCACAAAAATAGTAGCTAAAATGGGACGCAAGAGACTGCCCATCGAAACCCCATCAATCTGGGCATACATAATGTCATTAAATCTGAATTCCACCCACTCCATAGCTAAATACATAAATTCCAAGAATAATCACTCAGGAATACTGGGGGAACACAGGTTGCTCTCTATAAAGAGAATTCATAAGGTGTCCTCAAGAGGTACATTTATAAAGAAACTATGTCAAGGAACACCATAACCTTGTCAGTGGAACATAGTTTAGGGGCTCTAATTAAATAAGAGAACCAGAACGAATCTGGAACACAAACAGAAGAATACAGTTCTGATATAGGCTGTAATAAAACAGCCAGCCACTTAGTCATTTCATGTTGAACAGAACCCACCATTAACAAGATGCATCTGAAAGGAAAGCCTTCTTTATGGACTTTGGGTAAACCATACATTTGAGGATGCTGTATCCAGTGGGTCTAATACAATGATATGCCATTTTGGTGAGAAGTCCACTTTTATATATAGAAAGCAGATGCTTTTGAACTTTAATCTCAATTCTACTGATATTGTTACACAAATTAACAGGGCCAATTTTACAAAATTTTGTCACATCATTCATTTATTAATATAGTCCTGCCTCCCAAATATAACCACCCGAGGCCCTTTGTCAGGTTTGGTAATACAGACATCATTCCTGATTTTCAAAGACTTAATCATCTGAAAGTGAACCAGAAAGAAAATCATGAAAAACAGGAAAGGAGGAATATTCACAAGACAAATCTGCCAACTTAGTTTTGCACAAACAGAGCTTTTCAGAAGAAATTGGTCTATGTAGATTCAACTAAGAGAATAACATTTCAAATTCTGTAAAGATCCATTCTTTAATAACTTTAATCAGGGGAATACAGAACTCCAACCCTCAGGCAAGAACAGAACGTTCCATCTCAGTAAGCATCACATGCTATAAATTGAACAAATACTTGTCTAGGTTCACTTTATCTATACCAAATGGTTTAAAGATAAGGTTATTAACATATTTTTCATTCTTAAAATTGACATGCTCCTCAAAAAGCAAACGAGTCATAGAAAGGTAGAATGAAAACTGAGTAATCACAAATTTTGACAAGCAACGAACAATAAAGATCGAAACAAAAGTTATAACAACTGGTAAACTGGAAACCTTTCTATGATTTGTTTGCATTTTGAGGAGCTTGCAAGTTTTCCTTTTTAATATTAAATTGTATTTTAATTGTAGTTCCTTGTCTCCTCCCAGTTTGTCTGTTTCCTTCCATTATTCTTATATTATTCTATTCCCCAACAATTCTTCTGATGAGATGTTGGCCAAATAAAAAAGCTTAACTTTTTAAGGAAGATAATTTTTACACACTTTAGCCTCCAGAATGTTTCTCACACATTCTTGAATATTATCTGTTACTTCATTACATGTGACACGTACCTAAACTATAAGAAATAACCAAACACAACATACCATTAACCTGTGTCTCTTTGCTTTTTATCATTTCTATCTTGATCTCTGACGAAGCTTTAATAAAGTGAAACATCTTAGATTAACATCTGTTTCCGACTTGTTCTTTAGCCTATCATTTTGTCAGATTCCTATCCATACTTGATCTATATATATATATATATATATATATATATATGTGTGTGTGTGTGTGTGTGTGTGTGTGAATATATATATATATATATATATATATATATATAAAATAAAAAAGTGGATACTGAGGTCAACAGCAAGTAATTACAGTCTGATTCATGTAATCTTCATGCTGTTAAATGGCCTAAAAATAGTATTCAAGCATGAAACAGGTTTGTTGCTGCATTGTGTTGACCTCAGTGTCCTCTTGTATATTATATATCTATATACACTTTATCCCTAATATTGAGCACTTTTAACTGAAATTAGTTATAATAATATTTCCAAACCAAGAAAATCTTTTAAACCAGAGATCGTAAATTATGTCCTGTTGTATTCGTACTAAAATGTTCCTTTTAAGTTCATTTGAAGTGGAATAAAAAGAACATATGTATATTTCATTTATTCCCCAACTCATACATTTCCAATACACTAGATTTCCCCCTCCCTCTCACCTTCTACCACACCTCACGTCGTGAGCTTATTCATTTATTTACATTTTAAAAAAAGTAAAGCATTAGGAAATCAATTCACCAAAATCGCCTGAAGATACTGAAAGGTTGAAACTAAGGGAGATGATCTTATATATATATATATATATATATATACATATATATATATATATATAAAATGAAATAAATAAGTTTTCTTATGACTGTCTCTACTTTGATGTCAAGCACTTTAATTATGAAGTCTGCTTGCATTAAAAATGTTATTTTATACTAGTCAATAACATTTTGGCAAAATGCATGCACACACACAATGTGATGGAAAACAACCCAATTTTGAACAATATTATCGCTTGATTCATCCTCAAATAAGGACAGTGTGAATAATGGTTTGCATAGTCCTGCTACGGTCTTATATTCTGTGGCAATGTTGGATGCCTTTTGTAGCAGTTGTTAAATAAATACTGCATAATGTGTAATAAATGACTTCTCTCTGTGTGTGCTGTCTTTGATGATTTTTTAAAGATTGTCCTAGATGTGAACACATTAGATCAAATTCAAATTCTCTGTGCTAACATTCTCAGGGAAACTAACATCAAAATCTTCATAAACATCTTGTAATGATGTATGTAAGTTGGGTGCTGATGTATTATTTTCCCCGTTGTTATTATTTGTTGACTGTAAATGGGTTGATATTAATAACAGTATAATGATAACAACAATATTAATAATATATATATATATATATATATATATATATATATATATATATATATATATATATATTTAATAACGTATAATGATAACAACAATAAAAACTTGAGACCCATGTTGACATAAATAATAAGAATTTTTATGTTTTTGTGATGTGAATTACAGAATATTGCTATGATGTGTGTATGTAAAAATGTTCAAAGTGTCTCTTTTGTTTAAGATTCAGTGCTTACTTGGTTTGGTTCTGAGAATTTTGGTTCTGAGGATGCATTTCAAATTGTCTGTTTTCAATTTTCCTGGAGCACTTGCAGATGTGTCTTTCTGCATTGTTATTTGTCTTTGGTCCCTCTATGTAGTGGAAAGGTCTTTTATAATAATCATGTTATAAAATAAAATAAGACATATCTCGGCTGATTTACAGGCAAATACTCAAGAGCGAGAGCCAGATGTGAATGGGACAAAGCCCCATCACAAAATGACCATTAACTTCGTTTACAAATATTCCCGACACACGAGTTCCGGTCGAAAAATAAAATAATATTTAAAGTGTTCTATTTTTCGTCCAATAAAAATGGTTCTCTTCTAATTACACTCGCTTCGTTTTTCGAGCCTGTTAAGCCATAAAAAAACGCTATAAAAGGGGTCACACGGAAGTTCAACGTGCAGTCAACAGGTGGCCAGGGACGAGACCCGTCACGGTCAGCAGCTGTCAGCAGGAGAGCATCAACCACCGTCAACATGTGTGAACTACTATGAGAGATCGACTTAGATCTGAAGCCGGCTTATGAACTATACCACAAGGTAGCTGCTCCAAACCCTCACGTTCCTGTTGAAATAAACCACGTAAATCTATTTCTGCTGTTGTTGTATTTCTTTCTTGCAACCATACGCTTGTCTATAACACTCACAAGGGTTAAGATGATGACATATTCTTCTTTTCTATCATCACTGATTAAAAGGTTAATTTTAGAATGATGTAATATTACCATTCTGGACTATAACCAAAGTTGCTCCCATAAGAATGGAATGTCTTAATAATAAAAATAATCATCATTTTTTTTCCATGAAATTGTCCTACCTGAAGCCATAGCTCTGATTGGTGATCTTTCTTTTGTTGTTATTTCTTGCTTCAAATTGTCATACATTTTATTTTTATCTTATTTTTCTTCACTGGGTTTATCTATATGATTCTATTTTATTTCTATATAGGGTTTTAGTCTGTCTACTGAGAAGATCATTGTTGCTTTTGATTAGAACATATATGGGTGTTTACTTAAAGACTTCATAAGGACCTGAGTAGGGCACTTCTAATGACCTTTGAATATGATCCATTTTAATCCAGACTTTATCAAAAGTTTGAAGCTTATTTGGAAGATAGGATTTTTGTGATTTATTTGATGTTTTTGAAAAATCTCTGAGATCAAATTGTGCCTTTGACTTATATAATCCTCTTGTGAAATGCTGAGTTACAGACCATATTCTGGACCCTGCTGCTTCTCTCTCTGTCTCTCTCTCTATATATATATATATATATTTTTGTATGTATATATATGTATATATATATATATACATATATATATATATATATGTGTGTGTGTATACGTGTATATATGTGTGCGTATGTATGTGTATGTGTGTATGTATTTATATGTGTATGTGTGTGTACATTGTATATGTATGTGTGTATGTGTATATATATGTATATATGTGTGTATGTGTGTGTAGTATATACATGTTTGTGTATATGTATGTGTGTGTGTATATACATGTGTGTGTGTGTCTATGTATATATATGGATGTATGTGTGTGTATGTATGTGTGTGTGTATGTATATATATATATATATATATGTAGGTGTGTGTGTATGTGTATGTGTATGTGTGTATATATGTAGGTGTAATTATTTCTTTATCATATGCGCGGTAATTATTAGAAAGCGCTTAGTATCTGAGATATTGAATCAGATATATGTATATGTGTGTGTGTGCATGTATATGTATGTGTGTATGTATGTGTGAATATGTGGATATATGTGTATGTGTACATGGATATATGTATGTGTGTATGTAGGTACACAGCGATGTGTATGTATATACGTGTATAAGTTATTGTGTATGTGCGGTTTTGCATGCGTTTTGAACATAAAAATATAGGTCCTCGCCAGATTAGATAATCGTCATATTTATTGTTTATAATATTTGATTTGTAACCTGCAGTCGATATTATTTTTGTCAAATTTTCTCAATTACACAGCGTCCCTTGCAATTTTAATTTCACCCGCCCCATCTTTCTTCCCCACCACTTCTTTCCTTACTTCTCCCTCCTCCTTTAAGATTTGATCGGCCATGGTGTGTGTATTGTCACCTCGATGTGTATCCTTATACTGTTTTAGACATCCGTCAACAGTCTTTTTCCCCCTTCCACTCACACCTAATTTTAAATAAAACTCTCTCTGTTAAACCCCTCTCTTATAAACTAACATTCGTCCCACACTCTCATAATTACACTCTCTCTAAATTCTATTTTTATTTCCGGAGTAGGTTTTTTTCTGTTTTCTTTTTGAATTTGTAGGTCTGATGAATTGGATTGTATTTACGATTCCAATGGAATAAATTATGACCATGGAATATTAGTGTTTAAGCCTTTTTATTATATCCTTACTCTGTCCTGGACATTGAGTTCTACCTGGATTTTATCCTCTCGGAAATTTTTTCTTCTAAAATATACATGTGTATATATGCACCTGTGGATTTTGCATATATATGTATATTTACCACTAATATTATCTATATATATATATATATATATATATATATATATATATATAAATACAATTGTCCCTGACACTCATAAGACAGCTAAACAGATAAGTCACTTAACCTTTAAAAATTTATTGAATATATAGTTTAATTGGGTAGTATTGTTCTTTCAAACAAGTTTTACTGAAAAGTTTAGTCTTTCTAAATCTAATAAATTTATTCATCACTTTTTGTAAATCGTGTATAATCTTCCAAAAACCTAGCTGCAGATTTTGGATATTTTTGCACCTGCAGCTTCCAGGTTTGTAGAAGATCATTAGTGATATAGAAAAAAAATGATTGTTAAATTTAATAGAGTAACATCAATCAGCTAAGTGATGAGCTTTTACTCACATTAATGCTATATATATATATATATATATATATATATATATAAATTAATTAAGTAAATTAAAAGAACCTTAAAGTTCCATGACTATAATATATATATATATATATATATATATATATGAAAAATCTCTCAGAGTTAACCTGTAGAAAAAGACAATATTTATAAATGTAGAAGACAATGGGAAAACTGTAATATATATAATTTTGTGTCGATTAAATTAAACTATTTTTTCTAAATATTGTTATGTACTGGGTGTAACAGCAAAATTGTCCGATTGTTAGATTAAACTTTGAACTGTTGTATCTTAGAAATGATTAAAGATATCTTACTGGAATTCTTCAATGTTTTTATAACACTATTGGACTTAACTTTGAACAATAAGAATGTATTTAGCTAAAAAAAAAAATTAAAATGATGATCCCTCCAATGTATGAATGTTGGTACCATTACTGAAGGCCTAAATGATCTTTTTTTCTCTAATCATTGCTCACTTGGGGACACAAATTGATTTTAACCTTTTACTCTTTTTAGCTGAATAAGTCAAAGGGTTTTCCAGTAGTTCTTATGACAAATGGGGCCTAGATGGCTAAATGTCTTATCTGAAAACCTGGAAAAAATAAACTCAATTGGTTTAGTTTTTTTCTAGATATTAAACATTTTGTGGGATGGACAATCATTGCATGCTGTTACACAATTTGGACAATTTTGCTGTTACACCCATTAAATATATATATATATATATATATATATATATATATATATATATAAATTAACTGATTTAAAATGTTTTTTTCGCTATACAGTATTAACCATGATTCAAAATAGGAAGCTAAAAACTTCAATTTAATTATATAATTGAATTAAAAGCATTACTTCCGTTTCATCATCAAGTGAATATTGGAATAACTTATTTTTAAATTTATTTTTGCTGTGTAAATTTACATTGAGCACTGTTTTGTATAAATAAAAATAAAAAATATCAATAAGAACACCGGATTATATATCTTACTGTTTTTTATTTTTATTTATATATATATATATATATATATATATATATATATATATATATATATATATATATACATATACATTTTGTGTTTATTAAATTTAACTACCATTTTTTTCTAATGATAATCTGATAATCTTCCACAAACCTGGCAACTGCACATATATATATATATATATATATATATATATATATATATATAGGGTTCAATGGATAAATTGTCGGCCTAAATTACCGAAAAATGAAAATAACACTGACATCTCATTTTAACATGTATTTACCAAAATTACACAAAAATATCTTTAAATACTAAAGAGTAAATTTATTCAATAAAATCGCCATTGGCTTCAGCCTCCAGACAATTTCAGAAACTCCTGCAACACCTCTAGATAGACATGCATCAAGGGGGTTGCAGTCTGGGGAGTAAAGTGACTAGATGTAAGTGGTGATGTGGTCACAGAAATTGTTTGACAGATCTGACAAGCTCATGCTTGTATGTAATGGGGTAGAGTCCTGTTGCCAGGCATTCCAGCAGCCACCCTCTTGACCCAGGGCAGCACTACCTCCTCAAATCACTTGATGGATGTGTCTGTGTTCAGTCTGAATTCCTCACCAACAAGTCATTTTTTAATCAGAATGATCAGAGTGAGTTTTCCAAGCTGCCGTACCTTTCTAATTACAATTAGACTCCTCCAACTTTTTCCAAATCCTCTGAATTGTTCTCAAATTGATACCCAAACACCTTGAAATGTTCGTATTTGAGCTTCTGTCATGAATGCCAAGCAGTACAGCATGCCTTTCCAAAACAACACAAAAGTAAAATACAAATTGAACATTCAAAAACATGAAGAAAAACTAACACAAAAAAACCCTTGATAATGACAAATGCAGTTGCCTAAAGCACTTGAGACAATGGAAATTATGAAAAATGTTTGTGTTCCCTTTACTCGCACGAAATGGAAAAAAATGTAAGAATGCTGGAAAAACTAAATAAAAAAATTAAGTGTTTTCCTTGTCTGCCACATTTAACAAAAAATGTTTAAAAGAAAGGATGCTGGTCAAATATACACATATACATACATACATACATACACACACACACACACACACATATATATATATATATATATATATATATATATATATATCACCCAAAAAAAGGCCAGGTTCAATCTTTATTTTGTGTTGCTTGTGTTTTGCACATTAAATATGGAAAACTCATAGTCTTTTTTTTTTATTTACATTTTATAGGTTGTATTGCCAACTTTATCATAGTTGGAATTTATCAACGATGATTGCATTTCATTATATATATATATATATATATATATATATATATATATATATATATATATATATATATAGCATATTTGTGATATATCTCCCCCCTGTATTTTCTCAATGGCATATGTCTTAAATTCATGAGTGAGTTCATACTTTTTCTGATAATTTATTTTAGGTTTGACACTTATTCATTGCAAATTCATAATGCCAATTTGCGTTTTATAAATGAAATATTATTTCATATAATTTTATAGAATCTTTAACTTGTTCGTTGGCTGCTTTTAGTATAAACAAGCAACAAAAACAAAAATGACGCAGTAAAAAAGAGAACCCACTCCTCCTCCTCCGCATGCAAATCAGGTTCACTATTATGTTATGCCTAAAAGTAATTGATGGACGTAGAATGGCTTTACAGAATTCTTTTTCAAATTGGTAGAGTTTTCTAATCAGAGAGTAATTGTTTTGTTTTTTTTACCTCAGAACATATTTTTTCCAAACTTAAGAATTTGTTTGTCTTTTTAAGACTGCTCTATCTATTTTTTTACTTACAGCACCTGATGCTCTCAAATTTAAATTGATTTAAATAAAAGATTCAGCAATGCTTAAGTGATCCAGAAAGCATTAACATGATTTTGAAGCAAAAGAAATTTAAAAATATTTCATGGATCCTGTCAAAAATAGACTGATCACTAACACACTATCCACTTGAAATTTGTTAAATATTTGTCTGTCACTTGGCAAAGGTGTTACGTTTCTCATGTAAAACAAATTTTAAAAAAATACTTCATTAAGGATGCAATGAGGGATTTTTTTTTTTTTTTCTTTTCAACTCTGCAAAGAAACTGAATTTGCTGCCGAACATAACTGCAGATTTGGAAATAACAATTCCTTTCTTTTTAACTGCAACATCAACAGCAAGAGAACAACAATAACAAAAACAAATGCAAATCCAGTTGCTCATTCCGCTTTAGAAATTCACTGCTTTTATTTGAAAATTTTAATAAGAATTTGTCTGTATTTTTGCTATGCTTCTTTTTTGTTATGTAAAGCCATTTTATTTTTTACAGCAATTTCAATTTGTGCTGCTTTGTTAAAACCTGTGCAACACTGAGTGGGAGTTTTGGCAAACTTACAAGAAAAGAGAAGAGAGAGAAAAAGAGAGATTTTCATTATAGTTTGTTTGGTGAGGTACATTCAACAGAAATAGTTCCTATTTATCTTGCAATTGGAATTGGTTGGCCTTTTGTAATGCTCCATGCTGGCGGACTTTTCATTTCAAATGACAATATCAGAGATCTACAGAAGAAATAATGGATTCTGATGGTGATAGTCTCACTTTAAAATTTCTCTATGATATGTGAATGAACTTTTAAATTTATATAAATAAACATTGAGCTTTAAAAAAAGTTTTCTGATCATAGGAAATACTTTTGAATATTTTAATATTATGATCAATTACTTTTTAGTAAACTTTTGCAGTTAAGAATATAAGGAGTTTTTTTTTAAAAAAAGAAAGTTTATAATGATTTAAATTATCACTTTGATGAAAATGTTTTAAATTAAATCTCTACAAAAAAGAAAGTAAAGTTGAAATACAATAAACACCTAAAAAAAATCTCAGAATACATAAAAAAAAGTATCAAATAAGAAGTGACAATTGAGACAAATGATATATATCTTTTATATGCCATGTTCTTTCAGAGTGTAAGTGATCATGGCTCTCCACAACTTCCTATCCTTTGTATCAGTAAGAAGTATTTTTTCACCTTATAATTCCTCCCTGTTCCTGTTCTGCCATCCATTTATGCAAGCTCATTAAGTAGGTGGATCATGGCTCTCCACAACTTCCTATACTTTGTAGCTCTGTCTTTCACCTTATTATTCCTCCCTGTTCTAACATCCATTTACACAAGGTCATTAAGTAACTTGGTCATAGCTCTCCACAACTTCCTATCCTTTGTAGCTCGAAGTAGTGATTTTTACCTTATTATTCCTCACAGTCCCTGTTCTGCCATCCATTTACACAAGCTCATTAAGTAAGTGGATCATGGCTCTCCACAACTTCTAATGATATATAACATTTTAAATTATTTGTTTTTTTAATGATATAAAACAGTGAATAATTTTTATGTGAATAAGAAAAATTAGAATAGAATATTCTTTCCATCTACCAAAACTAATTTTTACAGATCCATTAAAAATGATAAATAAAATTGAATTCTATGTAATATCTTCTCCATTGGATGAAAACATTTTCATAAAATACCTGACATTTTTACAAGCAACTCTACAATATTTTAAAATTGATTTCCCACCAGAAATTTTCACAAAATCTAAACTAATTTTAAATAAGGAAGTTTAAAAATATTTGTGTATATTTTAAGACAACAAAACTTAACATAAAGTCACAAATATTTATGATCGTTCACAGCATCAAAATTGTCAGGAACATGAAAGAAAAGTACATAGATTATTGTCAAAAGATTCCAGCAAGAATCATATAAATTCTCTTTTCAAATCAAAATATCTAATGGTGAAAAAAAAAAGTTTTATTAAGAGAGACTCTTTACTTGATAAGCAATTTCTGACTTAGAGGCTGCCATCATTGCTATGCTGTAAAAATAAACATTTCACATATTTATGAGAGAGATTAAGAGAGTTTCAAATAATTCTTAGTAGAGAAAGCATTTAAATCTTATTTTGTTGATAAGCAGTACTAATCAGAAAAAAAAATATCAGTATTAATTTTAAAAGAAGATACTTTTAAATTTTAATATTCTAAAGTACTTTTTGTGCAATAGAAAAGTAATTTTGAATTCAGTTTTGTTACAATAAGTGACTTTTAAATGTGCAAATGTGTTCCAAGGGAAGAAGAAATCTTTTCATTTGATTGTTATGTACTTTTTGAATTCGCATGCTTGGAAAACAAATTTGAAGTTCTTGTCATTTATTTAGGTGTGAAGCAAAGACCATCAATTTGATGACCATAAAGAAAGTGAAATGATGACAAGATTAGATTTTATGTATAAATTTGTTTATCACTTTATTGCAATTCCAATACTCTTTAAAATCATTATGAAGAATTTCTTGTCTTTTTTATAGCATCATTATACCAACTATAGTTATATATTGATACACACAGGCATACAAAAATGCACATTATATATATATATATATATATATATATATATATATATAGTGTATGTATATAAATATATATATATATATATACAGTTTTTATATACACTATTTATATATTATATATGCATGGAACTTATTAGAAAGTGCTCAATATTAGTTATAGAGCTAACATATTTAGTTGAACTGATGTGAGTTTGTCTGACAATTGCAAAGAACGTGAAACCTAGGGTCATAAACTCACATCAATCCAACTAAATATATATATATATAAATATAAAAGTGAACATAGAAGTCAACACTTAGAGGCGACAGTCTGTTTCATGCTATATGCAATCGTCAGGCCTGACGATTGCATATAGCATGAAACAGACTGTCGCCTCTAAGTGTTGACTTCTATGTTCACTTTTATATTTACACACGCTCTATCTCTGATATTGAGCACTTTATTCCATAAATATAGCACACCTTAAGACTATATTTCTTTATATATATATATATATATATATATATATATATGTGTGTGTGTGTGTGTATGTATGTATGTATATTATAGTTATTTTTTTTTAAAAAAACGTCTCCATCATAACACAGAAATTACTATGTTTCCAAACTGAAACTTAAATCTTAAAATTTAACTTTAAAGTTTAAACTTAAAATTCATAGCCTGGTTCCATTCTCAAGCAATGCTAAGAATAACTTACAAAAAAATTGGATTTACTCTATTTTTTTTAAGTTAAGTTCATAGTGTTAAGAGAATTATTAAGGGGGTGTTGGCCTTTTTACAAATAAAAAATGTATCTTTGTGCGGCAAATTTAACATCGGTTAAGGTTGGGTGGGATTTAAGATTTTTGTCTGGCTACACTGATTTTCTTTCAAGCTGTCAAGTTATTCCTGTCTGGTTTATTTTATCTAGTTAAGGTTTACATTACAATATATTTGACATTTTTTATTTATTTATTTTCTTTTTTAAAACTGCTTCAAGATTTTCATAAAAGCATATTCAGAAAAATTTTGGAAGAAAAGAACAAAATAAATTTTGGACATTTTTGTTTAAGTCAATTGTTTTCTTATTTGATCAGAGTAACATTTTTTTTTTTTGAATTGTGGTCAATCTCATTATGGTGAGCAACTAATGTATTTAATATGTTGTTCTGTAAAAATATCCCTTTTGTGTTCATATAACCTTTTATTTAAATTCCTTTTAGTTTCTCCTATGTATTTTTTGTGACAATTTACAGGTCATCGTGTAAATTCCTCCTTCAAGTTATAGCTTATTGTTTTGTTTTGTATTGACTTTTATTGTTTTAGATGTAGTTGTAAAAAAAAATTATGCTGAGTTTTCAATTGCAGCTGTGATAGAGTTAGTTGGTAAATTTTCCATCAAGTCTCAAGTAGAGAGGATGTGATTCTATGAAATTCAGAGTAGAGTAAAGGAGGCGGCAAACTGAACAAATTTAGCTATATATATATATATATATATGTGTGTGCAGGTATGTAGAAAAATAGGAAAGAACATGTTAGGTAAATAATCTGGTGTTCTTTAGTATTTTTGTTTTTATTTTTAAAAAACAGTGTTCCATACAGAAGTAGAGCTTAAATTATAATTATTTAAAAAAAATAGGATTCATTCGCTACATAAGAGTTCTCATGTTTCATTTTTGCAACATGAGAACTCTTATGTAGCAAAGGAATCATATTTAAAAAAAAATAATTATAATATATATATATATATATATATATATAAAGAAATATAGTCTTAAGGTGTGCTATATTTATGGAATAAAGTGCTCAATATCAGAGATAGAGCGTGTGTAAATATAAAAGTGAACATAGAAGTCAACACTTAGAGGCGACAGTCTGTTTCATGCTATATGCAATCGTCAAGCCACCTGGCTTGACGATTGCATATAGCATGAAACAGACTGTCGCCTCTAAGTGTTGACTTCTATGTTCACTTTTATATATATATATATATATATATATATATATATATAGTTTAAAATTTGCTATATTTATGGAGGAAAAGTACTGAATATCAAGGATAGATGTAAATAATCATTAATCTATGGTCTGATGATCATTTTACATACTGAACTGACATTCACCATGCAGTGTTGATTTCTATGTCCACACTGTTGTTATCAATATCTATCTATCTATCTATCTATCTATCTATCTATCTATCTATGCACATTTCTGTTTATTTATATCAGCCATATTGGTTCCTCCAAGTCTGTCAGACATGGGAAGTAACAGGCTTTCCCCTGCTGTTCTTGGCCCATGATCTGTTGGCAATGGGGGATAAATTAAGAGTTCCCCTTCTCCTAGACTGACCACCCTCCTAAAATGAAGACCACAATCTGCACTGATATTTAAACCACAGGCGGGGGAAGAAGAAACGGATACATACCATTCCCAAGAGCATTAGTGTGAATTGAATCCAATGACCTTGGACAGAATTTATATTCAGACTGCCAATTCCACTGTCTGCACTAATAATCACTTCAGGATCTGCACATCTCTCTCTCTCTCTCTCTCTATATATATATATATATATATATATATATATATATATATAAAATTAGTTTGACAAAATTTTCAGGATCTATTTATATTATAAATATACCAAATGAATTTTCAGCTTATCTGTTTTTATTGGAAATATTACAATCACTTATTATTCATGCAACATATTATCATACAACCCAATGATGGTTCATCGTATTGTAAATAAATATGGATGAATGTATAGTTATTGATATTTTAGAGTGCTACAGGTCACAATCAAAAAAACTTTGAGCTAAACAGTATATTCACGCCCGATAATGCACCTTCCTGTTCTGCAAAACTGACAATTGCCCATATTGCCAGAAAAAATTTCAAAGAAACTAAGTTAATGGCATGCCTCCATATTGCCTGTGCAGATATTAATTCAATAGAAGACTCATGAAAAGAAATGTATTTGATAATGGAAAACAATATTCAAGGAAAGAAGATCCCCAGGAAGTAAAAAACTCCTGGGAAAAAACCAAAAAACCAAAAACAAAACAAAAAACAACAAACACTAATGTTAAATTTAAAACAGTAGAAAATTTAACATAATGAGTGAGAAGTTGTTGAAGGCTGTTCAATGTCAATCAGCCTATGTCAATATGTAAAATAATAATTTATTGAGATATTTTCTTTTTTTAAGAATTATTACACCCCAAGCAAGGCAATAATGCTGCTAAGATGCAAAGGGTTACTGCAATTGAATGGAGTTTTGCGGATATCACTCAGTACATATTCCATTCTATGGGGTGAAGGAATAAGGCAAATGTACTCCTGGTGAGTTGAGAGTGGAGATGGAAGAAAATTTCCGAGCCATGCATTCTCCATCACCTGCAGTAGATGACAATTGATGGGACTGAGTGTTTGCTTTTGTTCAGCACACTCTTATAGAGCTGCCTGTAATCTCATGAACCAAACTTATGATAGGCTATATGGTGACTCATTCTACCAGCAAATAGCGACTTTGCCACATTCAAGACAAGCTTTCACTCATTACGAGCAGATACAAAGAGGCATTTGTTATGATCAAAACTGTTGAATTTGGTTGTATAAGAGTAAGTGTCATTGCCAACACTGTGGTTTGAAACTAGATCGCCAGTGTGTAACACAGGTGATTCCATTATTAAGTAGATCACATGATCATAAAGGAAGTGAATAAAGAGGAAGTAGTGTGATGACTATACGATCATTGTTCACCTTTCTTGTCTATCCATTACTGCTATACAGTTCACTCTCTCTAATGAGACAAAAGAGGAGGTAAGGAACAGATCAAGCATAGAATATATATATATATATATATATATATATATATATATTTTTATTATAGTTTTATATATATATATTTTTATTATAGTTTTATCATATAGACAAAACTGCACTTTGATAGGTGAGAATCGAAGTGCAGTTGAAATGCACTGAAACCAAGTTGCACCTTTGTAGTGAGTAAAATGGTTTTGTTTATATGATAAAATTATAATAAATAAATAATTATTGCTCTACTATCGATATCAAGCCCTCTTTGTATTAATGTTGTGAACGTTTGAATTTATATATTACTTTTGTCCTCATCGCATCGGATATATATATATATATATATATATATATATATATATATATATATATATATATATATATATAAGAAATATAGTCTTAAGGTGTGCTATATTTATGGAATAAAGTGCTCAATATCAGAGATAGAGCGTGTGTAAATATAAAAGTGAACATAGAAGTCAACACTTAGAGGCGACAGTCTGTTTCATGCTATGTTCACTTTTATATTTATATATATATATATATATATATATATATATATTTATTTATCTTATGCATTGTTACATTAGAACATGCACATATCCACTACAAAATTGTACATTTTCGTTTCAACGTCAAAAAAGGGGAGACCTTTTTTAGACGTTTCATCAGGTGGGGAATTATGGTGTTACTTTTGTAGTGGATATGTGCATGCTCTAATGTAACAATACATAAGATAAATAAATATTTATCGCTCTGCTTTATGCATTGAACACTATTTTTAAATTAATGTTTTCAACACTGTAATCCTGCTGTTTGTTCTCTTACAATTTGATATATAAGTACAGACAATCCTTAAAAATCCATTTGGTTATAATTTATTTCATGAATATACAAATATTCATCTCTTCAGGCTGAAGTTTTTTTAATAAAAAGTTTTTTTAATTAATAAAACTTTGGTTTTAAGCGATGGATATTTGCATATTCATGAAATAAAATTATAACCAAATGCATTTTTAAGGCTCGCCTGTACTCATTATTATATTGCTCTGTTACTTACAACATTGAGCTCTCTTTGGATTAATGTCTTTGGAATTATCCCAACTAATTATCAATTGATATTTTATATATATATATATATATATATATATATATATGTTTGTGTGTATGTGTGTCTCTGGGTGTTAGTGTGCATGCAAATTTCTCGGTTCCTCACTACCATGTGAAGATTGCATCTAACACATGAAAGTCTCAGTAGCAGGATAAATTGCAGTGCATAGATAAAAAGTTGTTATTATTTTATATGTGAAACAATTAGTGTGTGGAATGAGTGGGTCTTTTGCAAATAACAAGTCACTTGTTCTGCCTCGTGACCTTTAATAGGGTTTAGGGTTAAGGAAAAGAAGTGGGATGAATATCTGTGGATGCAGGTCATCACAAATCCTAAACCGAAACATCAAAATCAAAGTTGATTTTTTGTTCCTTGTCATGCCTAATTTTAGCCGTAACATTCACAGTCTCTCATCTTTCCAATGAGAGAAGAAATTCTGCCAATAGAGCTTACACAATTATTTTCTCATTTTATAAAATTATTTAAAAAAATAAACAATACTGAATACTGCTATCACATCTGCTCAGAGATTCTTGATAAAATGCAAAAAAGAATCTGCAACGTTATCGGTCCTAACCTGGCACTTTAGTCACTTTCCCATTGTTGTAACATAGCTTCCCTGTGCTTGTTCTATAAATATTTCCATGGCAACTGTTATGGTGACCTTTCCACTTCAGTACCTTGACTTTACAAATTTAAGTGCAGTACTTGATTGGTAGCGAGTCTCATCATTTAACTGTAAGTTTTATGTTAACATTTTCTTCTATCACACTTCTTGCATGTGGAACTTTCTACCATCTTCTTGCTTCCCTGTTGTACAGTTGACTCGATAAAAGCCAAGTCAGCCCCCCCCCCCCCGACTCGATATTCTAACCGTATTTATACTGGCCCGAGGACTACCGGTGTTCTTTAATTGGCGTCCCCGTGTCAACGATCTTCCTGTATCTCTACATGTCCCCCCCTCCTATGACCACAATACCTAGATTTTGTGGTCACTTGTCTGGATAGCTCCGAGTACTCATGCATTGGACCATGCATTTGTGGGGACAATGGTCTTGGTGGCAGTGTAACTCTCGTGCTTCGCCGTAAAATAGGACTTGATGGATGTTGGTTTTCCTCCACTTCCATTATCTGTGTGGTCCTGGTCCACTATCACCTCATCATCATTTCCGGTATCTCCCTCGGGGGTTCAATACTAATTGTCCTCGGTCTCTGTGGGAGTGGTTGTGGAGTTGATTGTTCGAGCGAATAGTCTGGTATATCTACTACCGGGAAGATTTTCCAGATGAATCGACGATTACGTAGTGTAATTCTGCCACTGCCATCCAATTGTATGCGGTACGGTCTGTTGCTCATGGTCTTGACGGCCCTCCCCGTTTTTGTCCATCGCCTTGGATATGGCCCTTCCTGATTTTGTACCTGCACAGATTCACCAACCTGAAGCTCTTGGAGTGGGTGGCTGTGCGTATTGTACTGCTTTTGATTTAGCAGGTGCCTCTTTGTCATCGCTCTTTCTCTCGACTCCTTTGTCTCCCTCCACCGTTTGTGGATCTGGTACTTTTCATGGAGTAAGGGGAGGTGGTCTTTTATTGGTCGACCGTTCAACATTTCCGCTGGCGATAGGCCAAGGTCCTGATGAGGTGTGTTCCTGTGTGACATCATGGCGCAAGTGACCATACCCATCGACACAGTCCATCAGTGTTCTTTTGGCTGTTTTTACGGCCAGCTCAGCTTGGCCATTGCTTTGTGGATAGTGTGCGGATGATATGCATTTTTTTAAACCCCAATCTTTTAGGAATGAGTTATATGCCATAGAGTCAAATGGTGGTCCCCCGTCCGATGATATTTCCTCAGGCGAACTGTACGTACAGAACCAACTCCTTAGTGCATCACATATTGCTGTTGCTTTCCCCAAAGGAAGTGGGGCCACTTCGATCCAGCCGGTGTATCGGTCTGCATACACCATATAGCTTTTTCCATGCATGTCAAACAGGTCTGTGACCATCTTTTGGAAGGGGAATTCCTGGTTCGAAGGTGGCATCAGCGGTTCTCTGGGTTGGGATGGTGCAATAGAATTGCATTTCTGGCACTGCGCCCTCGTTTGTCTGATGCTGGCATCTAAACCGGGCCAAAATAGTCGCTGTCTCGCGTTGGCCATCATCCCATTCACACCTTGGTGTGCAGAGTGTAACACTTCCAGAACCTCTGCTCTGAGCTGCTTCGGTATTAGAATTTTATTCCCTTTTATGGGTACCCCCTTCAGGGAGTACAATTCGTTTACCATCAGCCAAAATTGTCGGATTTTCGATGGTAGTTCATAGCGTGACTTTGGGAATCCATCCTGTATATACTTTGTAAGCGTTTGGCATTCCTCGTCAGTAGCTGTGGCCGCCACAGTTGTCTCCCAGGTTATAGCTTGCAGCTCAGGGTCGTGTGCGTAGGCTGCTATGATTGATGCCTGTATAGCGCGATCGATCTGCTGAATGCCATCAATGGTAGCTTCTTCGCTGTTCACTGGTGAGGCCAGGTATCTGGAGGTGCAGTCTGGTGCAGCGTTAAGCTTTCCTGAAACGTGTTTAATTCGGAACTTGTACACCAAAGACCGCTCCTTGAAAGCAAACAGGCAGGTGTTCTTTATATTTTCAAGGACTTGATCCGAAAATATTTTCACCAGTGGCTGGTGATCCACTGTGACCAGCAGGTCTGGACATCCCAATACAAACATTCTACAGGATTCTAGTCTGTATATTAAAGCTAAAGCCTTCCCCTTCTACTGGAGAGTAGTGAGACTCCGCATCCTTTGTAAATCGGGACCCAGCCAATATTATTCTCCAATGGTTCTCACCACAGTTGGGACCTGGTTCTGTTGGGCATTTGCAGTGTTTTTGGAAAAGAAAATAGCCGATGCCAGTTTTGCTGTAATCAGTCGAGAGGTACGTCGCCCTGTTCATTTCAAATGTTTTTACCCCCTCCTCAATCTTCTGAACGATGTTTCTTTTTGATTCCTCGAAAAGATTGTCTAGGGTGGCATCCCAATAGAACTTGCAGTCTTTTGTATGTAATAACTCTCGCAAGAGGGCCATAATCTTAGCTTGCGAGAACGCGTACGAAACTTGGTTAACCAGTCCAAACCAGGACCTAACACCCGTGATGTTTGTGGGAGTCGGGAATTTAAGTATAGCTTCGGTCATTTTTTTTAGTCGGTTTTATGCCGTCGGCCGTTATTAAAAAGCCAGTGAATTCGACTTTGTCACCTGCAAACTGGAATTTATCAGGGTTGAAGACGATTCCATTCCTGCCACAGTCGGTGATATAGTCCAGCGTATGCCAGAAGGCCGATTCTATGGTTCCGTCCCATAGAAGCGTATCGTCGATGCAGCGAGTAATTTGGGGTGTATCCACAGTGATGTCATCGATTCGGCGGGTGTATCCATCCCCGGATGCATGGAACCCTTGAGGTGCCCTGAGGTACCGGTAACGACCCCACTCCGTTATAAAGAAAGCGGTAAACTATGGTACCCATTCCCTGCGTCTAGAACTGTCTTTTTCGTTCGAGCAGGTACAACGGATACTTGGTTGAACGGGGACGGAGTGTGATGGGTTTCTCTCATTGTCGCTGCATTTAATTTCTGTAGATCTACTGTTCTCCTGGGTGACCCATCCTTTTTTGGTGCGACCACCATCCTCGAACACCAAAGGGTAGGAGTGTCTGCCGGTACTGGTTCTATAATGCCCAATGTGACGTCTCGGTTGAGGTCTTCTTTTACCCTCTTCTTCCAATGATGAGGGACAGGTATCGGGGTGTGTACCGCCGAGGGCTTTGCGTCTCGGGTGAACGTTATATCCAGTGGCCTGCCAGTCATCACCTGTAATGGTTGATGGGGACAGGTATTGAATACGCTAGATTTAAAGTGTTCCCGTAACCATCGTTCCAAACAGTCTCTGTTGCTTTCAATAGGTGTAAATGGGATCCTAGAGGCTTTGTCCGGGATATTTGTTCTCCAGGGGCACCCACACGGTGCCTTCTTGCCATCCATAGTCAAACTGTTGGCTTTCGATATTTGACTTGGAAAATTATTGGGAATCAGTTCTAAGTCTTTCAACGCTGACTCAGATAGGTAAAACCCTGATGTGTTCTCTGATACATAAACAACCTGTCTGGTTTCTTTAGGGCCAACCCTGATCCGCATAAAGACTATACCTTTAATCCTTAGTTGGTCGTCCGGGATCCCACGTATCCGATGACTGGTTGGTATGAGAATGTTGTTGGTGCATCCCAATACTTTTAGAATTTCCGGACCACTTGAACACGTCTCAGCACCGGTGTCTGTGACAGCGAGAATACGGTGTGTCCGGTAATAAGCCCTATCATTCAGGATTCATCCAAATTTGGCGTGCGACTCAGGTATTAATGAGACTTCAATTTCCAGGGACGGTGGTGGTTCTGGAGGGCTCCTCTGGAATTCGCCCTTACTCCATTTGAGGTGTGGTATGCCTGGTAAGCCCTGTTTTTTATTATTTTTTTTTATGCTCAGCACTCCTGACTGGTTTTCTCTGGAACTACTTGCTGATTCCTTGGCGGGCTCCATTTTTGGTTTTCGACACACCTCTTTGAGGTGGCCCACCACCCCACAGTTTTGGCATCGGAGTGTTTTCGCCGGACAGTTCTTCCATCCTTTCAACCCATTGGGGTGTGACATCTTCCCGCATCCATCCCATGGCCTCCCCCGTGGGGCTCTGGGCGTGCCTACACCCTGAGGCCGCTCCTGCTTAGATCTCAATGCGCTGAATGTTGAATGTATATCCAGGCTGCTTTGTAAGTGAGGTGTCGACGTATCGGTAGTTTCCAGACTCGTCAACCGATGAAACTTCTGTTCTACCGTTGTAAGAGTATTAGCTTCAGCTAATATTTTACTTTGATATTCTTTGTTTGCAAGCCCGGCGACGAGTTGACCGGCCACCATGTCTTCTGAGTAATTAACAACGTACTGGCAATTTATGTTTGGGCATTGGACAGTGAATCCACAAAACCTTGCCTGGGACCATAGTCTGGTCAAAAAATGTGTAAGACTTTCCTCCTCATTTTGTTTTACATTGTGAAATCTATGCCTATGCACTTCTTTGTGCAGGCCTTTCACAGCAACGAACCGTATGTGTCCCAGGAGTTGCTTTTCTGTGGCTGTGTTGAGGGCTCCGGGTCCGACGAGGTCGAATAAAAGTCTATTCACTTCCTTTGAACAAGCCGACCTCAGTTCGTTCTGGATATCGGCTAGACTTGTTAGGCCACACATGTGCTTATATCGGTCCCAAGTGTCAACGAACAGTGCCCAGTCTCCTTCTGTGTAACCATGCTCAATAATGGGTCTGTCTGGTTTTTTAGTGACACACCATTTTGTTCTGTCCTCTCTGTGAGAGCGAAGTTCGTTGTTCTCTCTCTGTAGTTCAATCAATTGTTGAACCAGTTGCAAATACTGTTCACTACCGTCTTGTTGTCCTGAAGCCATTTCCATTAATTTTCAAATTAATTGCACGTAAAAATATTTGAAATCCTAGTAAGGAAATCCTGTTCACAGTGCCATGTACAGTTGACTCGATAAAAACCAAGTCAGCACCCCCCGACTCAATATTCTAACAGTATTTATACTGGCCCGAGGACTACCGGTGTTCATTAATTGGCATTCCCGTGTCAACGGTCTTCCTGTATCTCTACACCTGTCAACTTTGATATTCAAAAATTTTTATGCAATGTCAATTGTTATCTTCTGTCTTCATAATTCCTATTCTTTTATTGGTCTCATTCCTTAATAATGTTTTTCTTTTTCCTATATTCTTTCACAATTAGCGATCCCTTGCATCTTAGTGGCTTTGTTGTCTTGCTTTGGGTGAAATGATTAAAAAATGAATTTGATAAATTTGTTAGCATTTCCAATGTCTTACCCTACTATTATTACAGTATTAAAGATGATTTTTTAAAAAGAACTCGTCAAATGCAGCCATTAATTACTTCCACTCAGTGTCAAGCTACTTTCCATTTATATGACTGATATAATTATTTACAAAATTGTTAATTATCAATAAAATTTATATTATTCTTATTATCTTCTCTTCTTCTGCATGTGTTTTTGTTTTCAATCATTATGGGTGTCTGCTGGTAAGTATATGTCCTCAAATAGTGACTTTTGCAGAATGTTTGCTGAGTCAAGAATTGCAGACTTCTGAAGTTAGAGGAAACTAAGCTTTATTCCAATTATCATAATGTAGACCTTTACATTCAATGCTTTAGGCCCAATGATAACTGAGACATTTGTGGCCTGAACATCCTACATTCTGGCAATCTCAAGGCAATTAGAATTAGATTATATTTTTTAAAGCTTTTCAATAATACATTATTATTATTATTATTATTATTAAGTATCATCACTCTAAATGACAGAGGAAAGTGAAGACATGTCAAGTATTCTATCCTGCTTAATTATTTTATTTTCTTATTTAAAAATGGCCGGGAAATGCTCCTAATTAGCAGTTAATAAATCTGGAATTATCTCCCTTAGACAGACTTTATTTATCTAATTAAAAAAATTAAAAACTAATTAAAAAATATTCAGAAACTGATGACCCAGTTCAACTAAATTGCTTTATTCTTCATTTTAATGGTACTGAGTTAAAATAAAAAAAAAAGACATGACAATGTTTTGTTTGCCGCTGTCATGGTAACAATTATACAAACAAGCATACAGAAATCCGATCATTATAATGTCAAGTGCATGCCAAATTATTATTTAAAATTTTGTTTTATGAAAGATGGAGAAAAATAATTTAACACAAATATTGGCAACACTGACCTGCATCAATTTAACAAAGTTGAACACGCAAGTTCGCATCAGTCAACAAACTGAAGCCAATTTTGTTACAGTGTGGCATTTTAAGAGTCCCAAATTTTTAGCTAAGCACAAAAAGATTTTTAAATTATGGGTTATGAAAGTGATTTTATAGACTGTGAAAAAAATTCTATTGTCACAAAGTTTGGAAAAGACAGTACAATCCTTGAAGTTGTAAAAATGTGTAACAAAGACAATTGGACAGTGAAAAATAGATTTAAGACTCTGGTAAATCATAAAAGATCAGATAAAGAAAGTCAAGGATAGTAACAACAGGAAGTGTTTTAAATTAAATGTCAGGAGAAACCAGCTCTGAGCATCAATACTATTTAAGGTGGTTGATCACAATAATGTATCTGAAACATCTTGATGTTGAATTCTCTATCATGTTGCAAAATGTGTCACGCTTGATATTCAATCATTTCTAGGCAGAAGGTGAAATGTTTGGAATGAACAAGAAAGTATTTGAAAACTGTCTTCAATGTCATTTCTTTTACCCTTCCAGCATATCTTTCTTCACTTTCGTCCAGTCACGAATGAACTGATGAGATACTCAGTGGATCGTCTCAGTATTTCTCAGGTAGTTCTTTTGAACAAGCTTGCAGTGTCTGGGCCCAAGAATTACTTTCTATCCCACTAGACACATCAAAACAAAAAATCTGGGATAAAATATAATGTGAGACCAATTTTACTAATTTGAGGCTCTCTCTGGATCAGCATTGCCTCGCCTGTCTACTATCTGCTTCACAACCGAGTAGTGGCGCTTGGCTCAAAGCAGTGCCCTCTTCATCTACTGGTACCCTTATAGATGATGAGTGCGCTCGGGTCAGAGTCACGATGCGTCTTTGACTCAAATGATGTGAGCATCACAGATACAGATGTGGAGCCTCCATTGATGAGTTTGGTTTGCATCCTCTCTCCTGTTGTCGCAGCGTTGGCTGCTTTCCATGGCATGCAGCAATAAGTAACATCATCAAAAGAGGTTTGGATGCAGCTGGGTTCCCTTCCCAAATTGAACCCTTAGGCCTCGAGCATGGTGATGGAAAGTGGCCAGATGGCATTACCATTTTCCCTTTTAAAATGGGGAGGTCGTTGATTTGGGATGTGACCTGTGCGGATACATTTTCGGTCAGCAATTTGATCAGGTCTGCAGTTGAGCCAGGATCCGTTGCCCGGGACGCAGAGATGAAAAAAATAGTTAAATATTCTTCTCTTGCTGATAGATTTTTTTTTACTCCTGTGGCAGTGGAGACTTCTGGGGTTATTGCCCCTCATTTGATGGCATTCTTTTGGAGGATTGGTGCAATTGCGTCTCAATTAAGGGACGAGCCTCGTGAAATGGAGTGGCTCTTGTAGCATGTCTCACTAGCGATGGTTCGAGGTAATGCTTTCTCCATCATTGCGGCTGGCAGAAAATAGGAAAAAAAAAAATTCTTTATAGTTACTTTGTTCTGGAATGGTCATCAATGGTCAACTGAACTTGCTTTGTTTCTTTTACTGATAAATTGTGAGCAACTTTTGATGAACTGGATGAACTAAGTGAGGGTTGCAAAGAAAGAACAACAGCCTGTATGACTATGGCATCAGCATGGTAGTGGGGTGGTTAGGGTTTGAGCTGGAATTGGAGGGGACAAGTTGGTTGGACATTGACGTGTACCACATGGAGTAAAAATGACTTCCCAGACATAGACTAAATTTTTAACGGACAATTTTCGGCCTTGGTTTCTGTACAAGTCTCTGTTCTTCATGCAAGACAACACGTCTTTGCATATAGGATATGCAACAATTGACCTAGCTGACTAAAACGGGTTCTAGAAATGAGAGATTAATGAAGTGGCCACCATTTCTCTATGTCTAAACCCAACTGAAAATTTCAAGAGAAAGGTGTAGGAAAATAGGGGTCAGTTTACAACCAAAAAAAAGATTTATGGCAAGACTATTGTGACAAGTGTGGAATTTGTTACAGAAAAAAGGATTTCAAAATTTAACGTCAATGAATGGTCGACAAGTATCTTTGATCTGTATCAAGAGCTTTTGTTTTCAAGATTACAGTTATAGGCTTCCATATTTTGTGCATAGCAGTTTTTATCATTTCTTTAATCTTTCTTCATTCTTTGTGACGTTTAAGGGTTTAATTATTATTTAATTAGCATTTAATTGCAGTTTTCTGTACATTTAATAATTTGGTACAATAAAAATGCAGAAATTGCAAAACAAATCATATTTTTCATATATGAGTTCAATATTTGCAAGTGGTGCATAATGATGGAATTCAAATACTACTTTGTTTCGTTGTTCTTATAGTTTTTCTTATGAATCTGCCATAAGCACAGTGTCATTTAGAATATAGCATCTATTATTAGAGTTACATTTGCCAATAAGAAATCCTGATGTAGAAGTTAAATGAATCCACTTGAAAAACATACTTCTCACTGACCTTTTTCTGTTTTTGTGGATTCAATTAACTTATTCTCTATTTGGATAAAATTTGTTCCTTCCTAATTCAGGTTATGTATTATTTTAATATCTTTTTTTATGGAGGTGGATACATTTTGCACATTTCAAGGTATATTCAATTATACACATATTGTACATGCCTTTGTGTAATCTATAAAACGTAAGTACAGATCTTTCTATACTCACTATGATAGCATTCTAACTACAGAAATTGCATTTATTGTTCCAGTGTTTTAAACAAGGCTATATTGTCCTTTCCCTATTTCCAGTCTAATTCTTCTACAGACTCTAATCATTACAACCCTAATTATCAATTTAATTAAGTGACTCATCAAACTGATTGTTTGCTGGAATTCTAATTCATTTAAACTAGCATGTGGATAGGTGGTATAGGGTGGTAGGATGTTTCAAACAAAATTTCTCCTGTCATATATCAATCAAAGTTTTTCATATCTGCACAGTTTTGTATCCAAATGTAAACAAAGAGAATTTTAGGATGGATTTTTTATTAATCCAACAAATATTTAGCCAATTAAACATTATTTTTAATGGATATTCATATTTGAATAGAAGCATCATTGATATGTGTGGTGAACAGTCCCATAGAAGCAAGCGAGCCAGAGTGGCT
The DNA here is from genome assembly GCA_963932145.1 of Acanthosepion lycidas. NCBI lineage: Eukaryota > Metazoa > Mollusca > Cephalopoda > Sepiida > Sepiidae > Acanthosepion > Acanthosepion lycidas. Next base: position 4,053,778 of record OZ010583.1, on the reverse strand, counting down.
TGCATCTGGTGTATAGGAGAATAAGGGTCTTACCTTAATGGGCAGCACGTGACATCAAGTTTGCTTTGTGAAAATGGCATTACTCTCCCGTCCAGCCATTCTAGCAGTATATGCAAGAATGAGGTTTTTTTTTGTACAGTTTGGAATGCTTCCACCAATAGCAAGTCGTGTGCTGATTGGTGGAACTGGAGGAGGCAATTTGCCTGTGTAACCGAGAATAACAGCAAAGAAAGCTGATTGGCTGGGAACCGCGGTGCTGGCCTGATAAAAGAGTGCTGGAGCCATGAAAAAGGGGAGAAAAAAAAACGTTGACGATAGGTAGTGACGTGTGAAGACGGCGAGAACGGTGAATTGAACCAGCGATATTGTGATTTGTACAAGTGACTGCTGGGAGTGCAATAGACTTATTTTTACTACAATATGTTAAAGAGTACATTTATTTATTTTTGTCTACTGGCCTCAAGGTTTGAGAAATCTTATTAAAGAAAGATTTGTGCTCTCCAGCAAGAATCTAACCTGCAACCTGAATGCAAGGATGAATTATAGAACAGTCAGTTTTAACTCAGCACTTGAAGATTGCGTTGTGCATGAAACTCAGAATAGTGCTACCAGTAAGGAAAAAAAAATGCCTGTTTTTTTATTAATATAGAATTTATAACTCTGTTATTTTACATCAAGCACTATGCTATTAACACCAGCACTCAATGTGTGATATATATATATATATATATATATATATATATATATAATTATTTATTTTAGGATATGACAACAAAAACATGTAAGAATCGCTACACAATTGCAGTCATGTTTCAACACATAATGATGTGTCTCCTCAGGCAATTGTAAATTACTGGTGAGTGAACAATTAATTTGGTTTCAAAGGCAAGATACATCCTCATTTACTATGTATTGAGCTTTATTTTAAATTAAATGTTACGAACATTGGAAGTGTATTCTGTTTGTTCTCATAGTAGCTGGATGTTGGAGATATATATATATATATTATGAAACAGGCAAAGTCCAACATTTATTTTAAGACATTTTTTATGTTTATACATTCTTTTATAGATACAGATATTTAAGTAAATGCTCTGTTTATAATAAAAACATATATAAACATAAAAATGTCTTAAAATAATTGTTGGACTTTGTCCATTTCATAATCTGTGATGTCATTTGTTTTGGATATGCCATGAGCAGATATGAATGTACGTGAGAGATTCTTGGAAGATTGAAGTTTAAATACAGTAAATTCGACCTTGATATCCGAACACTCCTATGTGGCCAAAACGGTTAAGGCAGATCAGGCTAAATGACGGTTCCGGATAGGATACAGGTTCGATTCCTGTTGGAGGACGAATATTTTCTATGAAAATTTCTCAGACATTCAGGCTGGTAAATGATGTTTAATACTGTTTATTATAAACAGAGCATTTACTTAAATATTTGTATCTATAAAAAGAATGTATAAACATAAAAATGTCTTTATATATATATATATATATATATATATATATTATTCCAGGTATATGTTGTTAGTATCCTGCTTTATGGCAGCAAAACTTGAGTGGAAAGCTTCCATCTCAGCTGCCTGTCGCATATTCTTGGTATCACATGGGGAGAGAGACAAAGTTATCAAACGATTTTGTGGGACGGGAGCAAGCAGACCCTCCTGGAAAATGGATCTCATCTTCTGTCAATATTGTCTTCAATTTCATGGTCTTGTGACATCAAATGAATGATGGCTGTATACCAAAAGACATTATGCACAGTGAGCTGGCAACAGGACCCTGTCCAACAGGTCACCCAACAAAACATTTCAGGGATGTCTGTAAGAAGGACCTGAAACTCACAGGCATTGATCCATGTCGCTGCAAACAGTGACTGGTACCATGTTGTTCAAGAAGGAATCAGGAAGGGAAAGAAAAAGCAAAACCTACAGCTATAGGTCAGAAGGCAATGCAGAAGGAGCAATCTCAGACTGATCCATATTACAACATTGTCTGCCACACCTGCAGAAGAGACTGTCATGCAAAGATCAAACTGCTAAGCCAATTCTAAGAAACAGGGTGCAACCATTATCTCGTGAGATAAAAAGATCCTACTATTACTAATACTACCATTACTTATATGTGCGTGCATGTGTGTAAAGCAACAATACCAATAAAAACTTGCCAAAATATGCCTGATGATTGACTAAAGTGATTCTAGAAAAGATAATGCATTTGAGGTGAGTAATCCTGGCAAATGCAGAGTTGAATTTCCAAAGATAGAGAAATAATTGTTAACAATTAAAATAAAATACTTTGCTTATTTTTTTCCAAACTGTACTGCAAGTTTCCTTGAATTTTCATCCAATCATCAACAAATTTTATTGTGAACTTTAAAAATCACAATAAAATCTGATGGTGATTGGATGAAAATTCCAGGAAACTCTTAGTATAGATTAAAAAAAGATAAGTGTGTGTATGTGTGTGTGGATACATATTTAAATAACG